>JAJTIY010000014.1:1200000-1638413 GCA_021365275.1 Xylariales sp. PMI_506 | reverse complement strand
TGCCCCTTTCTCCAATATCATCTTACGGTACCTTCTTCCTACATCAGCATTTAGAGGATTTTCCTTGAACGCTGAAATGAACATGTCCATTGCGTATACCTCTGACCATAAGTATCCATAATACCCAGCATCGTAACCAGAGACCAGATGATTTGTGGCCGCATAATTGTGGCCCCAGTCACTATATGCCGTTAGATCTGGATGAAGATTCATTGTTCTCTCCAACCTGCTTGTGTTATTTATGAAATTATATCTCACCTGGGTTCACCCAACTCCACAGGGCCTCTTACGCCAGTCAGTGAGGTATATCCCTCATTGTAGAGCTTCGAGAAATCTGGGTCAGTACCAAGCTCTGTGATCGTGTAGATGTTCATGTCGAATATCCCATAGTGTAGTTCCCTGAGCAATCTTAAAGACTCATTGACACGTCTAGAACGAATCAAGCTGTTAATCATATCGTCCGGCATTTCCTTCTTTGTTTCGTAATGAGCCGAGAAGCGTTTCAGGATTTGGGGGATCCAACACCAGTTCTCAAGCATCTGCGAGGGAGCCTCAACAAAATCCCAGGCTGTGGCAGTGCCATGAAACGCCGAGTACATGGTACGGGAAGATAAGTTATGGATGCCGTGTCCAATTTCGTGGAAGAGTGTGATAACTTCGTGGTGTTTGAGAAGAGATGGCTTCTCTTTTGTTGGTTTTGTAAAGTTGGCAAGAATGGCTGTTGATGGGTACTGCCGCATACCATCTTGAAGAAAACTAGGTTGAAGACTGCAACAGCAAGCATGACTGTATTTCCCGGGCCGCGGATGCAAATCGAGATACAGATAGCCTGCAAAATCGGACTGAGCAATCTTATCATTACCATTGTGAACAGCCCCGTTCTTTGCGGACGGCTCGTAGCCCTTATTCCAGACGCTGAAGAGCAGGACATCATGGTGCCAAACTACATCTTCAGCTTTGGCGGTTGGAGATATCAGGCCTCGGCCACGTTCGTCAATTTCAACAAATTCGAAGCCAAAAAGCTCACCAAACAACTGCAACATGGCAAAGACAGTATGAAACAGTGGGAAATATTCGGCTAGTTCCATCTGGTCCAGTGCATACTCCTTCATTTTCAGTTGATTGGTGTAGTAAGGAATATCCCACAACCGCAAAGTGTTATCAGAGGCGGTTCCATGATTTCCACGAATAAAATGCTTGTGGCGAAGAAGGTTTTCAAGATCGCCTGCAAGATGGGCGCCGGCTTCAATTCGTATGGTTTCCAAGAATTGACCAACAGTTTGGGGATTCTTTGCCATCTTTGTCTCTAGCATGAATTCAGCGTGGTTCTCATAGCCGAGTAATTGTGCGGCTTCAATCCGTAGTTCCACAATCTCTTTGAAGAGAGGTATGTTCATATTGCACTGGCAGTGGCCTTATTAGTAATACATTGGAGATCATCTTTCCGTCTGCCAACTCACCCTGTTCTGTCTAGCAATGTACAGCTTCTTCCGGGTCTCTTCATTGACTCCATACTTCATTACTTGGTTGTACTCGGGAGGTTTGAACGAGACTTTGAGCTGTCCTTTGTTCGTTCCGGTGCCTTTTTCGAGACTTCCGAGTACATCATCCGGCAAGCCGATTAACTCCAGGGAAGTGAACCATATACCGCCGGTCTCTGCGTCCCGGTTCCTGTCAAAGTCGGTGCTAAGCTCGCTCAGCCTCTTGCGAATGGCCAATAGCCTAGAGCAGCTCTCTTCATTAGACAGTCCACATCCACAACGTAGGTAAGCTCTTCGGCTGTCCTCGAGGAGCCTTAGGCTCTCCTTATCCAAGCCAAGAGCATATCTCTTCTCAAAGACCGCATCCACCAACCGAAAAACATCTTTTCGCATGCTGCACTCGACACTGAAAGCCTGTCTAAGCTTCATGGCCTCGGATGATGCCTCGCGAAGCTCCGGGCTATCAGAGACCATGCTATAAATATTGAACTGGGTTGTTAAAGTGTAATGAGCATTGTTGAGCTCGGCGATTGGACGGATCACATTATCGAATGTGGCGGTTTCAGGTGACACTTCCGCTACCAGCTTGTTCAGAAGCTTCCCTCTCTGGTCGCACATATGCCTTGAGCAGGCCATTATAGACTCCTTGGTCGCGGTGAATACCAGGGGCAGTTGAGGGGCCAAAGTCTCCATCTTGATCACCGTTGAGTGGAATTTGGGGAGGAAGTTCAAGTGCAGCGGTTGTAGCTAGCAGGTCCCTCCGGTGGCTCTTATACAACCTACGAGAGCACGGAACGAATGAGACAATGCTGCGGCCTTTAAGCCCAAAGAGGGCGGAACGCCTCGCTCATTGAAGTAAAAGGCCACCAATTGTCCACGTCGACTTCGGATCACACTTTGGGTCACAATGTACATCAGCATTATCCAACACTAATTTGCATAAACCCAAGCAAGTCGCATATTAGCAGAGGAATCTCAAGCTTCTGACATTGCCCAACGAGATCGATACTTTCAGGTTATTGGCCGAAAATGAATGACGTGTCACAGCTGGTGCTGCAGGTTACGCCCCAATCAACAGACTTCGCTCGCCTCACTCAGCTCGCCACCAATATCGTCCAGGGGTTGTAGCAAATCAGCGGTCGCAGTTTTCTTTGCGACCCGACCGTCATCCCTCTCAACTATTGTACTTCTCGCAGCCTTGAGGTAATAGTAGCTTAGCCCTTTGTGTGCCACAATCCTTGCCGCGGTTTTCGGTGCACAAAACTTCCTTGTACAAGTCTTGTGGGGTAAGCAACTACCTGCACATCGTTTCCTAATAACATAATGGGTTGATAAAACACAAACTGCCAAAACTCTAGTTTCCAAGCTTACATAGAACTATTGGGAACGATAATTTAACTCTATGAAATGTTAGGAAAACTGTTTCCTGCTTGTTAACCTAATCATCAACCACGGATTATCCTTGTTCGTTAGAAAGGTATTGGATGAAAGGAGTTTCCTTGGGAGGTACAAGTAGGAACACATCGCAATGGTATCATAATAGACTGGCGAACATGAATAATATACAGTGCCCAGAGAGCTCATAATTCGTGTGTATCAATTGTTCTAACGTCTGCTGGGCCTGGTGAAGCACCAAATACTTGTGTCCTCCCTAGAGTCGTGCGCTGTATCTGTCGTGTCCGACGACAGGGCATAACTATCTCATACCTCAAGTACAGACAAGGCGATCACTGTTTCAATCCCTCTTCTCCCCCCCCCCCTTTTTTTTTAGAAATGGGTTTGATAACGCAGATGACTCAAACCTCCTCTTATGTATTGACAAGGTAAGTGTAATGTCGTTATTGGATTCCTAGGGGAACCAACTCGTGTAACGTGACAGGGCTCCTTCCTGTGGCAAGCTACTTTGTTCTATGTAATATTCTTAGTCGACCATGTCTGTCTCGGATATGGTACTGTTCCTAGTAGCCGGCTTGTGGCTCGGCTTGTAGAAGCGAGAGGGAAAACAATCCTAGTATCGAAGGTTCCACCATTAATCAATGGACAGCCTGAAGGCTCTCTCTTATAGCCAACCTCGTTATCTAGCTATTACTTGATGATTTCTCGCGGTCCTACATACTATCCGGCACACTGCAGCATCTTAGACGTCCCTGTTTTACAAGTCTTCAGAGTCTGGTTTTGATATTCCTACTAGTGCATTGTTACTTTATTGAGCCACCTTAAGGCATATCTTTAACATACTTGTGCTCCGTGAACAAGAGCATCCCGACCAGTATGGGTTGCATTTCTTTTCATCCATGAACCTGTACAGTCTATTATGACATGTGCTGCAAACGTACGGATATCCACACATGGACAGGTTCCTAACGTACTGGCTTTGTCTAAGCGCCACTCAAAGGTCTAAAGAACTTCAAATCGACTTTCTAGGTAATTTCACAACAAGGCTGTATCAAATCTTGGGAGACTCTGAAAAATATTTCTCTACGCCTAGTTATAAGATTTAACTTATGTATAAACTGAACATAGGACATAGGACTAGCATTGAGTTATATCTCACTATATCTTGTAGATCTTATTCGTTCGGTGGGAATGGGAAGCTGACAGTTCCATCTTCCAAGTACAAGTCTCTCACTAAGGCTATGATCCCAGTTATGTATTTGGAACGGGTCGTCTCAGCCTGCGGGATATGTGGCTAGTTGGGTGAGACTTTATGTGAGCTCAGGATGGTTCTGTTGCAGCCTTGTGTCAAGTGATATTTCGCTTGGAGACATCTCAAGTCTTGATGTTCATTTGCAGCGGACAGCTGCAATCAGTACTCCTGGATGGGAATGTGTCTATGACATATTAAATTCAGTGTTAACCAGAACTTCCCTGGAAAAGTATGCATTAGGCGTGAAACTCGCCTATGATGCAATACAACCTTACGAGGCATTTTTACTTCTGTAAGAGGCAACGGAAAATACTCCGGAATGGTAGTCGTAGTCCCAATATCGAATTCACGCAATGCACTGACTCTGACTGCGAACACTACTTCCGATATTCAGCAAGGATCAAAGACATGGCCATCGGTTAGTGTCCTTGCAACAGTTCCCCTATGGGCGCGGTTTGATGACAAAGCTCGGCTGATAGACATCTGACATGATACACTCTACAATTTTAGACCCACTGCAGTGACTGGCTGGGTTTAATTAGCACTGGAAATCTCCCGCATGGTGTTATTTCGTGGGTGGTGATAATTATTCTGGGCAGCGGGACGATAATGCTTGGGGAACAGTTCTGGAAGCTTTGCCCACTTCTACGTGTGTGTGCACTGCATTCAGTATGGGCTAGGTATGGAGTATCTCATGTGACTGGGTGGTTAAAGGGTTATAGATCCTTGGAAGATGAGGGGAGAAAAATGTGCACGAAGTTATATGAAGCTTGTTATTGAGCGACACAGTTCGATTAATAATCTAGCCGTGTATCGAGCTGTCATGTTAACTCGGGTTTTTTCCTCCTGGTTACTTGCACCGATGAGAGGTTCAGATTAGCGCAAGTAAGGCACAGGCCAGGTCGCCTTACAGAATAGGAGGTAATACCTAGGTACTTAGAACGGGATGATACTTCTACGATAATACCATGCACTTGGATGTCGCAGTAATGTCCCTAGAATGTTCCGTTACTGTTCCGGATTTCTCTAGAAACTTGCCCAAGATCTCTCAACAACCAGAGCAAGCGAGATTGAACTGCCCCCCGCATCGGTTAGGCCACTGCAAGCACGCCTTTGAATTAAAACAGAGAAGTTGGTGTAGAGCTACACGACATCAATTCTGACTCAAGGAAGGCGGAAGATAAGTAAAATGACGTTCCGAACCGGCTGCCAAACAGTGAATGCCACCGAAACAACCAAAGCCACCATCAATGGATGGTAATGCTGAGTATATAATTGCTGTCAATGATGCAATTTAATATCATCCTTGGTCCATTCATAAAAATGACAACGTCGTAGTTATTTGTTTGGTCTTGACATGGCCGTGGGCTCGATTACTGAGCACAGCATGAATAAGTGCCCTGATGAACAAAACAAAACATAGGTAGGGAGGTTTGGATAACCCTCTATAACGAACCTAAACATGAACAATCATCTCCGCATCTTTGCGCCACCTATGGAATCGTTTGGCTGAAGAGCCCGTCAGCTATGTTGCTTGGCTTCCCAATACTAAGCCCTCTCTTAGCTTTCGTCCAGTTTACTACACCGGTGGCAACAACAATGCTGCAACTGTGCATGAATATATAGGACTGGACTTAATGCGGTCCTGTGCTTTGGTGGTGTTTACCAGACTCTGGCAAACAGGTACATGTTTCTGATTCCCGGAGCACTAGGTGGCGCATGGTGGACATGAATGCCTAGTGAACTCACGCTCATGTAGCACTCGCCTAGAGTGGCTATTTCTTTCACTGTGGGGGAAATTCATTACATACCATAATAACTCACCAGATGAGCTCGATTTGCACATGTTATCTACAGACACGGGTTTTGGAGGCTGCGCCGAGCAATGGACTATTCATCCGTGTAATGCGAGATGGAAACGCGGTGCGTAGATATCCACTTGCACGTAACTTCCGATGTAGGCATGGCCGAGACACCTCCTTCGTGTCCTTGTCCTTGATTGTTTGGCATTAAATTTGTCCATGGAAGCATTGGACGTGGTATTTAAGGGCAAGCGGGGTGTCCCTGTCTCTCGTGGAAATCTCAGATAAGATTGCGACGACAATCTAAGAGGTTACCATCCTACTCCCAGACTGTTGCATCGTTGGGAACTCGAGTCTTCGAAGATGCTAGCACGCATCCATTTGGGTCTAAAAGGGAATGATTAAGTGGAAACTGTTCATTCCTTGCTCGATCCTCGGTGTATCAAATTATTCCGTCATCACACCAACGTTTGGACATCGTTATCGGCTTTCTTAGTGCTGAAATCGCCTCACAACATAGGCCTAGCTGGCCAGTCTCTGCCAGTATCGCTGCCGTAGCACGACACCTATTCCCGGAAATGTCATTTGGTACGTTGAGACGGCATATCTAAAGTAGCCTTTGTTGTTTTAGCCTAGATTGGTTCTTTAGGACACGTTCTAGCTCATACTGCTTGTTTGTTTGCAACAGTGCGACTTGGCCATGACTGCACCTGAGAGCCCACCTTTATGGAGGGTTGGCTATTCGTCAATTCCTCCGCTTGATGAAAATATCTGTCATTAGTCATTTCGATAATTCTACTCCGTCATCGCATGGATATCTGCCTAGATCTACCCCCAAATCAACTATCTCCTCTATCCTATCCTGATCCTTCTCCCTCTGGGCAATTTTAAGATAACGATCACTTATAGCAGATTTCGGTCGTGTATTTAACACAAAACTCAAGACAACTTATACCGTTGCTCGAATGAGTTTTATGAAGATATTATGGTAATCTCTAAAGCCAAGATTTCCCCTGATTTAAGTTATGAGGGCAGGATTTGATTCCTCGAACGGTGCGAGTTTGTCGGCATGGTGCTTCTAGGTTGACGATACCGATCCATAGCCATGCTATGAGACTGACTGATTGCCTTATCCCAACCCTAATTCCGTTGTTCTGATTAGATACCTACCAATGGTATAGTTTTAAGCATCTGGTCTGCTTTCAAGGGCGTTATTCATGACGATGCATTGAAACCAACTACTGCACCTGGAGATTCCGAGGCTGATAAATGCGATTGCAAATGGTTTACATCTTAATTCCGTGTCCTGGGGATTTACCCACATTGGTTACCTCCTACCTTAGACAAATATCGGCAACTGATCATCTCTGACCAAAGATACCCTAGGTACAATTTATACTGGTGCACTGAAATAGTTGGGAAGAGATTCAGCTCGAGGATTGAGGTTATATTGATCTTGAGGCTTCACGGGGGGTGTGGCATATCACACATTGGCGTCTCAGGCTGGGCAAGGCCAATACGAATTCATGTTCAGATATTTCTTACGAATAGGGAACGTGTGTGCTCAACCTTCAACCAAAGTTCGACTTTTACACTTAACCCTCCGTTGATACACATCTAGACGGCTCTCTGGCAACTTGGATCCTGCGCTGTACCTGCTTGACCTCCGTTCTTGACTAGTTCAAGTCTGGGTATCGTAAAGGTATATAGTCGGAACAGTCCCCAGATCGGTTTGTCGAGCTCAAACATATAATTGAGAATTATTGCGTTGCTGGCCCGACTACCTACCAAGTGTATACCTTCATCACTGCTCCTCTCCTCATTGCCACACTAGTCATAAATCTTTCGCTGCTACGCATCTGTCGTCAGAAGCTTCATGGAGGTGGTTGGTGAATAAAACCTTCAGCTTCACAGCGATGCTTCCTTTCTCAAGATAATAGCAAATACTGCCTACTTGCAACCTAGTATGGAAAGTTTGGGATGCCACTATAACACACGGGTATTGCCTCAACAGCAGACCACTGCGTTATCTAATGATGGGATAAAAAACAAAATTTGGCACGCCAGCGACGTTGGTTTGCTTTTACTTGCCATGATATTGGCATCCAGACCGACAATGCGCCTGGTCCAAGAGATCATATTGGCCTTCATGTTTGTGGTCGATTTTGTATGAGGCTCATCTGCCTCCCAGCCCTCCTCTCGTTCTTTGCCTCCAGCAATGCTTCATCCTGTAAGTCCATCTACAGCCTCCTTGGCCACCACATCGCCCTTCGAGTTTACGTCACGCAGGGTAGTGCCCAGAGGTTGAGGCGTCTAACATTACCTTCCCACATCCATCGCTATCATATTGTCGAGAGTATTCTCATACCTGGATGATTATTTACCAGAATGGAGAACAGAGTTATCAATCCTGAGCCGTCTCACATCTGTTATGGCTAAGATTGCGACTTATCGTAATATTATGATCTCCCAGCGCTTGACTTGAGTCTCTATTTAGATGATGTATTTAGGATTCTGAGGTTGATGATACACTCAACAGGGCGATCACTTCTTACACGAGCAAGCTAATTGACAAAATTTTCAGCTAGGACAACTTCGTGCATCGTGCATCGTAATGTTACTCATACACACTTCTGTACAGAGACAATCCGGGAGGTGAACGCTGACCAAAGTCATGTGCAAGGGCAGCATAAAGGAGAGGCTGTACGTATATTTAATGTATACAGGGGGGGATACGAGCAAAAACAGCATTCACAGGTTCAATAACACAATTGAAGAAAGAGCGCTACACATCGACGATTAACGCCAGCTTCTACCATGACAAACATCCATCACCGGTCACCCTGGAACTGCAAAAAGGAAAAAAATCAAGTTATGTTAATAACCTGTCCCTGGCCAGGATCGAACTGGCGACTTTCAGATATCCCAAGGTTGTTGGGTCATACTAAAGTATGAGACTGACGCTCTAACCAACTGAGCCACAGAGACTCCATGTAATTACTGGGATGGGCTGGTTTTATTTACTTAGAAGATTCCTGAATTTTGATAAGCTCCAGGCGGCGGGGGCTTCGGCTCTTCCTCGGTTTTCGTTCAACACCCTTTTATCCGCATATGGGTATTCCATGACAGTGACGATCCATCCACTAGTTACAACCCAAATCGGGCACATATCAATTCAAAGAATAGAAGTCACGATATCAACGTAGGTTAACGTTTATATATATGATGATATACTTAATTCCCCTCGTTCCTTCTTAACCCCGAAAACAGTCCACTTCTCATGTTTCAGTTACCCAATTGTTTTCATTATCATCACTCTATGTATGGCAAGCACATATTGATGAAAAGGTTTGCGCGGGAGCGCTAGAAGCCGTAGGCATAACTCTCCCCTTAGTTCTTGATGTCCATATCGCCTTTCATTGAAGGGGCAGATGGTAGGCATAATTCGGGATATAAACGAGATAAAGTTCTTTAAGCAGGGTTGGTCTCGATGAGCGATGAATACTTGAAATATCTTACAGGATTTCCAGGTTCATTTCTTCTGCACCCTTCGTCACACATGCGGCAAACAAATTTCGTAACTCTCCCTCGAGCGTATTCGGATATACTTCGCACATAGATGGTTTCTCAGCTGACTGTGACCTCGAATGTAGAAGATATTTTTGGAAAATGGGGAATTACTGGGTTGTACACAGCCGCTCGTGCAACCTGCTGGCTGGCAACAATAACTTGAGAGTACAATGAGATGTTTTCGTTACCAGATGTAGCCGTCTGTTGATAGACTCCCGCTGCACTGGTTCACAACTCATTGGCAGACCATTTCCCCTCCATTTTCATGGCATTGAATTCGCAACTTTACGCGCCGAATGCTGAAGAACACTGCAGAATTGCTATTGAACTTTGATATATTGGAAAGCCCATCCTGCTCCATAGTGGCATGAAACATGAAAAACAGTTCAACTTTGACCCCCTCCCGAATGGCCAACTCACGTGCCGAAATAACGCGCGGATGTAACGTGACGGGTTGACTGGTGGTAGAGCCCGGATTGTTTACACCCATACAGCAATTGTTGTATTGCGTCGGTGTTGTTAGTGGACTGTACTCCCACTACAAACAACACTGTACCTTTGGGTATATCAATCGACAACACAAACTAATCATTACTATTGCAACATAGATTTGTTCGACAGTGGCGAGTGGGATGAACAGGGCAACCTGTGCTGCGCTATTTCGAAGACATACTGAAGCCAAAGAGATAAGAATAGAGTCTTTTCCCACAGATTGTGTCCGGAGAGATGGTCTAATGTTAAACTGTTGTTTCAGGATATCTGTTCTCAACTATGTAGCTATTAATTGAAAATATGACTTGATAGGTAGCTATGGCCAGGCAGTTAGTCCGTCCGCGTGTTGATCAGAGAGCTAAAGAGTTAAGTCAGTGATACGGTAGCTGGGAGAAGGTAGTCAGTAAGCCCGAGGATATGTAGCTCTGACAACCAAACCGAAGTTCGTCACTGGGAAAACGAAACAAGGCCTGTTTCCGTAGCCTAGGTTTCCTGGATGCCCAGCGGATAGAATTAGCCAACAAATCATTTTGTGGCAAGTACCACCCACACTGTGTGATCAATAGCAGGGGCTCTATTAGATGGCTAATGCTGGAAACCCCTGGAAACGTTTGCGTCGAAACTGGGCAACGAAGGAGGTCAGTTTACATCACAGGCTTAAATTGCACCCACAACATAGCTAAGAATTGGCTCCATGAACTGATTCTACCTATTCTAACGGATAACACTAAACACTCAAAGTTATCGTTTAGCCTCCAATAACTGCAAAGTTTTGAGACGTGACGGAAGCAAAGCTGACTGAGCCATCTGTGCAGCCGTATGGTATAGCTCGTGTTCGGAGGCTCTACTTGAATGTGAGCACCAAAGACGTTGAGTGCAAGTGGGTGGAGGTGCCCAGGTGGCAGGATCAATTTGGTGGCGGACTCATGGGGTCAACAATGCTGCCACTACCAGTGCTCCTACTCCCGCTTCCACTCCGGCTACCGCTGACACTGTCACTCTCTACACTGGCGCCATCCACATCGCTGCGTAGATGTGATGCATAGCCAAAGCCAGGCGGAGGTTGAAAGAGACCATAGTCGCCTGGCACAGTCGAACCAGGTAAAGCAATTGGCAAGTCTTCGTCATTGACGCTTGACTGAGTGAAACCGGATACGTCACTGAGCATCGACGAGGAGCGACCTCGTTTCGTAGCGTGATGGAGTTGCGGGAAGGGAGCTGATTGAGGTACGAACCCAGGTGCCAAAGGAGAAGGACCCCACAGAGAGGCATTGTAGGCGCTATTATTCCATGCCGTGGTGGGATCATATGGTAGTGGGTTGGCTGGATTGGGCCCAGTCGACCCAGCTGGAAGCTGTCCCAGCATCAAAGGATCGGCGTACTCATAGGCGCCGGTATAAAATGCTGATTGCTGCTGGCTGTGAAATGCATCCAACTGGGCTTTCAGAGTGATAATAATCTCATCCCTCTCAATGTACCTTGATTCTGCCTTGTTGATCCTGTCAAGCAGTTCGCGCTCGCACCTAGAAATGTGTGCCTCCAGAGCTGCACGATCTTGACGCCTGCGTTCGGCCTCATCGAGTCCCCGAGCATTAGCGTCGGCAATGCGAGCATGCTCTCCGTCAACCTTTACTATACGGCTACTGATCTTGTTCCGCTTTGACTCCAAACCGACTTTCTCATCCATCAAAGTTTTGACCTGGTCATCAATCTTGGCTTTAAAGCTCTTGAACTCGGTGTGCGCCTCGTCGTACTTGGACTTGTCTTCATTATAGGCTGCCTGCTTTGCTTTCCACGCACCCTTCAGGGATTCTGGGATCACTTCTAACTCCTTGAGCTCTGCGTCTAGATTGACGATAGCTTGCTCGGCCTGCTTCTGCTGTGTGGTATTTTGCTGAATCTTTTGGCGGAGTTTGTCGTCTCCCGCACCAGCCGAGTGGACTGCGGCAGATAGCTTTTCATTCTCCTTCTTCAAAGCATTAGCCTTTCGATGCCACTCCTTGCGTAGTGCCTTTTGTCGTGCTCTTTCCTCCGTAAGCTTAAGTTCAGAGGCAGCGATTGAGGTTTTAAGTGTTGTTGTGGGAGAGTCTGGTCGGAGAGATGGCTGAGCACCAGGTTTGGTTGTACTGGCGTCGACATCCGCGGCTTTGGCACGTGTCGTCCGGACGCTCGTCGAAAACAGCACCTCATGGGACACGCTGCTGACAAATTCGCATTCATAATTTGAAAGCGGAGTTAGGCCATATATGTCCCCGCTCCAAGTCGTTCCTGGAGTTTCATCCTCATGCGTTAGATCCTGGACAGCGGTAATACGAGTAGGTTGCCACACAGCGTTATTGACTCGCACGTAGAAAGGTTTAGAAGTATCTATCCTTGCAGAAGCAGGGCCATCATCTTGATGATCCCCGGGTATCGTGCGACAAGGGAAGTGACTTGTATTGAAGCAGACCTCATCGCATCCAACGTACGAGATCCAGATTTGCTCAGGTTCCGTGTTGAAAGGTGCATTGCCCAAGTTGTGAATGTCTGTAGCATTTGATCCAGCAGAATCCACAGCACTGTGTGTCAGTTCATACTCCTTGACCACGACTATCTTGGTACTTGCAATAGCAGCCCACAGGGGCTGACGATTTCGTATCTGAGCACTCTGTTTCCTCTTCTTCTTGGAGTTCATGGCCGTTTGGTGTTGCAGGGAGGCGGCATCACTGTCTGGTGTGGAAAATCCACCGTCGGTGGAGATGTCCCCAGCGTACGATTTGCCAGCCTCGGGGTCAACCGTCTGTGCTAGATTATCTCTCCTTTCTCGTCGTAGATACCAGTCGCGAATGTACTTGACCAAGCCCTGGGTCAAGATATGGATAGCCAACACACTGCGCACCCAATTTATCCAGCCTGACCGTACTTTGTCGTATCCCCGAATTGAGTCCAAGGACTCGAGAGGATCATCAAGATCCGGCGTCACAAAACGACTGGACCCAAGCAGGTAACCAATAGGCGAATAACGCACCTTTGAGTGACGCAGGATATGAGAGAGCAGGATCATGCTCAGACATATAAGACTATTCTTCATGGAACCACCATCCCGAGAACTCGACCCACCCCCCAAGCCTAGGGCGATGACCATTTGGGCAAGATCAAGAATGACGTGTTGGATAGGGCCCCAGAGAAATAGCCATATCAAGAGCACGATGCCGTCCACACACACGACTGTTGCAACAGAAGGTGCGCCTAGATTCCATTCGAAGACATCGCTCAAGGTAAGACCGTTGTTGGTAGTCACAAATGTTAACAGTGTAAAGAGCATGTAGATTCCCGAGAGAGCGATGGGAGGGATTTGCATTAGAATGATGAGAATAGCGATTGTGTCTTGAAGAGGGCAGGACCTGAGGACGGTCAGAGCAAAGTCGAAAGGGCCGGGATCTCGGTGCACATTAGAATCCTTGGTGGCGTTGACATCGATGCGGCGGTGGGATTCTTCGGCTACATTGGTAAGGGAGTCGGATGACGAAGACTCGGAATAAGCGCCAAGTGAGGCTCTCCGGATCGACTCGGTTGGCATGTCGACAGGTTGCTTCGAGTACGCATTACTAACGGTTGAGGGTAGAGGAGCAGGAGCAGCTGAAGACACATTATCATTCAGCTGCACCTGGCTCCTCTGCTTGGAAACACGTTTTCCTGGGCCGACCAGGCCGTTCTCATGTCTCGTGTCGCGTTGGCTGGATGCACCCTGCTGTCGCTTGGTTGAAGCCGACGCGCGAGGCATATAACAATCTCCCTTGATGCTGTGCTGACCCAGAATCAGTGTTCCGAGCCAGGTCAGCGGATGAGGGAGGACGATCCAGGGTGTGGCGTATATAACCGGTTGAGGGTGTCGCTAACGGAACCTTTGCGGAAGTTTGGGATGCTTCCCGGAGAAGTAGGCGAAATTAACCCCCGAGAACCAGTATCGACATCACTATCTGACGAAGAAATAGGAATCGAGGGGGTTTTTTGAACGTTTTTTTTTTCCTTCCCAAGTTTGGATCGTAAACAAGCGTCGGAAGCGGGTGGAAACTGTCGACGTCGGAGGAATGGTTTGTGGGAAGGAGAAAAAACAGTGATGACTTGGGGAGGCTTTGTAGAAAGAACGAGAAGGGGATAGGCATTGAAAAACGGATCGGCTAGTGTGCCTACCTAAGGTACCAAGGAACCATGGCGGCTTTTGCGGAGGAGACCGTGCTTTTGGGGCTTCTGCAGGAGGGAAGACCCCCCTTCGCCCTTCTAAAAAAAGGAAAAAAGCCACAAACAACTAAAAAAGAACTCGACAAAAATACGCTAGCACTGGCAATGAGTGGCACTGTGCTGTTTACCACGCTAAAAGATGGTTCAGCAGAGCGCAAATCCTTCCGAGCAGTTAGTAACGTGACGGCTTAGACATGAGGATGTGATGAAGATGTCTTCTGAGATATGGTTCAATATGTATTCGCATGTATAATATGTCGTCAGAAATAGTATTGTTGTTTCTGAGCACTCTACATGTGTGTGCAGGTTTCATCCTTTCGTGAAATTTTGAAGTTTTGTCTCCTGTAAGTATATTCAAAGTTCATCTAGACACACATTCCACACTACGTAGCATCCGAGGACGGTTCTTACGCGATGTGGAGAAATCAACAGCAATGCGAAGCAAGCTGAGTTCTTGTAATTATTATTTTACATTGATGAAAAAAAAAGTTTTTATTCTGTCCCATCTTTTAGTTATGGTATCGAGACCAGCAAAATGATCAGACATTGTAGAGGCACAAATATTGGATAACTAACTGTCTTGGATGTGCCTGGAGCCCTTTCCCACCGATGGCAATACTAATCAATCACATTTTCGTTTGCAAATTTTCATTGCAAGAAGAGTCGATCGACCTCAGAATAGGTGGGACCTAATGAGAGAGTCTGAAGGTAACCGTCAAACCAACATTTCCATCTTCCTGTTTGACCTTGAATTAGCCGGCACGCCAGTTAGAGCGAGTCTTTTCACCAATGACAAGACTCCGCCGTCCTGTGAAATCTTACTGATGTGTACTGTTCTGTGCAGGGGATCATACTGTACCAGCCTACGGGTTATCATGCCCCCACCTAGCATCGAGAAATTCTGGCGATACGAAAGTAGTTAATATCGACCCATTTTCTTTCTTTGATTAAACAACTATAAGCTGTCTACGCTCGTTCGTTTTCCTAGCGCACCAGTCTTTTCCAACCACGTAAAAAAAATATACACTGCGGTCCGAAATGGGATCTCTTCATTCCCAGAGCAGCCAGTCTTTCCGTCTCGAGCGTGTCCGAGCCCCCGCCTTAGTTTTCAACGGATTGTGGGAGCAGCGCACCTGCAGTAGCGTTGCGTTGCTATGGGTCAGCATGTCAAAAGTACTGAACCTGAAAATTCACACTCTGAAAGTATGCGAGCTTCTACGTACTTAGGTACTATTGATGTATGTACATATGTAGTCACGCTGGTACCTAGTTACCAGGGTTCCCCTCCCCTCCCCTCCATTAGCCGAAGCTAAGGAAATGATTCGACAACATCAAAGCGAGACTTCCTGCTTTTTTCCCCTTTCGTGTCCCACAACCCAACAGCCATTCTGAGGTTTACCTGTGCATGTGTAAGCAAATCGAGTGATAACCAGTTGTCTCCCTGCTGGCAACAGCCAGTTAAACCATATAAAAAATAATTAAAAGGCTGGCAGTTATCAAAAGTCAGCGGGGTGCTCACGTATGTAACAGATGCAAGAGCTTCTGTCTTTTACAGTGTGGGTTCAACCTGTAAAAAGTAGAATGGAAATGAGGCTTCACTCAGTTGTCTGGATCGTGGTCCACCCTTGGCGATTTCTGCTACTCCCGGGTCAGAGGCTCGCTATTCGCCATCTGTTTGTTGGCGGAAGATCGATCTAACAAAGAGGGCCATTTTCACCCAAAGAAAATTGAGCAGATACAACCGAAACCCACGCGCAAAGCAACTGGTTATGTGGAGTTGGGCGGAGTCAGCAAAGTCATGCGAGTGTTTCCGTGACCAGTCAATAAGCAGTAATTTAAACTTGCATTGTCGATCCCTGTCCAGAGTCGTCGATCCGCACTCGTGCAAAGGCTTGATGTGGGTGGCCAACAAGCAGTGTTTTCCGCACAACCAGTCGGTGAGAGTAACTGTCAGCTTTCCAAGACTGTGCAAGCTATCCATAGTCTTCAACTTTCGATCTATGAGCTCATCTAGCCTGTCTGTCCGTGGTAAGGCACTAATAAAATCACCAGCGGGGGTTTCTAGCGGAGAGAAAGGGGAGATCCATTCTCTTCCAGACTCTCTGTGACGCTCAATGAACACTGTTCATCTCTAGAAAGGCGTGCTCGACGATTAGCATGTTGGGCGGCGAGATGCCGTGCCCAGTCGCAACCGTAAATGCGGTCGGGCTGGATGGCATGATAAAGCGAGTCCTGCAACTTGGACAAGGGGTGGATGCGAAACCCCCACGAGTCTGGCAACGGCAGTGAGGTAGGCCAAGGCTGGATACTTTTTGTACTTGTCCCCACCACACCCTCCCGGCTGAACTGCTAAAACCAATACGGTAAAGTCCATCGATCTACATGTCGGCACTTGTAAAGCACCTCGGGCAGTCTGTTTTTCGTCTTGTACGACGTTTTTGGCGAATTGACTAACCCGGAAGCTCGGCTGTCCCCATTGCACCGAGAGCAGATTCTTCTTGGTACCCAGGCACGGAGACTTTGAAGTTCTTCCAAGCAAAAATACTCTTGCGGTCCGTGTGGCTGCTCGTTGGCCGCTCGCGCAGGTGGGGCACGCTGAATTTAATTGTTTCGAGCGTGTACATAATTTAACTATGTCTTCATGCATAAATACATGCTGGATATTCATGGCTATAGCAAAGTATCGCTTAGGATCTTTCGATGAGATATCATGACGCACAAACATATTGTACGAATTTCACTGATATGCATTTGATTAGCCGACCTCGCTAGGTTTGTGTTGCCTTGGCTTGATATGGGACCCATGCATGGAGAGTCAACCACGCACGTACATGCTCTCACGTTTCTCGGTCGTAAGCAATAGTAATGCTGATAGGTGGATGTGTGATGCCTTATGTTACGCTCCAAGCTATTGACGCTTGATTTGAACGTGAAATATATTATCTTTTACATGATAGTTTGCTCGGCTGAAAAAATTGAGTTAGCACAACGTCTCAAACAGCTGGTGACTAGATCTTTCACTGCGAATCCACTGCCTCTTTATGCCTCATGAATACCGGTAGTATCGTTCATATAAATCACGTCTACAAGAATACCGCCAAGTCAACAAAACAATGTTAAAGAAGCCAGCACTATAATTTCAGTGATCGTTGGCTCTGTCAGTTCGAGCGAGCTACCTATGCTACACATCTGTACCAATCTGGTGTTGTATGGGATTAGGGTTCGCAAGAGGAATGGCATCTGTCATGAATGAACCATTTTGTCAGTTGTTCTCCAACGACAAGGACGAATCTAATGGATCCCTTGAGATTGTCTAGCATCAGTTCAAGCTCAGTCAGGTGGCCACACTGCACACCAGCATAAAGACAAGGTGCAGGCGTTACAGAGTCTCTGTACCCGGTTTTTACGAAAGTGCAACAGTCCACCCTACTCAGAAACTGTCTATTGCGAGCTCTATTACTTCAATGGCTTTGATTGGGACAGATGAGGTTTTGGATTATCGATTGCTAGCTGCTCCCATGTCCTCGATGGCATCCTCTCGATCCCAAGTTTCCTTCTCTAACAGCTCAACCTCTCTGATAAGCTGCCATATTCTCGTCGTAGCCCTCTCCTTCAGTTCCTCCTGCATCCTAAATGTGTCACGGAAGACATCAAGCACAAAGTCAGGCACATTCGCCTTCTTGGCTGATTGGTAGTCGTAGACAACGATATCCTCCTCAGTGCGAGCGACGATCCGGCGGTGCTTATGAGATAGTATAATGCAATCGAGGATAAGTGAAGTGTCTGAGCTTGCTGGTAAGGTGCGTAGTTTATGGTAAACTGACAACCGGTCAGGGTATACCACGGGCTATTGCTCAGGAAAAAAAATCAGATCATATTGATTATGACAACCAATGGTACAGCTTTCCACCGTTGTTCTATCGCATTTTATACCATAGGGGCGAAGGCATACAATGAGAATGGTAGTACATACAGCTTTATAATCTGCCCTGATGCTTTTCATGATTAGGCCTGTTCCTTGAGGATTCATCAAATTCCGCCACTTTGACCCGTTTGCTGGATCAACAGCAGCAAAATGCGTAATCCAGTTTACTCGCGATGCTTCTGCATACCGAATGTAGGCCACATTATTTATATGTTGCTGCGATACAGGCAGATGAGTTAGAAGTGCAGGGAACAGCAATGGTATGAACAAGTGCGACCAGCCACTCGGCCGTGGCCTGCCGTCGGTGGGTAGGAGCTATCATAAGGGATGATATGAGACCAGAGACTCCGAATCAAGCAAGCTGGCAGACAGCCATGCCATTTGTTGATACCGAGGCTGATTGCCGGAAGATTACGGCAGACTGCCGATGTAGCAGTCAGGCGATATCTACACTACACTTACGAAGCTGTCCATCTCTCCCCAGACCACTGCCTGGTCCTCCAGGCCCCGCCTACGACCATCCAGGAAGCCCTCGCTGCCGGCAGCGAGGGAGCGCCACTCAGACGTGAGGGTGCGCAGAATAGAAGCAACACGTAGGATCTGCGTTGGTGAGCATCCGAATATTATGCATCTACCTAACCTCGCACGCAAGTCGGCATACCATCTGGCAGGTGGTGACGATGGTGCTGAAGGGGACACCGGAGGATGCGAGGAAGAAATTTGTCTGCTTGGAGATAGACTGGTCGTCGTTGAATCGAGTGGCATTCGAGATCGAAGGATACACGGGATCGCAGATGAACTAGGGGTTGGGACAGCTAAAAGTTTGGCCGGGCCAAACAGTCTTTGCAAACGCTTCGGCGGCGGACGAGAGATCATTTCGTTTATCGAGTGTATTAGCTGGTATAGATATGCTCTCAGGCGGATTGAACTGATGTGTATGCCCACATAAGGTGTAGCAACAAGAGGTTGTTGATATGGGAAGATTCCTCCACTGGGGTGATCCGAGGTTCTCAAACCCGTCCAGTCCACCCCGCGTTACACCGGATCAATTAAGAACGACCCGGACGGCTGGCGCTACAATACTAACCCGCCCCCACTGAGCACTCATTGATCGGGAGCCTCAACCCGTGACAGCACAGCACGCTCCAAACCAACCGGCTGGCTACATGCCATCAACTCTGCCATCAACTCAGGCTGATGCAATCTTACTCTCCAAATCGCGCCATAACTCGCCTTTAGCTCCAGTTTTCAAAAGGAGACACTGCACCCGAGCTATGTCCGCGCCAAATGCGATTCTGAGGCGCGAAGTGATCGCTGTCTATAAAGGTACCATTCATCCTTCTTCTTCTAGTTCTATACGCATACGTGGTTCTGTACGATCTGGAGCTCATGAAATATGTAATACGACTAGAACTGCTTCACTTAGGCAAGGATTACCCGCTTGGCTTTGATTACTTCCGGCCACGACTACATAAGGCTTTTATGTCTAATTCCCACTTACGTGACGAGGATGCAATCCGTAATGGCATCGCCAGAGCTGATTTTGTTCGCAAAGGTACTTCTCTGATTCCCACGTGATTGTGATAGAGGACGCACTTAGGTTACAGTGGTGCTAATCAGCTTGATTCCATTCCGTTATTCTGAACATACAAACTAACGGGTCTTCCGCAGAAATCGAGGCATTGTAAGTATATGTATTTTCTTCTCCCAGGTAAACGTTACTGCTAGCATGAGTGTGCAGAGACCACACTTTTCATTTCCCTTGAGCATAGTGGGTTGGCGGGGCTCTTCTTGTGTTGAGTAAGTGGTGACAGGCTGTGCTTGTCGTCATAGCTAGGCTCAACAAGTTTTCCAAGCAGTAAAAGTATATGGGAACGTCAAGCGACAGACAGAGATTATCAAGCGAATACCTCTATTTCATCCTGCCCAAGTTGGGGTCTGTATTATTGCGTACCCTATCAACCATCATCAAATCATATCTCTGTCTTGCACATAAAACCTCAAAACAGGCGGGAGCCTGATCCATGAGAAACCCGCCACCATCTTTTATCCATTGTCTATATGCTCAAAATAATGCTGTGGCCGGATCTCTGTCTTTCTCAGGATCACTGTGAAAGCCGTCTGAGGCTCAGACACCTATTTGCTCAAATATGTCAAATGCTGACTATTGAGTACAGATATTATTTAAAACGTTATCGGACGCTGCGCAAGAGGTATGGGGGGAGTTGAGTGCGAGGTCCCTCGCTTAATATAATATGGGAGACGAAGCTGAAACAGAAACCTGCTATTTTGTGCTGTGTAAACACATGCATCGTTGTTGAACCTGGTTTGACGCAATACGGCCAAGGAGCCCGAGGGAATCACCAAGCATGGAAGGTCCTGTCTGTTGAAAGTGACGATACTAAAGAAAGAAAATGCCACCATGGAGTGGCATTCTACAACACTAGAGATGCCACGAAGGAATAGAGAGTCCTTACAGCTTGATCTCCTGATATCGGCTGGTGTCGAAGTAGTAGAAGGCGCATACTGCCAAGGGTCAGGATCTGACAGTACTTGAGGAAGCAGTTATAACAATATACCGCAATATTGTTTCGCTCGAAATGGCCTTCACCTCTTTTTCCTCGCGCTCCAAGCCCCAATCTCAAGACACTCCCCCCAGCTGGTACCCCCGTCCTTCAGCAGATCATTTGTCATCTTCCCTGCCCAGCCGTCCCACTCATCCTGGCTCTTCTTGCTCACCTCCCTCAGCACAGGCTCGAGAGCTTGAATAAGGCCCACTGTTGTTTCAAGGGCGGTTCTCCTAATAGCTGCCTGTGCCCCTGTCAATGACTTTCCCCCCTTCCCGGTTTTCAGATCGGCGGCTTTTCCTTTGCCCTTCATACTATCGATATAGCTCTTTCCATCCTTAGTAACGACACCGCCAACGCCCTCGCGCTCCCAGCGTACTTCGGATAAAGGTACGGCAAGGCGTTTGGAGCGAACCTCCACTAGGCCGTCCTCCTGAAGGAGCATTGGACCTATAAGAGTGCACGGCACAGCAGAGAGGTAACGCTGGTCCAAGGCTTTACTAAGCCAACCATTGTATTCGACCAGGTATGTATTTAGAGGTGCAGACAAGGGGGTATTGGCAGTCACCACATATGCGCCAAGCCTCGATGCATCATCCTCATCCTCACTGTCGGATTCACTGTCCTCGGCTGGCGCTGTTGACTGTGCGGCAGGCACATGTGGTCTGAGCATGCGAACAGTGAGATCTGTCTCCCAGATTTCTAAAACTCCGCCAGGTTTCAGTATTCGCAGGTATTCATCCATGAACACCTGGGAATACTGGCCGGGAGCGGACACGGACATGTCTTTGACCATAACAAGATCAAACTCGCCGTCTTGTAAGGGCCATGGGAGGCGCCGCATATCATGCTGAATAAAGCGCCAGTTCATATCATTATCAGGTTTCGAGTTGGGATCAGGACCAGTACCGCAAAGAGGAACCATATCCATTCCGGTAAAGGAAATTGAACCGTGGCCATGCTGGGCAAAATATCGGTGACACATCATACTCCAAAAACCTGAACCGCAGCCCACCTCTAGGATACGTTGGGGTGGCCGAGCTGAGAAGGCAGTTGAAATGATGGGGCCCCCGAACAGCTGGAAGAGAAGAAGTGTGCGGAGAGACTGTCGATGGAGCTCTGCCAAATCGACAGGTAGTGGATAGTGAAGTGATTCATCATGGATATAGGTACGTCCGTTGCGCACAATAAGGGGTTTGGGGCCAACTGTGGTCCGTGGTTTAGCAGGCGTTGAGTGGTTAGTAGTGGTTGTGGATATCGAGCCTTCAACCGAAGAAGACGGCGGTAGATTCTCCGGCGAAGTCATGACTCCGTGGCGATTTGAAGCAGTATAAGAAATTGCCGAGGAGGAGGAGGCGCTCTCAGGACGGCGAAAAGAGGATGAGGGTTTCGTCGTCAAGGAGAATCGAGAGGGGTCAACGACCATGACGGCATGCTGTAAGGGGGATATTGCCACTAGAAGTAGGGTTTGTCGAGGCTTGGGGACGGGGGCTGAGTGACTATAACTTCCCAGTCCACCGCAGACTAAGTAAGCTGGAATACAGAGTTTTGGGTCCGAGCAAGTGCCAATTATCCGAGGGTTGTGTCGTTAGCGATGATATACAGGCAGAACAGTGGTGAGTTGGCGGCGTGCGACGCTTGGGATCAGGTCAATGCGAGAAAGGTTGATTGACTGGGTCATCCCCATTACTCACGGCCGAGTCCCTAATCCGCCAGTGGAGTGCTCAGCTCACAGCATCCCCATACTGATTTGACTCCGTATCAAGACGGCACAAAGTATGGTACCAGAAGGGAGCCGTGATAATCGAGTGTAGAGGGCTAAAAGGGGGGGATGCTGAGATGAAAATCAGAACTGTCTACTACTGATGCAATTCCATGGCCATCAGCGGAGTTAGGGGGTGATTGAATAGGCGGGGCTCCCAGGCTTTTGCGGGTGGATGCCTTCCCGATTTTAATATGCCACTAGGATTTGCAGGGGCTAAGGAGGGGCTAAAGAGGGGGATGGGGCCGCCCTCTGGTACTACCTCCCTGGGGTTTTCTTTCTTGGTCCCTCTCTTCCTTTCCGTTGATGGGTTGATTTCTCTTAAAACAAATCAATAAATGTATACATAATGCATTCCACCACTGTTACAAAGTTGGCCAACGATGTGGGGTGATTTATCATTGATGGTTGCTGAATACTTACATAGAGACAGGGCATTTGCAGGATTCTCTTTTGACCTTGTTAACCTGTCTGAGCTGCTTAATAGCGGCATGACCGGTTATTTGCTTGGTAGTATCGTTTGTTGAGCGCGGTGTTGGTCTAATTGCTTACTGCTTAGCGATTGAATTGCAGGCAAAATTGCCGTAACGATGTTACTAAGCCTTTCTGGGGGCTCGGTGACCCGACGCTGGCTGCTTTTAGCACCCATGGGCTTCGCACTCTCCTCGGCGCAGCGTCCCACTTCAGGTACCCAGCTGCGGCACGTCGCCAAGTTACGGGGAACTTCCCCGGTGCTGTAAGAGCAAGCAGGCGCATACTTACCTACCTAAGTTATGTATTATGTACTTTCAGGTATGCATGTTATTTACGAGGCACCTTAGGTAGGGTGCCTGCAGGTTCTGTTTTATCACAACGCTAGCCCAGTCAAACCAACATCGTCCAAGCGCTAATCTTGTTTCCTTGAAAATATCGTTAGAGAAGACATCTTCGTTAAGAATAGTCCCATACATACAAATCACCAACTACATAAAATTTAGCTTGAGTTTCTACTTCTCATACAATGGAGATACTCGCTCGACGTCCTTTGTAGTTAACAATAGTAATGTATGATAATGTGGCTTGCTTGATGCGATCGGCCAGGTGACTGATTTTGAGGCTTTTAAGCGATAAGCCTCTACTCGAATTAGCGATTCATATCCGCGCTTGATGGCTTTGTTCGTTGACTTGTCAGTAAGCGGCAAGTTCCTTCTACCGGGTATTTCTTGAGCCTTGCTCTAGTAGAAGCGATCCTTTACAGCAACCTTTATGGCCCACGCAATACGTTATGTTTAAAAGGTCTTAAGTTGCCATAGGAAGCATATAGCTCTTTCTGACGTATTCTTGAATCAAATGGTAAGAGCAAAAGATGTTGTTATATGGAGATGAAGAGACATCATACCGACCGTGTTTTGAGCAGCATCTGTGTTTGAAACCACCAGCCACAGCTTAGGGCCGTAGGCAGCCACATCCAGGGAACGTAGACGAGAATGAAAGCCTTGTATCCACGAGGCTGAAACATAAACAAGAGTAGCTAAAAATTTGACTCGGCGAAGAACCACGTGAGCATTTTCGCAAGCAGCTTCCGGACCAGAGTAGAATACCACGACGAATATCTCTAGAATGGAGCAAAATCTATCCTTCTAAGAACACAATTCCTGGCCATGGAGCTGCAGCTGAGCAAATAGTGATTATCTTCGTACAGTTGTGTGGAAGTCGCTCACAGCATACCGACCCTGCTCAGGCACTAACCCTTTGTCCGCCTAAATTTCCCGGGGCAGATATCTCATATTCCTGGCACGACCATCTCCCATCGGGTAGTGCAAAACAAGCAAAGCTAAACAAAACCCAGAAATCAAGAAAATTTTGTAAGAATAATACTTCTTTGATTTCCTATCTAAAGGTTTGACTCTTTTAAATATGGGAGGAGCAAGACAGTTGGGCCTTTTTTTCACCTTCTGATCTGCGCAGCTGAGCCTTTTGGGATGTGGGCACCTCATAGACGGCAGGAAAGGCCAGCAGCTGCGTTTTAGTCATGCCCAGTCTCAATTGTTGATTCTGATACTGTCCTGCTCCACCATCCACCACCACGCTACCCACTATTACCTCCAACCTCAGCCTCCTCCGCCAGTGCTGAGCGTCATCTGTCTTCTCCGAAGTTGAAAGCAGCAGAGCTAACCCGACCGTTGGCATTGTTAGGTCCTATCTGTTCTCTATATCACTACCGCCGAATTCAAAAATACAGCGTCGTCGCGTCTTCATTGTTACAGTGCATTTGAGCGAAGACGACCTGCAAATACCTATTCCTTTCCGGCCGTCGCGTCCCATCTCCCATTCAGTTGCAGCTTCAACCTCTCGAATTTCAGCTTCTACGCGACACGTCCGTAATACTCTCCTGTCTGTCTTTCCATGCAACCCCATGTATGGATCTATTGCCGACACCTTATCTGTTTACCGTTTAGGTCGTCGTAGATAGAGAATGTACGGGGCGCAGCAAGGGCACAACTCGCGCCTCAATGGCATACCCGGAGGGCGAGGCATGGCTCCCCAGATGATGTACGGCTATGTGCAATCACAGGGTCAACACCAGCACCATACGCATGCGCAACAGCAGCAGCAACAAGCACAACAGCAACAGCAGCAGCAGCAGGCACAGCAGCAGCAGCAGCAACATCATCAATCTCTTCAACAAGATCACACACCCCACGCCGCTACCACCGCTACCTCAAATCTTGCCCACCATTCTGCTTTTTCATCAGGCATACTTTCCAATGTGACACCCTTCACTCCAAGTAGCCACCAGAATGGTCACGCTCCAACCTCACGCACGGGACATGGACAGCAGCTCAGTGAGCATATGACCGACCAACTTCGGGCGTACAAGGAATCGGAAAGGGCTCACCAGTCCATGACTGAGCAGCATCAGCCGCATTTTTTTGCGAGACTGAAGGCTGCAGAGAATAGGGGGGTTGGTCCAGTCCTATCGAGCATAACTGGCACGAGCAACGATACCACTGCTGGAGACGGAGAAGATGAAGACAGAGGACGTTTGAACAATATCGAAAAATCTGAGGATCGCCAGGACTGGCAGAGCTTGGACCTTAGCGGTCAGGGCTTGCGAGCCATCTCTCTGACCGTTTTTAATCGGTATTCCTTTGTGGAAGAGCTCTACCTACCCTCTAATAATCTCACTTACCTCCCACCCACGATTGGCCAGCTTCGAAAACTTCGCCACCTTGATATCTCCCACAACCAACTCACCCAACTCCCGGCTGAGCTTGGCATGTGTACCCCACTGCGCAAGCTCCTCCTTTTCAATAACCAGATCCGAGATCTGCCGTCTGAACTTGGAGCATTGCACTTCTTAGAACTTTTAGGGATACAAGGCAACCCGCTGAACAGTGATCTGAAGCAGATGTTGCTCGATGAAGGCACTAAAAGCTTAGTCAACTATCTCAAGGAACATGCGCCAGGTAAGAACCCAACAATATTTGGGTACAGACGCGTTGATACCGTGCTAACCAAGAACCACCAGTTCCACTCCCACCTGAACCACGTATGTTGGTTCCGCTCCAGGAAGGCGTTTCTCCGAGCCTGGAACGCATCAGGGTTATGTCATGGAACACACTGTGCCACAGCTATGTCACAAGCCAGCAATACGGCTACACGCCAACTGGAGCGCTTGAATGGGAATACCGCAGAAAAGGTATCATGGATGAGTTCCGCAACCGTGATGCCGACATCTTGTGTCTACAGGAGATAGCTGGTGATGCTTTCGAAACATATTTTGCACCAGAGCTTGCAAAGGATGACTACAGAGGTGTTCACTGGGCTAAAACTAGGGTAACGCACATGCGAGACAAGGCTGAACAGGGCGGCGTCGATGGATGTGCTATCTTCTACAAGAACACCAAGTTCATACTTCTTGATAAACAGCTCGTCGACTTCCGATCCATGGCAATCAATCGGCCCGATATGAAGGCCACGGAAGATGTCTTCAACCGAGTTATGCCCAAGGATCAGATTGGCGTTTTTTGCCTTTTCGAGTCACGCAAAACTGGAGCTCGTTTCATAGTTGTCAACACTCATTTGTGTTGGGAGCGCCAGCTTGCCGATGTCAAGGCTGTGCAGACTGGAATATTGATGGAGCAGGTGACTAAGATGTCGGAGCGTTACACGAGGAAGCCTCCGGTGCCCATGAGCGAGAAGAAGCTCGTCAGGTCGACTACCACAGACGAGGTGTCAGAGCTGACCCCTGATATATGTCCTGAAATGCCCTTGCCCAGCCAGGAATATCGTACCAATACCGACATCCCCCTGCTTGTATGCGGTGACTACAACTCGGTGTACGACAGTGCTGTATATGAGCTGCTGGACAAGGGCCGGGTTGCTCCTGATCACCCAGATCTCGTTGGCCATTCGTACGGCAACTTCACGCGCGATGGAATCTCGCATCCGTTTAGTTTGCGATCTGTTTATGCCCACGTCCGCAACACCCCGGACGACCTGGCCTTCACCAATTACACGCCCACGTTCCGCCGCGTGATTGATTATATTTGGTACTCTACCAATACTCTTGAAGCTGTTGAATTGCTTGGTCCGCCAGATTATGAATATCTCAAGCGTGTGCCTGGATTTCCTAGCTATCACTTCCCATCTGACCACATCCAAGTCATGGCCGATTTTGTCTTCAAAGCTCGCAAGGAGAAGAAGTCGGTGTCAGACCAGGAGAGAGGAGGAACCCCCGCGAGAGGATAGCGACCTTTTGGGGAGCAAGTCTTTCGACGTGCTATGATGTGAAGGGTCTCGTGTCTATGTCACAGGTTCAGGAGTTAGGGGCAGTATATACAGAGGCGAGAGGAGTACTCGAGGATGTGGCTTGCATCTTGGGTTGGCATTAACAGGGACAACATCAGGTTTGGAAATTTCCGGGTGCAAGACTCGAGCGATAGGAGAAGATCTGATTTAATGCAAATTGGGTTTACGTTCCACGTTTTATTTGGTTGCTCTCCTCTTGAATTCTGATAGCGTTGTATTATGTATTATACCTTTTCCTACGACGAGGGCATCTATGTAGCGCACCCTTCCAAGTCTTGTAGGGGAGGCCTTGGGATGTAGAATACACAAACACATTCTCGACTAAGAGGGGAACATGGACACTGCTTATGCCTTTCCTGGTGATTTTCGCATTAACCTCTCTGTCTCCATGATGCTCGACATTTACAGTTGACCTCACAGCACGAGTCCTTTACATGTTGGCCCAATCAATATATAGATTCATCGATATAATTCCCACTACCTAATTGGTGAGCACACTTTAACAGCACCACACCCTGCACTTGTACAGGCGTCATCCGCATTGATTTGATAGGCATCTTGTCCAACATGAGAACCCGCAGCTTCTGATATATCCTTGCTCGTGTATATATCTAATGAATATTCTTTTCTTATGAAGTCTACCTTAAACTCTTTCAGTAGCTTTGACTCCCACGGGTGTAGTTTGGCCTTGTTGTGGAGCCAGTCCTGAGCGTTCGGTGAATTTTCGGGGGATCTTAAGGCTTACCTGGTAACAAAGGCTCTCCTTCTCTTTCTTACCTAATCCATATACATATGCAGGTAATGACCGCCCCACATTCCATGCCAGCGCTTTTGATACGTCCCCCAAACTGGAGCTCGATTCCCACTGGGTTACCCAGTTAGGTACCACCTCCTGCAACTTGTCCATATCTTACCCGCTCGCCTTTGATCGCGGCTTTTCTCCAAACACTTCTCTATCTCGACAACTTCAACAATCTCACTCAAAACCTACTGCCTACTGGCGACGCGCATATACTATGGATTACGAGGCTCTCAAGGAGCAGTGGAGCGAGGTGGAAGATCGCGATGGTGTTCGCTTGAGCTGGAATTGCTTTCCCAGCAGTCGCATGGAGAGCAGTAGGCTGGTCGTACCCATCGGAGCTTTGTATACTCCTCTGAAGGAGAAACCCGACACGCCGCTGCTGCAATTCGAGCCTGTGGCCTGCAAACAGCCTTGCCGTGCCATTCTGAATCCCTTCTGGTACGATCATTTTCACCCTGGCTTGACTACCATCATCAAAAAGCTAACTGTATTCGTGCACTCCCGCGTATAGTCAGGTCGATGTTCGAGCCCGGCTCTGGATATGTCCTTTCTGTCTCTCCAGAAATCCGCTGCCGCCACATTACAAAGACATCACGGCCAATGCAATCCCGCCCGAGCTCCACCCGTCCAACACCACGATCGAGTATAGGCTCTCAAGACCTGCGCCTAGTCCACCTATTTTCCTCTACGTTGTTGATACATGCCAGGAAGAAGATAGTCTGGCTGCCCTCAAGGAGTCTCTCATAATGAGCTTGAGCCTACTCCCAGAAAATGCGCTGGTGGGCCTAATCACATATGGTACCATGGCCCAGGTCCACGAGATTGGTTATACCGAATGTGCAAAGTCCTATGTTTTCCGCGGTAGCAAAGACTATACAGCTAAACAGGTCCAAGAGATGCTTGGTCTTCTCAGCCCAGGAATTAGACCGGGTATGCCACAGCAGCAGCCGGGTAGGCCCATGCTGCCAATGGGTCCTGCCACGAGGTTCTTGCTGCCCGTTCAGCAATGTGAATTCCAGCTTACCAAAGCTCTAGAGCAGCTACAGAAGGATCCGTGGCCTGTTGCTAACGATCGCCGGAATCTTCGTTGCTCTGGTGTTGCTCTGAGCGTTGCTGTTGGGTTGCTCGAATCCTCCTTCCAGAACTCTGGTGGTCGTATCATGCTCTTCGCAGGTGGACCTGCCACCGAAGGTCCTGGTATGGTGGTTGGTCCCGAGTTGAGGGAGCCTATTCGTTCCCACCATGACATTGACCGAGACAATATCAAGTACTATAAGAAAGCACTCAAGTTCTACGACAACTTGGCCAAGAGAACTGCTCACAACGGCCACATTATCGACATCTTTGCCGGCTGCTTGGACCAAGTCGGTCTCCTGGAAATGAAAGGATTATGTAACTCCACAGGTGGCCACATGATCCAAACAGACAGCTTTACATCTTCGATGTTCAAACAATCATTTATTCGCATCTTCGAAAAAGATGCGGACGGGAACTTATTGATGGGTTTCAACGCCCTTTTCGAAGTCCTCACCACCAAAGAGTTGAAGGTCACGGGCTTGATTGGACACGCTGTCTCGATGAACAAGAAATCAACATCAGTAGGTGAGACAGAATGCGGCATAGGAAATACATGCGCATGGAAGATGTGTGGTATCGATCCTACAGCCAGTTACGGCGTATATTTCGAAATCGCTAGCCAAGGCGGACCTACCCAACACCAGCAGGGACAACAGAAGGGGATGATGCAGTTCCTGACTTACTACCAGCATTCAGACGGGCAATTCCATTTGCGTGTCACGACCGTTGCAAGGAATCTCAGTGGCCCTGCTGGTGATCCTGCTATCGCCCAATCCTTTGACCAGGAGGCTGCCGCAGTGCTCATGTCCAGAATTGCAGTCTTCAAGGCTGAGGTTGACGATGGTCCTGACGTACTCCGCTGGGTTGACCGTATGCTCATCCGGTTGTGTTCGAGGTTTGCGGATTACCGAAAGGACGACCCTTCTTCATTCCGATTAGAGAAAAACTTCACGCTGTACCCACAATTTATGTTCCATCTTCGACGAAGTCAATTCTTACAGGTTTTCAACAACTCTCCAGATGAAACGGCTTTCTATCGTCATGTATTAAACCATGAAGATGTTAGCAACTCTCTTATCATGATACAGCCAACTCTGGATTCGTACACTTTTGACCAGGATGGCGGGCAGCCAGTTCTCCTTGACTCTACTTCCATCCAGCCTACACATATCCTCCTACTGGACACTTTCTTCCACATTCTCATCTTCCATGGCGAGACTATCGCAGAGTGGAGGAAGGCAGGCTACCAGGAACAGGAAGGTTATGAAAACTTTGCCTCTCTTCTTGAACAGCCCAAAGAAGATGCTAGGGATTTGATTGCAGACCGCTTCCCCCTCCCTCGATTCATCATTTGTGATGCGGGTGGCTCGCAAGCACGATTCCTGCTCTCTAAGCTCAACCCATCCACGACGCACACAACCGGGGCATATGGAGGCGTAGGAGCTCAAACCGCGCAGACGATCTTCACTGATGATGTTTCCCTGCAGACGTTTATGGATCACTTGATGAAGCTTGCGGTCAGCGGAACTAACTAACAAGACTACATGGGGCATGAACTTGTTCTTCTACTGCTATGAAAAATGCAAGGATAGGGAGTAGGTGTTTCCAGCCCGGTCAACGATTCATGATAACGAGTCAACTTCTTGGTAGAAATCACTTGCCTATTTATTAATGAGACGATATGGTCCCTCGCCCATTGCTTAAGTGCAATTGTAAATCCCAATGCATTACTAAAAATGGTAAAATGTCTCTGATTCTCTCTTTTCACCATCTACCACGTCCCACATAGTCCGTATACCTGATTGATGGGGAATGTGTGGCGTTGTTCTTCGGTATGTGTTGAATGTTTCTAGAGGTCCAGAAGCCCGGCCCCCTTAAGAACACTTTGATGTGGTTGCACTATAAAGCATGTGGAAAAGATATTTATGCATTTACCGCCTGAGTTAGAATAATCGGGGCTCAGGTTGGGCTAGTGGCCCCCCTTTCACACCTAATTTTCTAGGGAGAAACGAATTTTCGCTCCCCTCTCCATCTAGGGCTTGTCTAACCCCACAACCTGCAATTAACATCCATTTTCAACTCTTTGGACTTTTTCTCCTTGACCTGGTTGACTTGTGCAGAGTGAGGTATCTCAAAGCAAATCTATCCACCACCCACACCGAGCGAACCTTGAGACCACAATCACAATGCGTAAGTGCTTCTGCCAGAATCAATGCAACGTCGCAACTTTCTCATGCTCGCCTTTTTCCTTTGTGGTTGTACTTTACCCTCTTTCGCGAGAAACGGTAAAGCTGGTTTGGCAGTGCATTGACTGACAACAAAATAGCTCCCAAGTTCGACCCCAATGAGATCAAGGTGATGTACGTATTCATTCCAGAGCCCCTGCCCGATGTCATGCGATTCCTGTCTTCCACGATAAATTATCAAGAGAGTCTGCCGCATTCGAGATGGAGATCGAAATAAGAGACCAGAAATGCGAAATAAGGGAACCACTGAGCTGACAGTGATTTCTTCATAGCACTCTCCGTGCCACCGGAGGTGAAGTTGGTGCCTCGTCCGCTCTTGCCCCCAAGATTGGTCCTCTCGGCTTGTCTCCCAAGAAGGTCGGAGAAGATATTGCCAAGGCTACTGGTGACTGGGTAAGGAGTTTCCTCTATTTTCTCTCTCTCCCCAGGCTTATCTGCGTTTGCTACTCATGGAAGGACATCACTGACTATTTCCGTCCCAATTACAGAAGGGCCTCCGTGTCACCGTCAAGCTCACCATCCAGAACCGTCAAGCTGCCGTCTCCGTCGTTCCCACTGCGTCGGCCCTCGTCATCAAGGCCCTTAAGGAGCCCCCGCGTGACCGCAAGAAGGAGAAGAACATCAAGCACACCAAGTCTGTACCCCTCGACGAGATCATTGAGATTGCACGGACAATGCGGTACAAGTCCTTCTCCAAGTCTCTGGAGGGCACCGTGAAGGAGGTTTTGGGCACTGCTTTCAGCGTTGGCTGCCAAGTTGATGGACGCAGCCCCAGGGCTGTCACTGACGATATCTCGAGCGGCGCAATTGAGAGTATGTTCCCGGGATACATATTCCCCCCCTCACCCCTTGAAGCCTTATGACTGTATCAGAAAATTTATTGGCCGATTGACTAACAAAAACCCATATAGTTCCCGAAGAGTAAAGAAAAATTTTGACTGGGTAGATGGGTATTATATGGATGGCCAACACGATTTCCCTTTCCGCATCTTTCTAGGAGTTCAGGAATGGCTTTGCATTAGGCCTCGCCAACCAACAAAGAAATCAAGGAATAAAGCCATCTCGGATCAGCCTCCTCCGGTTCTAATCGAATGCAAACAAATGTTGCCTATCGAATGTACCCTTGCCTACACTCTGAGATATACCCAGCTCTCCATGGTTTATTTCTATTTCGTGTCAAGGAAGATAAAAACGCACCGAATACTCACCGCAGCCACTTGCCAATCGGCCGTGGTGGCTGAGGTCCATTTGCTCAAGGTGAACATGAACCCACTCCATGTGAAAGACTTCGAGACTGTTGCAAATTCATACCCACAATCCTGCGATGACATTAAAAATTAGTATGTCAAGGTCCTGGTGAAATGCCATTTACACTTGGTGTATCACCCCTTATATACGCGCTAGGCCATAACTACCCAAGAGCCGAGATAATATCTGCATCGTCCCCATCCTCGTTCCATATGGTATGGTATACATATTGTATGCTTGTGTAAATATCGCTTTGGGTGCTTCGTTGTTGAAAATTGCCACCTTGTTCTACGCCTGATACGATTACTTGGCAGATTGTCTTTCGTGGTTGCATCGGCGGCGCCAGCAGACTACTGAGACGTCAGTCATGTTTTAAGTGTCGGATATCGTTGTTAACAGCCATGCTCAATATGTATGATACGTTTTCTCGCTAACCCCCCCCCCCCCCCCCCCCCCCCTTGGGATTACACCTTTCTCATCTTTACCGCAACAAAGTTGGCCATGGGTCTAAAAAACATGTTTTGCCTCAGGCACCGTATACAACTCACCGAAGCCAAGTTGGCTTGGTTGTATGTCGACTCAGGCGGCATATGAGAAAAGCGGCCGACCATCTCGAAACGGCCAATCAGACTTGAGAAGACGGTAACCATGTCACCAGTTGTCAAGTGGGGATTGTACAATGGCAACGATGAGAGTAGACAGAATTGAATACATAATCATTGTGACCCCTGGCAACTGCCACTCCTTCAGTTTCATCAAGTCTCTGGCCATTGTCGAAGAACGTACTCGATGCCTAGCTCAGCAACGATAACATAGCCAATGCCATGGAGGCTTAACGCCTCGCTTTCATGAAGATGCTACTGCGGATATTGCGGATATCAGCCGAACCTAGGTTGGTTTTGATTTGGGGCAATTCTGGAAATCTCCTTTGGTCTGGCAACTTATGTGTTTTGTTTTGTGCGATGGTTAAGATCTGCACTAAGCCGCCCTTTGCTTCCCCCTCACTATTTCTTTTCTTTGCTCTTCACGGAGTCGCTGCTGGAGTCATCGAATGGCTCTTGCCAAAACCCTAATGCTGCAGCGAATCCTGTTGAAATATGATCAACTCGCCAGACGCCAGAGTGCTACATTGAGCTTCAGGACCAAGTTGACAGACAGTACTGCACATACTTACGGTGTGCAAGACATGGAAAGCTTTCTTTACGTACATGGACGGATGAGGGCAATGCACTAATCCTGGTTCCGTTCCACAACCCCACCAATTGCAAGGGGGTCTGGGTTTGATCCCATGCAGTATCGCCGAGACTGGCACTGGCTTCTGATCACAAGTTTCAACCAAGGACAATCACTGGTCATGGAGCATGGCCAAGCTTATTTGTTTTCTCCAGTGAGTTGACGAAGAGGCTCGTTATGATGCGTGCATATGTAGCATGCAAGCACTTAGCTTCGAAGTCGTGCCAGTGTATTACTTTATTGCATAGGAAAGACGGAGAGGAGTGGTGACCAAGGAACGGACATGTTTAGTATGGTGCCTAGGTAGGTACTTACTGCGACAGAGCATTGGGATGTATCTCGTATGACTGATCACCCAACCGCATAACAGATTATCATTGATGCAACTGGCTGCTAAAGCGATCAAAGTGGTTCATTTCCAAAGAAAATGGAAAATACCTATCACGGTGAGAATACAAACGTATGTAATCGTATCTGTTCGATGTATAGGAATGAAAATTTTACTCTATACTGCAGACCTTTAGTCTTTCCTCATTGAGCATATTTTACGAGAGTTTCGCCATCCTTTGTTCACCTTTTTGGAGCCAGGGCCGTTCCCTACTAGTTAAGTTTGCTCCCTGGTGATATTTGCCCGTAAGCCTAGTCAGCTCAAGACCCCCATTAAAATCTGACCAAGCCTGACGGGGCTGAAGAGCAACGGCCACTACATGCGCCCGAGCGACAACCCCCCTGCCGTCCAATCAGCCCGCTGTCAATCCACGGCTCCACGATTTGCCAGTGGATGCGTCCCATCGGATAGGACTGCAGTGCAGAATGTTGGTATTCTTGTACCCAAATCCCACTTATTAGCAACCAACTAGCCAGGCAGGCGTCCTAGTGATGCGCAATCCACACTTTTAGACCGAGATCCCCCCCTAGCATTGAACTAACCGCTACCTAGTTCCCACCCGTTATCCTCTTATGCCTAATTTTCCCCACGTTGACTTGTCATCTCCAAGTGTTTGGGTTACCCAAGGCCCTCCAGCCGTTGAATATTTCAACAGCCGCGAGCTAACGCAGGCTTTCCCTTTCCGAAGGGAGGCTATTTTCGATATCATCTATCATAATCAGCACGAAAGTCATTGCCCACGATCCCTCTGCAAGACCCATGCGGTTTCCGACCACTTGTTTTATCCGGACCCAACCTCTCACCTACCCTCTCTTAATCCCACCTAAGGAGGCTCGTTCTCCCAGACTTTCAACCGTGCAGTGCAGCGTTCGACGATACGAGAAACGGCTTAATCATTGAAGCAGAGTGGTGTATTGTCTGGCCAGTTTCTGAAAACTAGACGAGGTTCACTCCGCCTCTCAACGCGGCCCCTCCCTCAAAGCGACCACAACGCGAATCCTTGGCTATTCCTCATCTTCGCACACCAAGAGCTGCAGCCTGCGATGTGACAGTCGATTTTGGTAGGAAAACCCAATGTCTTGCGGCTAGTACTCGTCCAGCCGTGCTCTCATCAGCAGGCTATGACGAGATCAGCGGTTCTCCGCAGCTACGCACGCTTCTTTTGTGGTTTTATTGCGTTGCCTTGTTTCTCCTCGTCCTCATCTCGTGCCCATAGTGAGCCATCTACAGCGTAGATGCTACCTCTCGTACAGGTGCACCAGGTGGTGCAATCCTCGCCTCATCTTGATCCGAGAACGTCGTTGCAGTCACCCAACCACCACAATCAGCATCGTCCCACGCCTAAATTCTCGAACTCCGCACACAGCTGGCTATCTCCTCACCGCGTATTCCCGATCCGCGGCTCGCAGTCCGCCTCTGCCTCCCATCTGAGATTTTCTGGGCCAATATTCGTGCCTGATAACCATGAACATCATCTAAGAAGAAAGACCCCGAATGGGACCATAGATGCTGGGTATGATGGATCACCTGCCCAGTTGGCGTCTGGCCCACCGCCACTCAAGCATATGATCCTGCCGGGTTCCAGCAGCCTGTACCCTGTTCCCCCGAACTACGACTTCACTGCAGCAGGAGCGTCAGCCGCCTGGCCACCTAGGACTATCGGGTTACCAACAGGTAATTTGCCAAGGTCGAGAAGCCTTGTTGGCTCTGATTCCAATCGGCCGCCATATAGGTCGAACTGGCAATCTACCCGGGAGCGCGGTTCACGCCCTACCGGCTCCCTAGAGTATAATCCCCTCACACAACCCCTCGCATATTACCCTTCCGCTGTTGGCCCCCGTGTACCAATAGTTACACAGTCGAACTTTCAGCAGATCCCGGGGCCTCCTGTTTTCAATAATGGTGGACTTTATACATTCCAAACATGGCCGGAGATGAACATGCATGGTGCCGAGGGTGTGGCTGTTGATGCGCCTTATAATGTCATGCGTGGCCAGCCAGCACATCCCACCTCTCCTTTGAATTCCTCGAACCTCTCGAACTTGTCTATTGGGCATGATGCTAGATACGACATGGTTTATGGAAGTTTTCAAACCTCCGCGCAACGACTAGAATCTCTGAGCCTTGAGTCATCCAGTTATGACGTGCCTGTGAATCGGTTTCCAGAGAGTCCACCGCCAACAGGTTTCCGTGCCAAGGCTCTTCTTAATGCACACCGTGCCTATCTGGAGCTCCTTTCTTATATTCATATGTCAAAAAAGGCAACATCGAGTCGTTTGCCTAACACCTCTCGGACATCATCAAAGATGGTCATATTTCCTAAACTCCCGGCACCCCCTAAGCCGGGCCCCCCCTCCCCGTCCTATCATGGACCACGAGTTCTTCATAGTTATGCGAATTCCGTAAATGATGCCTTCACAAGAGATAGTCACTCGAGCAGGTTTCATTCTTATGGAGCCCATGATGGCGCCGGCATTGGTTTGCGTGCTGGAAATCATGAATTGACAAACGCCGCGGCTACAACATCGAATATTCCTCATTATCATCTCTTTAGCAGCGAAGGTTCCGGCTACAATGATCACGATCTAACTCGAACAATCGTGGCGCAGACACCAATATCAAATGCCAATGCCGCGGCCGAGATGTTGCATAACTTATGTGAACAGAGCGGGTGGAAATGGGTCGACGGCATGTTACTAGGCGGTTGTCTTTATTATGGACTTGAGAAGTACGAACATGCACTTGAATGGTTTACTAGAGTTGTTGCAATTGACGATGGGTATGTGTTGTTGATCCCAATCACTGCCAAGATACTGATAGTTATTCCCAGGCACATCGAGGCGATATCAAATGTGGCAGCAACGCTGTACTGTCTGCAACGCAGCGATGAAGCTGAGAAGCATTGGCTCCAGGCTGTAAAAAGGAAGCCGAGTTATCTAGAGGCTGTGGAACATCTCGTCTACATTCTTTCGACCAGCCATAGGACTAAGGAAGCTGTGGATATAATCAACTTTGTACAGCGATCTCTTAAAGTGCAGGACACAGCCACTACTTTTCATCTAGGAACAAGACCGGGAATGGACGGCCGGTCCGCTCAAGTGGCCGTGGGAAGGGAAGCACCAAGCCAGCACCCGGCGATTGCATACAGCCATTCTGCCGAGGAACCCGGGTTCGGTTCCAGCGGCTATAATGTCGCCGGAAGCGAAAATGGAAGGATCATTGCCTTGATACATGCCAAGGGAAACTTGCTTTACTCACTTAAAGATATAGAGCGTGCATCTGAGGCTTTCGAGGAAGCAGTGCTTATTAGCGCTGGTAGGGATGTTCAATGTGTTCGATCTCTCATCAACAGAATCCGTTCAGTGCTCTCTACTTCCAACACTCGGGTCGTGTTCCCCCCGGACATGCCTGTACTCACGGGGCCACTTCTACTTCCTCCAGAGAAGGCGAAGTACACTGCCCAATTGGTGTTCAAGGCCAATGGCGATCTACCAGGTTTGCGCTTTGTGTCTCACGGTGCACCCAAAAAGTCTGCGATTTCGATCACTAGCAATGCTTTGTTATCACTTGCGAAGATCTTCCAGGACGGCATGGCTCACTCAAGCTCGATGGCAGGACCACTGCAGCACCCCCCAGGTGTTGACGACATCCTGGCGTTATATTATCTTTCGCTATCACTCTCAGAAAGCCCCTCTACGGCAAATAACGTTGGCATCCTCCTCGCAAGTGTTCAGCAGTCTGCCTCTATCCAAACGCAGTCAGCAGCCGAGGGCACAAGCAATCCTCCAATATCCGGAATAGCCCCTGGAAGTGGCCTGGACTTGGCATTGGCTTATTACAAATATGGCCTGACACTCGACCCGAAGCATGTACATCTTCACACAAACCTTGGCAGTCTGCTTAAAGACATCGGTCATCTAGATCTGGCCATTCAAATGTATGAACAGGCGGTAGCTTGTGACGGCACATTCGACATTGCGTTGACAAACCTCGCCAATGCAGTCAAGGACCGTGGCCGCATCAACGATGCTATCATGTACTATAAGCGCGCTGTTCAATCCAACCCCGAATTTGCCGAAGCCGTTTGCGGACTTTCTACAGCGCTCAATTCTGTCTGTGATTGGAGAGATCGAGGTGGCGTAATACTGCATGGCACAAAGTTTGACCGCTGGCATGTTGACGATAATGGCATGTTACTGGATGCGAGGAATCAAGGCGTCGCATCAGGACTCACCAAACGGGTTGTTGATATAGTTTCTAAACAACTGATGGACTCTTCACTTTGGGGATCGGGAATATTACAGAATAGCACGTTGGAGTCAATCGCAGCTCAACTGAGAGCGGCAGGCGCTCATAAAACAGACAAAAGTCTGAATCTGGAGTTGGAACTACAAAAGTGGGCAGGACGCCCCTGGGAGGGCTCTCGGATCCTTCGTCTCATCGAACGCTCAACAAAAGCAGGCACTCGTCTTTGGTACCAGGAAAAATATATTGACAACCGCCCGCCCAAGATTGGATACCCACGGCCACGGCCACCCGGCTCGCTTGCCATCCCATCAGCACCAACAGTACTCCCGTTCCACACTTTCACATGTCCGCTTACGGCTAAAGACATCCGCAAGATTTCTCAGCGAAATGCTTTGCGAATATCATGTTCCACACTGCGATCACCTTGGCTACCCAGCACTGTCTTTCCACCGCCACCGCCACCTCATCCACACTTGAACATTGGCTATGTCTCCTCAGACTTCAATAACCACCCTCTCGCTCATCTGTACGTGTACCGTATCTTGATTTTTCAATTTCTTTAAAGGTTGTCCGCCAGGTCACCTGAAGCTAATATAATTTTCACTTGTAGGATGCAGTCAGTGTTTGGGATGCACAATCAGTCGCGGGCTCGAGCATTCTGCTATGCAACAACGGCTAGTGATAAGTCGAGCCATCGTGAGCAGATTGAGCGTGAGGCTCCTGTTTTCCACGATGTGAGCACCTGGCCCACGGAACGATTGGTAAACCAGATCGTTCATGACGAAATTCACATCTTGGTCAACTTGAATGGTTATACGCGCGGAGCTCGGAACGAAGTCTTTGCAGCAAGGCCAGCCCCTATTCAAATGTCATTCATGGGATTTGCTGGTACACTGGGTGCTGAATGGTGTGACTATTTGCTCGCTGATGAGATTGCGGTCCCTCGCACAACCCTCCGTCCAAATAGGAGCAATCTCAACTTAGCAGACGTGTTCCAGGACGAAGAGGTATCTGAAGATGCTGATTGGGTTTACTCTGAGAACATCATCTTTTGTAAAGACACCTTCTTCTGTTGCGATCACGCCCAATCTAGTGGACCAGAGGAGAGACTGGTAACGTGGCAGGATGAACAGCAACGAAGGTGGAAAATGCGAAAGGAACTCTTTCCCAACCTTTCTGATGACACCATTATTCTTGGCAATTTTAATCAACTCTACAAGGTACGTCATAACGAACCTTGGTCTTTTGTTGAAAAACATCACTAATACCGTTGCTTCTCGTCTCTAGATTGACCCTTCCACTTTCCGGTCATGGCTCCGTATTCTCTCAAATGTTCCCAAAGCTGTCCTATGGCTTTTAAGATTCCCGGAGCTTGGCGAGAACAATCTGAAAAGAACAGCTAAGCTATGGGCAAGTGAAGAGGTTGCCTCAAGGATCATTTTTACAGATGTTGCACCAAAGCAGCAGCACATTTCCCGAGCTCGTGTTTGTGACTTGTTCCTTGACACGCCTGAGTGTAATGCTCACACGACCGCAGCAGACGTGCTGTGGTCTAGCACGCCTCTGCTAACACTCCCGAGGTATCCTTATAAAATGTGTTCCCGCATGGCTGCGTCAATCTTGAAAAGTGCCCTTCCGAGAACTGACCATGGCGCATCTGTTGGCCGAGACCTCATTGCGGAAGATGAAGATGATTATGAAGCCATCGCCACACGACTTGCTGGGGGCCTCAGTTATAGACTTTCCAATGGTCAATTTGGTGAAGGTCAAGGCAGGCTAGCGGAAATGCGAAAGATTCTGTTCGATTCCAAGTGGTCTTGCCCACTCTTCGACACCCGAAGATGGGTTAGCGATCTTGAGGCTGCCTACGAAGAGGCTTGGAGACGTTGGGTGGTCGGCGAGGATGGAGACATCTACTTGTAGCGAGGGTATACGTCCAACAATTCTTCATCCCAGGCGAGATAACTCAGTTGTCTTATCTACAGACAAGATCGTTTACACTTTGTTTACTGGAAGAGCGGCATGCAGATGTTGCATAGCTTTGGCGTTCATCAGGCGTTGAGCCATCGCTTCCATGAGATGGCATGTTGTGTTATTGAGAAGAGTGGGATATGGCATCTAAAAGGGGGCGCAAAGGGTCCCCCTTTCACGCGACTCAACCAGAAGTGGGTCCACTCCAGGGGCAACCCAACCTTGCAGCTTGGATGGTCTCTTTTTTCCTCGTTTGTTTTTCTTCCTTCACGGCCTTTCTCGCGTGTGTTTCCTTCTTCATGTCATATGGGCTTTTAGTTATTCTTAGTACACATTTCAGAGAATAGGGTTATAAGGGTGTATGGTGCTATAGAGACTAGTGACGGCCTCGGACCAAGTGCTGGCAAGGGTTTTGTTACGGGTAATGGTTTTCAGGATCTTGTATCGCGCAATCTGCGTAAGGAGACAAGGCGTTGGCGAAAGAGTGACGGATATCATTGGAGACTTGGCAATACTATAGTATAGATTCAGTGAGATGGTTTTTTTCCCTGTTGCAGATCGGCTCGCTGCCCGGCAAAATGGAATTTGGGTGTCTTTTTTTCCCCAACCTAAATCTCGGAGTGACTCGAATGGTGCTTCATTGGTACGGTGAAGGACCGAAAAGTCAAAATCAGGCACGACGATATAGACATGACGTAAGTACTGGCGATGATCTTGTCTCACAGAAATCGAGTGTCTCCCATCTGAAACATTCCGAAATCATGTCCAAGTCTGTCAACCAAAGCTTCGAGTTCAATCGACACGGTAAGCTTCGGAGAAATGACTACGCACTCAATCGCTGCGTTTTGCTTCTACGACGCGGACAGCCACATAAAATCCGACTTCTAGGCCCGGGCAGTATGGTGTACTAATGATGGTCCCGAGACGGTAAGGTTCACCACCTTCTGTCATTGGGGCCCCCTCACGCTTGTCTTGAGTGACATTTGGATAGGCTGAGGTTGAGAACGGATCACACATTGCTACGTCGGCGGTTTTGTGCAGAGATGGCAGTGGAAGGATCCAGAATACCTATCTCTTGTCACTCCTTCCCCAAATTTCTCGCCTTTAGAGGCATGAGGGGTGTGGCGCCGCGGCCAAGGAACAGAATAATAACACCGGAGCTCAATCCAGGTGAGAACGAAGAGATTGGTTCGACGCAGAGGAGCGCACAGCTGAGCTGCTGGGGAATCATTCTCCGGATGAATAGTCGCCGGTTAGCAATCGCAATATGTCTCTCATTATTCATTAACTACAAACTCTAGATCAGCATGCTTTTCCCTCGGGCCCGAAGCTCCATATATTACAGTTTTGCCTCGCTGCCCATCAGACGGGCGGATCTTACGAAGACCGGTAATAATCTATATCCGTGCGAAAGTTAATCGACTGGCTAAAGAGGGGTGAGATCCGTAGCTAAAGAGTGGCATCCCGTCCGTCACTTGATGTCATTCTGGCCAAAAACTCCAAAAAAAAAACCAATTAAAACCTGGCCGAGCCAGAGCCAGAGGTTGAGCTAGAGAGCGTTTACGGTTTGCAGGCTAACAGAGGCGAGAACGTCTCGCGCGCGGCTGTCTGCATGCGTATGCGAACAGTAGTGGCTAGTTATCTTGGCAATAGTGCAGGTAGGTAGGATACATGCTCAATAAGAAGTCGAGGCCGTTTCCTTTGGCCTACGTAAATGAGCCAATGGAGACCGCCGCCGCCGGCGCGATCTGGCGGTGTTTATGTGCCGGAGCATAAACTTCAACCATAGTTGGGCGGAAACGCCGGCAATACATCGTGGAATATGCTGCTGGTGCCAGGAGCTGTGGTTGTTTACTACTTAGTACTGAGATTGTGGTGTAAACACTAACGATGTTGTAGAATAACTTAGCTTTAAGATGTCTTGTCCTCACCGCGAAGAAGTCATTTCTACACTGTCTAGGACAGTTGGCTTGCTTTAGTTCTGTCTCAAACTCTCAATTAACGTTACGCTGGAAATTGAAATCGCCAGTGCCTGACTATTTCTCTTTTCGGACTTTACAAGGTGTAGCAAAAGTCCGACAGGCTCAGCTTAGGCAAAGCGTATAGGACAATCGACAACTTTGACTTTCACTGATGACTGACTGGCTTTACTGCCGATTGACCGGTGATCAAGAGTGAACCAGAATGGGCGGAACGGGCGGAATGGGGCGGAATGGAGCGGACAGCAAGAATCCAAGGTCCGGGGTCACCAATACGACCCAGTAAGAAACCCACTTGCTCGTCGTCCACTCAGGAGGAGTCCTCACCCTAGTCACAGCCGGCAGGGCTTGGATTCAGCTGAGACAGGCCTCTAAGACGGCAACGCCGGCTGCTGAGATTGGTTGAGCAGGTCATGGGAAAGATCGCAAAAGCTGCCGAGACTTGACGGCTACTATACATCCCTTGTCCCATCCCGCGGGCCCTGCCCTCCCCTCTGACCAGTTATCAACCGGGGGCCATGTACTAAGTATGAGCAGGTGTACATGCTTCTATTCATAGGCAGAGTCGTCTTTGATGGCAATTAGCTTTAACCCTATAGTCCTGGTGCAGACCACTACTAGGCGGCAAAGCGAGGGAACTTCGCTTGACTTTGCCGTTTACAGCGAGCCCTGAACCTTTAGTGGCGGGAGCCATGGGAAGAGCTTGAACCGGTCCCACCCCGGATCTCTTGGACCAGAGGGCATATCGAGATCGTAGCAGCGTTAAAACGTCCCGGCGTCAAACCTTACGCGTGGCTGCAATTCTCAGCCTACTAGGAAAGTGGGAGAGAGGTTGGGTGGAGTGTCTTTTCCTTCTTTTCATTTTTTTTATTTATTTTAATTTTTTAATTAAATTTATTGTCAATATTGTGAGCATCCTCTGGCGAGATCTGCGAAAGAGCTATGGTTGAATTTTCACCAATCTTTTTGAGAGAGCAGGCAAAGACTCTGTCCATCGTGCAGGGGTTCACAACCGAATGGACCCTAAACACCAGAGCATTACGTAGAGCGAGTGAGGGCGTGAGCGACAGAGAACTTGGAGAAAGCGCACGGTGAGAGAAAATAAATCGGTGCTTCCCTCACTAGTGGTGCTGCCAGCGCAAATCCAAGAATCAGCTAGCCGAGGGACGCCACCCTGTCGATCCGATGCCCAGCTTGGTTCGGCAAACGGCCCCATCTGCGTCAAAAACGTCTTTTTTAGTTAACCTGCATCTTTCCCTTTTCCGCCCACTACCAAACTCTGCATGCCACACATACACAAGCTAGGGCTAGAGAGGTCAAGAGACCGAACTATACCCCTTCTCGTGAGGAGGTCATCACCGGCTTTATCTTTTTACGTTAGAGTCTTTAGTTTACACTCACTTCAACTAGCTCGGGCTCTTTGGGTTTTTAACTCTCCCCCAGCGGCTTACCAGCGGCTTACCAAGAGCGCCCGAGATCATCGGCCGCCGGTTTATGGGAGCGTAATTCGGGCCGGGTTGAGGCTTGGAAACATCAATTCTCTCATATGTACATTAGGTACGTAGCAGTTGTTAATGCTGCTTTTGGTTTATGTAGACGGCATCTCCGTCACTTCACTACGAGCATAGACCAAACCCTCTTTCCCCTTCGGGAAAAATCCCAATATCCTCCGTGTGAGAGAACCAAGCATACTCGGTAGCGAAGTAAAAAAAAAAAAATTGAGTACCGATACTGGCATGCGTTTCCAGCGGGCAGGGATGACCAACAAGACCCCTGGCTGATGTTCACCTTCACTACAGTGCTGTTTCTAGAATACAGGACACAAGACAACAGAGCATTTACCCCCCAAGAAAAAAAAGAAATTCTTGGGAAAATAATGCTCGTGAATGTTCCAAGGATCCCGATGTTTTGGGTCATTGGGTCGCCCAGGGTAAATTTTCCTGTAGATATTACACTTCTGGTAGGCGCTTGCGATATATCTTGGGATTATGGTCCCAAGGTCTGTGTTGCCCCTTACCCTTTGAACCCCCCCCCCCCCCCCGGTCGTAGGTACAAAAGTAATACTATTTACGGTACCGTTCAGGCACGAGGCTTGCAGTTTCTGATAGATTCCAAACCTGCAGCTAGGGTCGTGTCCCTGGCTTGGGCTCTCATCGTGTAAGCCGCTAGCAGCTACGGCGTGGAAATGCATCTGTGAAACCTCTCATCAACCCCGTATCATGGTGGATTTCTCAACGTTATAGGAGATGAAGAAGAGCTACCAATACATCGTGTGATATGGGCAAAAGAAAAAGCCACAACCGATTGAAGACGGGGATTTCTGAGCACCCCCAGACTTGGCTCGAGTCAGAAAGTCTCATATTATCCCCGAATCGAACTTTAAAAACATAGCAGGTTAATAGCTAGGCAAGAAGCGGCATTGACTACCATCACAGCCGGAAGAGTCCATTCAGCTGCTTATGGACTAGGCGATCGATGTTGGCCTCCGGACGAGCCCGAAGTGCCATTCTCAACATTTCCCCGATGTGGATAGACAAGTCCAGCAGAGGAGCTGCTCCAGGTCATCTCGGTTGATGCGCAAAAGCAACTAGATGACAGGCGAGTGACCACTTGGGGCCCAAGCAGCTGGAGTTTGGTGTTGCTGAGATTGGTCAGGCATCAAATAGGCTGGCGAGGATCAGTAATAATAGAATATAGAGCTGCCGTAAGCTCCTTGCTCTTCCCCCTGCTTGCACCACACCCTCAATCCGAGTCCGGGTTACCCAGCACAATGGGTCGGTTGGAAGCCACCCGCGAGGATCGCCATAGGAGCCAGGGAGACCCTGATGCAATTTACACAAGCGGGGAACCAGGGTCTTGTCCCTCCTTGGTTTGCAATTCTTCATCTCTCTCTACAAAATGGCAGGGTAGACAGATTATTGTCCCCACCAGAGCTGATCTATTTTGTCCAGGTTAACCTGGCATTTGGAAAGCGGAACAAGCCTTATTCATTGAGAAACCCCAGATCGGAAGCTGGCTGACCTTTGGTTCAACGCATAAGGCGGGGCCCCCCTGCATCACCCTCATGTAGACCAACAGAACCAGGGGAAACAGCAAAAAGAAAGCTCAGGTGGCACTTGAGCCACTATGTTGGATCCCTCAGCCACGATGGAAACAGTTTATTGGGGGAAGAAGAAAGCAAAAAAAAAAAAAAAAAAAAAAAAGAGAACAAGAAGAAGAAAAAAGGAACGATGTAGATTGCGGTTTAACCCTGTCGTCTATGCGATGGATCCACATACCGAGCTCGCTCTACTCATTGCAATCTTCATTGCACTGTTCATTGTCCTCCCATCCAGCAGCATGTTTCGGACGAGCAGCCAAGCATTCGAAGTCATGGAAATCTTCTCTCCTGAGCTTAAATGGGCTAGCCAGCAATGTGTGAATAATGGTTGTACCAATCCTCGCCCATTTTCACTGCTTGTTGCTAGTATTGTTCTCTTTCTCTCTCATGCATTTCTCAAAAGGTTATGGCGGGGCTCTCTGGAGTCTGTTTGAGAATACGACATGCTACTGTAATAAGATCTCTAGTTAGTGTCCTTGGAGTGATGAGTTCGTTCGTTCAACGTTGCAGGTCGCCCAATGAGAAACGGGAGGCACACGGGACCGAACCATGGAGCTTTGCCAGATCTGTTTGGAAACACTACAGCCGCTGGCACCCCCCCCGACACGATCTGAGGGGTGTGGGTGGATGTTGATCGGTGGCTCAATTCTCTAGGTGATTGCCAAGGATCGGCGCCGAAAGGAGCATTATTAGGACAAAACAGAGATTAGTACTGTGGTCGCTACAAAACTAAGTTATTAAATCCAACTATGGCGAGGGTACTGAACATGTCCAAATCCAAGCGCCTGTTCTACCTGACTTGGACCAAGACACAAGGTTGTGAAAACATCGAGAACATCACAACGACATAAGTTTCCACCAAACATCGGCTTGAGAGAACGGAAAATAGAAATAAAATGTAATCGGCGCTTTGGCCGCACACTCTATGAGTGAACATCAAAGTCAAAAAATAACGCCTCAGGGTAGGTACAACTTAGGCTGGAGAGTTGACTGATGATACATGTACACAGCGCCCATCCGTCTTTTCCTGCAAAGCTTCCACACTACAGTTTGGTAGTTCTGGAGCTACCTGGGTAAATCAGCCAGTTAATTGAATGTACTCATCCTCCAGCTTTTCTGCCGCCGTACTGTACCTAAGACTACCTACCGTTTTTCCCACTGGTGTCTAGTCAGGCCTAGTGTGGTCCGCTTAAGCCTGTTCTGGTGCTCTGGCCTCAGCGCCGCCTAAGGTGTGCCCCGTTTGGGCTACTTCAGCTGTCATCGGTTTTGATAGCCTCTCGAATCTCGACCTCTTAGCACAAATCCTCTTTCTGGCCACGCCCCCCCCCCTCCCCCTCTATCCTCCCTCTTCCCCAATCCGCCCGACCAAGCTTCGTTGTCGCCGTTCCGTCAAGGAGCCTAGACCGTGTAAGTAGAATGCCGTGGGCATGTAGGATTGACTTTTGTTCAACTCGCCTGACTCTCGGCCCCTCCTCCTACGAGTGATTTTGCTTAGGTTATGACCAGTGCGAGAATGCGGAACCCAGTTTCAATGGCGTGAAATTGAGTGATGGGGCACAGCTTGTCAAGTCGTCATTCAGGCTGTGTCTCTTGGTGTTTGTCCGTTCCGTTCCGTTCTGTTCTCAGCTCTACTCGGCAATATGCTGTATGTTTTGTCTGTAGGGTACCTTTCCTCCTAGGAGAGGATGGTACTCTCCACACGCCCAGGGCTCTTCTCACCCCCGGCCCCCGGGTCTCAGCCTGCCAATCTTTCGGCGCACGCCCGATTCCCAGTTGGAGCCCCTGCTCCCAGTCACACTTTTACGCCATGAACCTTGCCCGTCTACAACTGGAGTCTTGGTATTGGCGCTGGCAGCTGCGCTTGGCATGTCCTGGCGCAAAAGAGGCGCTGCTTGACCCCCAGCTCTGGTTTGAGGTGGATCAGGTACATTGCTTTGGAGCTCACCAAGCTGCTCCATCTCCTTGTTTCGAGTCAGCATGCCAACCCAGATCACCAGCCGGGTCCCTCCTCTCTTCACCCCCCTATAAGGTACGGTACCGCCAGATCTGCGGACCCAGACAAGCTTAGGGCTCTAGGGTTCCTCTGGCCGGCTCTCTCGTCCTGCAACTGCGCTAGATGACGCCGACCGACGAACCTGCCGCTAATCATATGGGTCTAACGAGAGCATGTACGTACGAGCGAGAGAGAAAGAGCAGTACGTAGGTACTTCTGTAGAGGGACCCTCCCCCCTTCCCAAGTCAAGCTGCGACTAGCGCAATAGTACTTGCAAGTCCGTACTGCCCTGCTTCCTTTTCGTCACTTACAAACCCTTGTGCGGATCTGTTATTGCAAGGCCCTTCCCCATCAGCCCGGGTGATGCTATCGACGCCCACACCCTCCTAGCCCCGTGTCACTGACTCTGATTTATATATCTACTACCTATCCGCCGATCTATTTCTCTCAACATCTCATCACCACCTCTTCTACCATCTGCTAAACAGTCTACTCTTTTAAGGTTTGATCCAAACACCTTTGACAGGTTGTTGTATCTATATATTAAATCATATTCTTTCCTCTTTTTTTATCCCTCCCCAACCGGGAACAACATAAACCATCCATCCACAACCACACCCCTTGTGTGTAAACCTGTTTTCCTCCCAAATCAACATTCCCATCTAGGACTCGAAGATCCTGCTCCGGATTGTCCCTCACAACTTGTGTACCTTCGAGCACAGCGTCCCGTTATCAACCCACTGCCCAGCATTGTTACCTGGTGGGCTCACCTAAACGCTGAGTCGTCGACTATAGGCCAACTAGGCAAGGCAACCACTGTCACCAACTACATTTCTACATATTCGCCATGGCCGACCAGAGGAGAGGACCGTGGTCGCAGCATGAGGACAGATACCTAATGAGCCTTGTCGAGAGCCAAGGTGCTCTGAACTGGGTTAAGATCTCACAAATGCTCGGATCCAGAACGCCGAAACAATGCAGAGAACGATACCACCAGAACCTAAAGCCGAGCCTCAACCATGAACCCATCACTGCCGAAGAGGGCGCCTTGATCGAACAACTTGTACACCAACTCGGGAAGCGCTGGGCTGAGATTGCTCGCCGCTTACACAACCGCAGCGACAACGCTGTTAAGAACTGGTGGAATGGCAGCCAGAACCGTCGCAAGCGTTTAATGCGCAGGAGAGCTACTGTTTATGACGAGGTCACAGATACCTCGCCTTTCCCGAGAGCACCTACACGACTACAGCTACCCAACATCTCTACCTCCTACTCACACTACTCCTCCCTGTCGTCGCCCACGAGTGCAACTGGCCATTATTCCCACACCGGCTGGCACTCTGGTTTACCATCACCCACGACCATCTCACCCGCGACTGACTCTCTCGGAGATGGTGCACCATCACTAATGTCCGACTCTGGATCTTACTATTCCCTATCACCAACCACAAGTGGGCCACCCGACTCCCCCAGAGTAGAGTTGCCCCCTCTAAGACTGGAGAGCGCCCCTTCACCTCGTGGGTACACTCTCGAAGGAGCACCAAAGCTGTCGTCCAGTCAATTCAGTCTGCCACCCATAAGGGAAGCACTGGATGGCCGGAATCAACTCCTCACCGCTCCAAACTCTCCCGTCTCGTACTCAACCCCAAGGACGCAATGTTCTACCCCGAGAGGTAGTCTGTCCAGGGAGGTTGTTTATGACAAAGTTGACAAGGATTCTCGAATGAGGCTCAATAACCTGTTGATATAAATTCCAGATTGTAGGGACAGGCGGTTGTAATTCTACAAACACTATGGTGAGGCTTTGGATTGTCAAGCCAACGTGTGTATTACCACGGAAATAATATTGGGCGCAGACAGCTCCATAATGAGGGTTTTCAAACGGATACGGAGTTTTAGGCATTTAGCGATGGGTATAATCATTTTACATATTTGCAACGGGGAAAAGACCATCACTGTATTTTAGAGCGGAGAAACAGCAGAAGAAAGCTGCACAAGGGATTGAAGATGATACCAAACAAGCAGCTTTAATTATACTTTTGACCACCACAAAATCAATCTTCTCATTTGTATAGGCTTCCTCTACTACAATATTTCTAATTCGTAAGCAGTCAATGATGTTTGTTTATTCAGTTGAACCTGAAGCGGAATCCGAGCTAGCGGTCAAACAGAGGTGAGAGCGTCCTTGTTACAGGACCACCTTCTGGGCCACGAGGCGTGCCGGAACTGTTACCATTCCTTCGGTACCGAAAGTGGGCACGAAACAAAGCTAATGGGAAGAGAAAGAAGTGGCGCGAGAAGGCCTACGAGGGAGAGGGGGGCGAGAACAGAGCCTATTCAAGTCAATTTTTTGGCTAGGTCGAGGGGTGGTCAAGCTTCTCCCCCCTCACCTCTTTTACACGAAGATGTCGTGGTTTATCTTGTTCCCAAAGAGGCAACAATGGACTAGAGAGGAAAGGTCCTGCGGGCTACTTTGGTGGTGGTATGTGAGAACGGCACTGACCTGAGCGAGCGTGCCAATTCTGAGAGAAGGGGAAGAAGGGGGAGAGGGGGGCGGTTTCCACTGTCTCCTCCTGCCATGCCATGCCACTCGAGCTGCACTTAGTAGGTAGATTCACTGTGGGCTGTGTGTGTGTGTGTGTCTTGGTCAGGCATGTACCGAGGGTAGTGGAATGGGAAGGCCTCCACCCCCCCGGTCCCATCAATGGGCGTTGCGCTTTAGCTTCTCGTCGGTTGTCTCTGTCTTGCGTTCCGCGGACCAATCACCGCACTAGGGAGGCGGCACAACGCTCTCATCTAACGGCCGGGCGGCCTTCAGGATGATCGAGTCCAGAGGAAGAACAACAAAGCGCATGGCCCCCTCTCCCGAACACACGATCCGGAATGCCTGTCTACCCTCCTTTTCCCCCATCCCACTTGTCTTTTTTGTTCAAAAATGTTCCCACAATTTCCTGCCTACTAATTCTCACGATCCAGCACCTGGTAGTAAGGTCTAGACGTTGAAGCTACTGCACCAAAGCTCAAACTAGCCTTTCACCTAAGCAGTATACAGTAAAAACTGGAAATTCTTGGCAGGGTTCAGGCAACTCGTTTTGCGAATCTTTATTAGAGTGATTCACGAGCATATAGTTTCAACGCCCAGACCCACACCACAATAATATCCGCCAAAGATCACACGCAGGGTGGCTGGCTGCGGATTCTCTTAGTGGTGGACCCCCCTTGTGTTTGTTTGGCTGAACATTGTGCTGAAAAGTTGGCCCGACAGGCAAATAAGGTAAACGGGATTGCGTGGCACCCGACAATATATTGTGGGAAACAAGGATTCAGAAGCAAATCGACCACCTTGAAAGAGCGGGAAACATAAAATTCTCAGAGATCACACACAAGTGACGATGAAATGCTTCATGCATGTCGTCCAGATACGCTCGTTCTCGTTGGTCACACCACCCCCGGAAAAGGCGAATATTGCGGAAGAGATCTGCCTGCAGATCTCCCATAATTCGGCGACCATAGATTGGATTCCAATTGAGACAACCCCGGTCACTTTCAGGGGGGACCCTGGATGAGCTTTATGGTGGTGGTATTGGCACCCTCCGCAACCCCTGCTGAAATGCTTGGGTAGGGATTAGCGACAGGGAGGGCCAAGTGGTATCTTGTAATGTTGGAAGTGGGCTTTTGAAGAAAAAGAGAAAAAAAAGGAAAGCATTTTTGGACATCAGCAGTGAGTAGCCCGCAGTGAAGGGGAAAAAAAAAACGTTAGATCTTAGCTGCAGCAAGCTGGGTTTCTTTTATTGAGCCGGCACAGCGGATCACTTACCCAGTTAGAGGGATCTGGCGATCTCCTCTTCCGCTCACAATGCCAGGGTTCCCTTTCTTCGGCACCGTCACACATATGCAAGATGGGCCACGATCCGACAATGCAATGCAAATTGCGGCCAGCAAAAGAAAAAATATGGGAGAACTGGGGGAAGTAGCGGAGATGAAAGACCTCCAATGATGTCCACGCATCTCGAATTTGCCCTAACGTACCCCCCCATGTCCCTTTATTCCTTCGTTTAGATCTCAGCGACCACTGGCCAACTAGACCGTTTGAATCAGGATGTGCCAAAAGTCGATGGGATCGTTTGAGCCTGGTGCATGGACACTGCAGTAATAGCATGAAGATCTTGTCTTATCCTCCTTTCGTCAAGATACCTGACCAGCAGAGTCCGGAATCAGGCGTATAATGATATAGGGATGCAAGAAGGCATGGATTCCTCGTCATGGGACTATTCAGCTTTTCCGATGTCAGCATAGCTGATCGACCGACAACTCAGCATCTTGCCTGCTGGCTGGCCAATGGTGGATCGCATTATGGGAAAGGAAAGCAGCCTCCACCACGCTATTGGCGCCCATGATGAAGAAGATCCATGACGACGTTGCTCCAGGGTAGTGCAGTTTTAATTTACCACTCATCCGGACACAATAATCAAAAGAGAACGAGAAACGCCTGTTTCTCCTTCCCCTTTCGCTCACGGGAAGAGTAACGGATGACAAAACTACCCAGTAGAGGGGAAAAATAAATCAACGCCCATCCCCTAGAGCTCCCTATCCCACAGATAGACGATATCCATTACCACTTCCCCGACACTGGAAATGGAAATGTTCTCCCCCCTATAACTCACATCAACACGAACATACAGATTAGAGGCCAAGGAGGATGGCGGTGCGTAGCGAGTCATGGAATTGTAGGCCGCCAATGATAAATTCATGTTTCTCTCCAACTGCCACTAAAACCTAGTTCAATGGCAGTATTTGCACCCCTAATGCTAACGGCCTACGATCTAAGGGCCACCCGCCCCTTTCTACCATACCTAGCTCGTTTACTACCTAGGTAGTTACGCAGTCCATCTGCTTAGGTACGAAGGTTGCTTTTTAATGGTTCTAATTTTACCTGAGTAGCTTGGTGACAGAGGGCAAAGTGCAACATGCATGTTATTCGCACCCATCTGTAACTATCGAGCAATATCTAGGCTATGTACCTTTTATATTGGTTGCATTTTGCAGTAAGTGTGTTTTGCATTACGCGTTTCACAAAGGCGGTCCAGAATAAAACCTGAAAGAGTTAGCCTCAGCATAAGCATTTACCGCATTTGTGTACTGGGGTAAATATCAATCCCAGCTCCTGCCGTTGCCGCTGCCGCTGATTCCCAGGCCCGCTCGCCGCGGGTCAATCGCTGGGAACTCCGCACCTATGTATCTAGCTTTAGTGCAAATCAGATCTTTCGTTTTATCACATCTAGAAACCCGGAGTCACTAACTTAAGCACGACACACCAGAACCCTGCGGATGAGAACCTTTCGGAAAGCTCAAACCCCACCCCTGCAGATAGTACTTACTTGCTACCATTACATAGACGATCGATTTGTATAACTTGCTACCTTGCTCATTTGCTTTCCTTCCACTTGGCCAGTGAGACGGACGGTGCGCATGGCGGTTGGCCTTAATGGCAGCACAGGCATGGGTGGTGGGGTGGAGTGGAAAGAATGATTAGTACGGTAGATTACTGAACATATCAACCAGCTCCGTGGGACAGCAATTCTAGCAGCCTGGGGCAACCAGCAGGCACGGATTCTATGTCCGATAAAAGTCTCTTTCACCTTGCTCGTTTTTGTGTTAGGTTCGTCCACGTTTGTGATCTCCTCATTCAGCTCTGACGACACCCTAGGCTGGAAACTCTTATCAACCTTGCTACCTTACCTAAAGGTCAATATCGATGTCTGACCCTCAATGACCACATATTCACAATAACAGCAATTTTGGTTCATACGATGGCGCTGATGTGGATTTCTCAGCGGATACAGTCTACCAAACCAGGCGCTGTTATCAATGGCCCAAGGAATCGACCAATTACACAGAGTGACTGACGGACATCACCGCCATCTGAAATATCGCCCAGCCTCTCTTCAGGAGAGATGGGACCTATTTCAAGGAGGAGGGCTGGAAACTCATGGATGGCCTGATTTCCGGTGTCTCCGCTAGCTAACAGGACAGATCATGGACAATGAAAGAAAAAAAAGTTGACTTTTCTCACTCCTCAGAGCTGACTACTTTTACTATGTACGTATGCGCACATCATGTCGTGCTACTGAGGCCAGCTGAACTTCTAGTGGCTAATTTCGTGACGATCCAATGGAGGTTCGATATCGCCTTCCTAATAGACATCAGTGAGACAAGCCCGATCGATCGATTGAAGGGAGTGGGGGGGGGGGGGGAGGGGACAGTTCGAGCTGCGCTTCAGCTGTGATGTTATTCTTGGCGAAGAAGCCACAATCCAGAGTGGTGGTCCCTCATGGCTCCCCTTTTACTTATATCGCCGCTGGCTCGTTTTCCCCACCACGCATCTCGTTCGTACATCACCAGAATTCATACACATACGTATGTATTTGCCTGACTATGGGCGGCGGACCCCAGCATACTTTGCTCTGAGGAGAGCTGAAAAGACAGAGATGAAATAAAAAGAGGGACTGTCCGGTGGTGGCTAAACGAGCAGCAAGTCCGAACGGGGGTCGGAGAGTGAAACGACGACGTATGCGGCCCAAGCCGGCCGGAGAGGGAGAGGATGCCAAAGCGTGCAAGTAGCTAGTTCACTAACTTAGGTGCTTATGAAGGAGAGAAGGAGAGGGGGGGGGTGCACGAAGGCCCCAAACGGTCTGGCTATGGGCGTTTCTCCTGAACGGCCTGTGCCTGTCGTCGCTAGTGTGCCATTAGGGTAGACGCGGCGCGCAAACCGTTGGGGTGTGCAAGCTCGCCCGTTTTACCGTTTTTCTTCACCCGCCCTCTCAGGCCCGGTGCTGGTCTGGGCTGGCTTCACTAAAACTTATTAAGAGAGATCGGGCATCGAGCGGCTCGTGCGCCAACTCGAATTACCATCTGCCTGGTCTCACGTTGCCAATTAGAGTATGGCACAGCGGATTTCCAGTGCAGGCGCCACTTCTCTGTATAGCGTCTGGCCATTCCCATCGGAATGAATACTGGGATATTTGTCATTCCGCAGTGTTTGTTATTTACTCATCCTTCCCAAGTGCGGTGCAATGTAGCTTATTCTGTACCTTGTTTCGCAAGCCAGAATGCGGAGCCCGAGACACCCATCAAGTGACAACTCTAAGTCAGTGTATTGTAACCTACTGTAGCAGCAGCATCATCATCAACAACAACAACAACCACAACAACAATAAAGATCGGAAGAACTAGCAACAAATACCATAAGACATTTAAGAAATGCTCGCAATCAACTTTGGAAACCAAGTATCTCTCCCCGGCTGTAGTATTAGATCCACGTAGCACGTGGATAGCTCTATGCACCCGCAGCACCGGTGCACAGTCTATACCCGTTTTCTGGGTGCTCGATCCCTGTTCCCCGAGATTGACTTCGTTAGGTAGTCGCACCCTGCTACTGGCTACGTTATAATGCGTGCGTTTTACTACGTACACGGCGCCAGTACAGCGTGGATACCCGCCGCGAGGTAGCATGTATCTTGGTGCATGGCACAGCTTGTTCACAACCATCCAGTCCAGGTCCCAATCCAGGTCCAATAGGAATACGATGCGCTGGCAGACGCTCCACCCACTCCTGTGCGGCCCGCCCAACGATATCTGGTCCCAACCAGCTGGGACTAGGTTTGGGTCACAATGCATACCGTTGGGTGATCGAGCGGATGGCGAGCCACTCGGTGCTACGTACAGTGCGACTATCTAGGTCGCTCGTACATATTTCGTCTTCCGCAGAAAATAAAAACGCAGTAAAAGAAAATATCGCAGCCAAGGTGCGCGAGGGCTGAAGCAACATATGCCGGTCACTGCAAGGGCTTCAGGTGCAGGAGAATCGGCTAGCTCTCAGAGGAGCTTTCCTAGCCGCCCACGATTGTCGAATCCTACAATGGATTAAGCGAAAAACTATGTGATAGTAATTCAGCTGCCGTGATAGCTGCTTAATGGTGACAGGGGCCTTTGGGGTGGAGGCGGGGATCTGCGTGTTTGCAGAGTCTGGTTCAAGGAGAAGGGGGGAAGGGTTCGGATCAGAGCCACTGCATCCGTGAATGTGTGTCACTAGATATCATACATAGTACATTGCCTACGTACCGTTGATTGGTACATAGTACAGAACTTGACAAGAGCCTAGATGCAAGTAGAGTTTTTCGGGGCGTGGTTCAACGTGCGGTACGCCCGAGACGAGCTGAACAGGGGCGCTAGAGAGGGCGCACGCAAGTAAGTAGCGTATGGACGGGGAAATGAGCCTTGGGCACAGTGGCGGACAATAGTGTACTACTCTTCCCTCCTTGGGAGGCCCACCCATCCTTGTCGACCTATTTACATTGGGAGGCGATCCCCAATGCCTGCGTACCAGCTGGCTGGGTGACGCGCCGCAGGGATTGCGGGTACGTTAATCATGGGTGTCTCCGCAAGCCCAACCAAGTTTCTGGGTCGCCTGGGCAAGAACGCCCTCTTTTCCTGCACCATAAGCAGACAGTGGCTTCCCCGGTAGCATGGGACCTTTTCGAAACTTTAGAATCGGCGAGACAGTAGTGGAAAGGAAAAGGGGAGATAAAAAGAAAATGAAAAAAAAACACCACCATGACGCAAGTATCATTAGATGATCAACAGATCGTACGACGCCGTCGGATCTCGCGGTAGTGGATGTCATATTTTTCTTTTCGGAGGAAGCGAAGACGCAGCGCAAGGTTTCCACGTAGTTCATCGATGCAACCTGTTGCTTGGGGAAGAAGGTTGCAACTACATGTATCTACATCGCGTCATTTACGAGCGTCTGTGAAGCGGGACGGGTTCGGCACCTGGGAAGCGAACCGTCAGCAGAAACTCTGATTAGGGGATTCGAACACACTTTAACACCCTGCTCTATAAGGTTGTAGGCGTATAAGCAAAAATGTGTTGGGGAGAGGAACGGGCAAGGTGGCTCTTGGAATTACCAGAGTACTGGGTAACCAACCGTTACAATTCCACCGTCCCAGCAGTTTGGTTTAACCTTGCATTTGTCAAGTCTAATCCCATTCCTAGGATCCCATATAATTTTGAAGTTAATTTTGTAGGTAAACCCCCCCCCCTCCTTTCCCTTTTTTCCTTCCAAAAGAAAAATTCAAACATAAGCGGATTCACATATACGATCCTACGAACCGGTTTCAAGCCAAGGTGATTCTGAGAATGCCGCTGTTCTCTGACGCTAAAAGTAGAGACCATGATTGACATTACAAGAGAATTGATATCAAAGATGTCACAATTCTGTAGCGTGCAACAAAGAACGGCCAGAGAGTGCCCAGACACATACTTTTACAACTACACACTCGCTATGTTTTCTGACATTTCTAACGCGGCATACCGCCTTTCCAACTCTTGACTATGATGACTCGCACCTCGTACTACATGCGGCCCCTTTCCACCCGCCCGACGAGGGGAGGTGTGCAGAACTCGATAACTATTGTGCTGCTGCTTACTGTTCCGCATCCCTCGTCCAGCCTGCGGACGTTGCGCGGTATGGTGAAATCAGCGCCACGGCATCGCCATGGCTGTCGTGGATCTCGCTCTATCCTTGATGGCTTCACCGAAGCTGTCCTGTCACATTGCTTCGATTGGCCCGCCCTCCTGCATCACAGGCCTCGATCTCCCATCTCTGGCTTACACAGCATGCACCTTCGCTAACTAGTCTGAGATTTTCCAAGCCCCCAGCTGAATAAACGGCGGCAGCCAGGCTGGCGTTCACCCCCTCCCAAATCATCTCCTCGCTACCTCCAGAACCCGTCCTTCACTCTCCTATTTTTTTATTTTTTTTATTTTTAAATCTGTACTTTACTAGTCTACTGAAGTGCTTTTACAGCACACGTAAGTGTACTTCTGAGTCTATACACCCACCCTTTCTCCCTAGAGAGTCAGGTGCCTTGCGCCATTTCGTTTCTGGTTTCCGTTAGTGACCCCCACCAGAAGTGACTTTGTTCGTGCGACCTGCTGTGCTATCCATAGGAATTATTTCGGGGCTTGGATGAAGTTTTGCTTTTGATCTGACTTTCCTGATCCTGGTAAGAATGTACCCGGTATCACCTGATGATTGACTACCGTCCAGGAACCAGGGTCGAGTGAGCTTTGCCCGGCAGCGTTTATGGGCTGATAGTGGCTCTGGTACCAGGCTCTTGGTCGATCTAGTTATAGAGTGTCGTTAGCACTATTACAGTTAGAGGACGGCCAAGTACACTCAAGATCATTGTAGAAACCACCCCTTCGAAGTAGAGCATCGCTTAGGCATCTTCGCAGATCGTCACCGATGATGATGTTCCACTGAACTGACCTTAACCCTTTTTAGATCTCCACCACACCACCTTTCTCCTCCGCGTCTTATCGACTCATCAGGATGCTATTGCGAGAAGTCCTGCTACATGTGATGGCTGAATCCGAACCCTAGCAGTGCCCGGTGTCTCCGCGCTGCAGGTCTTGTTCCCATTGAAACCGTCTCGGATGAAAACGAAGGTGTAGACAGAGACCGTCTGCTTTGCAACACGGAAGTCTTCCCCGCCAGTCCGCCAAGCAGCAATCCCGGGTAGGCGGGCAGGGGGGTAGGAGGGGGGGCTTCAAATTTATCTGCTGCGATTGTGTTTCGTTTCGTCGGTCCAGAGCCTTCTGAGCCTTCTGAGCCTTCTGAGCCTTCTGAGCCTTCTGAGCCTTCTGAGCCTTCTGAGCCTTCTGAGCCTTCTGAGCCTTCTGAGCCTTCTGAGCCTTCTGAGCCTTCTTCGGGGTCTGACTCGGCGCTCCCTTGTCTGGAACGTTTGGGGTTCTCCAACCTCTCAGTACGACTCCTAACATAGCATGACCCACTGCCACGTGATTGTCCGAGACGAGCTAAATAATAAAGTATCGATTCTGTACAGTGCATGCTAGCTAGTTTTATATCGTTACGGTGATCACAGCCTGGAGAGTATCCGGAAATATCAGGCTTTTTATGCCATCGGCAGGCACCCTAACGAGTGAAGGTAAGCTCCCCGTAAAAGTTCACGGATAGCAATGTAGTCGTTCAGAGCATAGATAGAGTGCCAATATCAGGGCGAAGGGCTTTGATACTGCTCAAGTTGTCCCCAATTCATACGAAGAGTGTCACTGATACATCATTACATATGACCAGTGCAAGATAAACAAAGTTCCCGCTTTTCATCAGCAGTGCGTGTTGGTACCACTTCCATTTTTCCTATGGTATAGAGAGCAAAGGACCATGTGCTATGGCTATACACTGAAACTACAACTGCACATCGAGTCATTTTTGGAAAATAAGTGAAAGCTACAGAGGGTTCCTCTATCGCTCAAAGTCGGGTTTTCTGGAATATTAACTTGTAGAGCTCTATATGCAGCGAACTGTGCAACACTGTGGTTTGTTAACTGTTATTGGGGATTAACCCGTTGGGTGAGCCGTAAGCCCATTTCATATGCCCCGATTGCTCTGAATCGACTCCCTTCTGGCCATTCTACTTTGTTCTGTGTTTGTCTTGGCATGAGTCGATACCTCTTCTATCCGGTCAGTTCTCCACTTTGCGGCACCAATGGTTTTATTAAATCTGGATAAGATACGTTCTGTGGTGCAAATGATCGAGTTCGGACCGGTTACTAAGCCGTGGAAACGAGCAAATCGTACACTGGAGCAGACAAGAACTGGTTGCTGGTCGTCACCATCAGGAATTTCTAGAACTTGTAACTATGCCTGGCAAAGGTGAAATAACTCTACCATGTTCACACTCGGATATAATAATAAACATTTTATGATACAAACTTTGTACCTTCGGCACAAGAAGCAGAACCAGTGGCTACCCTGATCGAGTGTTGTGGCGAGTCTTGCGGTAGGTAATTCCGTAACACGCCTTCTGCGATGTCTCCAAATCAAACCTGCCAGATGAATTACTCAGGATATTAGAATCTCTTGGTTCAGCAACATCTGATGACCCACCTTTGTTATTTGTGATGGGGAGTGCCACCGCAACGTGCACCTTCTCCTCCCCATGAATGGCTACAGAAGTGAATAGCTGTAACGCTCCTAGAAACTGTTATCGTAATCAAGGACTTCTCCCCATCACATGGTGTCGAACCAAAACCTCCTCGCAGTTAGTGATAGCTTGATGTTAGCGCGAAGTGCCTTCATTTGTCTGAACATCACAAGACATGCCTTGGGGGGGGGGGGTTATCTTAAAAAGAAGGCGGTATTCTTGCTCTGGTTCTGCATCTGAGGCAGAACTCGATTGAAAGGGCTGTTGACCAGGTTTTTTCATCTGTGACAAAAATTACTCAAGGGTAGATTCCCATTGATCCAGCACACTCTTCGTTCTCGCCAATGTCGCACTTTCGAGTCCATCTCGTGATGTACGTGCCAGCAACACTTCAATTAATCGGGCCTCAACCTTGTCAAGCGCTTCCCACCTCGCCCACTCCCCTGAACCTGTCTTAAGATGGCCTGCATTTTAGTTCTGAAAAACTCGTCTCTATATCAAGGGCTGACCGCGCTGTCTGAAGCTTTTGATGTATATGATAGAATCCTGCAATTGTGCAGAGCACGTTGGAGTTGTATCTCACAGGCGAAGAATTCATGATATCTTTTGCCACCGTGACTACCCAGAGGCCTTGTACGATTGTTTCAGCGAGGTGTTGTGCCATACACTATCTTTTTCGATGACAAACAAATCTTCATGGATAGGAATAGCAGGCGGCGCGAGCGTGCATGGTTCAGTTGGGAGAAAGTCAGGGCTATTTGGCCTAGAACGATTTGATATTCGTGATGATACCGGCGTTCGAGACTTAAAAATGGTTGATTATCACAAACTATCGCAAAAGATTGCTTTACTGGAACGGGTGTATGAGATCGCTATACTAGATGAGACTGCTCGAGATCTGTCATTTTTGCCATTCAGATTTCGCAATTCGCAGTCTGAGAACCTCGGCACCGATGTCTGGAGTGAATCAACCCAATTGTAGGATGAATACATTGCCGATTTCCGTAGCCAGCAAAACCTCAGCGAGTGAACTTGCTTACCCTAAAGTTGTAGTAGCGGAACATCCTCGTGGAATTGTGTCAATGCTCCAATCCCAGGTAGTAACATAAGGTGTGAATAGACAGCCCTGGATATAGGCCTCGATTGAGAACTTATAAGGCACGTCGGAAGATTATGTAGTTTCATATTGTAACACCGAAGAGTGCACGTCTGATCATACCCATGTATCTGCCCCTAGAGTCTGAAAGCTTCCCACCCCTCCGGTTTGTCCCTCGTTAATGTATCCATTCCATGGAATCAAATGGACAGTCTAGCCTGTACACCTTTCTTCCGGCGGTCGCCATTCTAAGCCAAGACCCTCAAAGATGCGCTTTTCAGCGGTCAGCATGTCGGGAGCCGCCTTGCCGTCAGATCCGCTCTCAAAATCCACCCAGTGACCATCAATACGGCTTCTGATGCCGCTACTGTCAAATTTAAGTTGCTTCTCCTTTTTACAGTACCTTCTGACATCCCGCTGGAATGTGGTTCCTCCACTCCATCCCAACACCGCACAGCCGGCCGTTTTCCATGGGCTGATGATGATATCTACTCGTCTGTGGAGATTTGAATTCTTAGATGTCGCAGACTGGTCCCAGTGGGGGTCTTGCCACACCACTAAAGCTTTATCTAATGTATCAAATCCTGATGCTGCATTGCGCCCTTCTCCTTTCCAAGCCAAGGGTGCTTGGCCTCGTTCCGAATTTTTAGTGCTCAGTGTTAGGGTATGTGTGATGAAGTTGTCCTTCTCAAGGCAGGTGACCACATCTTCGATGAAGTTGTATGTTGCTTCTTGGCTTGGATGACTCAAAACAATGTCGACATCGCCGCTATGCTGTTTCCCTCTTCGGTAGCCACCGACAATGACCATATGAAAACCCTGTCTCAATTTGTTTGCACGATTAAGTATGGTATGCCCAATCTTCTCGACCTCTTCCCTTGGGATTTTAGTCAGAAATTCGTCGTAATATTTGACTCCTATCTGCTGAACTCGAGTCAAATCACCCCAGCCATATTCGACGATATCATCCAAATTTCTCCATCCTTTGTTGTAAAACTCGCGGGCAGTTGTTTCAGCAACTCCCCATATATCATAGAAGCGTTTAAGAACCAAAAGGTACGGATCTGTGCCTATTTTCCTAGCCTCCTGGAGACTGCCAGTGGTCACCCATTCCTGGAAGAGGTCGGCAATTTTGGGACCACACCCAGGAAGCCTTGCTACTTCTGCTTCACCAGTTAGGACAAGGAAAAGTTATCATTCAACACAACGGTGAATATCTCACCTCGAGCTTCCCTTACCACGTAGGGATATGCCGCCAAAGTGGCAATGCTTGTTGAATATGCTCGTACTCCAATGCTGTCGCCAATGAGTGCTCGAGCTGTGCGTATTTGTTCTAGCTCGTTGATGAAGGATTCATTGGGCGGGTGAGTATGGGTGGGACGCTGGCATGAATATGTGGTATGCAAAAATGCAGGAATAGGCGGAAGATCTAGTTTCATGTCGTGTTCAGACGTTGTCTCTTGTAGAAGAGCAGGCCTTTTCATCGGTACAAGCGTTCTTGGATGCTGTCCAGATGTCATGCCATGATTACCCGCTGGGTTGTGGTGGTTACCTGACGTGGGGTTACTGACGTCGTCTCGAGCGCGCCTGAGTATATCCGACCCTTTTGAAGCTGGCCGTTGTTGAGGGGGTTGTAATTCTTTGCGACCCTGATAGATAAGATATTTTTCAATGGGTAGGATTTCCCCCCGAGAGACCGAATCAGTGAACCAAGCCAGTTTCACAACTTTGATAATAGAGTGCGAACCCTTCTCCCCCACCTCTCGACATTGGCTAAGAGACTTGAAAGACCGTTGTGGAGTTTGTGATTCCCCACCACTTCCAGTGATGGTTCTCGAGTCGTCAACTTGGTATGTCTCTGCCAGTGATGGTTGATTTGAGCGCATTTGCTGAGGCGTCCCTATTGCTTCTACATCCAACGGAACTTCTGTGGTGAAGATTTTACGCCGTCGAAGCTCAAAGATAGCTCTTTCCTTTTGAGAGATCCTCCCTAAGACTATTTCCGCCTCATTGATATCATCAGTCAACGTTAGAATCTGACTCTTCAGGAAGGGTAGTTCGTCTGGATCGATATGAGTTGGTAACAAGAAGAAAGTGGGAAATGGAAGTTCTGTCATGTTGGAGCAACGTTGTGCATGGCGGCACTTCAACAACCAGTGGATTCATATTAAAAACAACCACTATTCATTTAGAATTTGCATATCCAAGTGCAAAGTCGTTGAGGCTCACAAGCGGGGTGGATGACTAGAACGTCGCACACATGTATCTGTACGTGTATGCGTATCAATCTGTACAATGCATCTTAGGAGTGGGCAGGAGCAAAAATGCTGCAGACATGAAAGCAAACAGTAAACGCGCCAAACGTGGCTTGGAATAGCCACAAATGCAGACCATCGACACGACTCACTGCCCAGATCGTAAACCCCCGGAGTTACTTGATCTAAGTGGTCCGGAGCTAATGATGTCACGTTGAGGTTGCTGGATGGCGTATGGCTAGCGATACAATGAGCGTAGTGGGGGGAACGCTTTTGCACGAAGAAATATACCTAGGTAGCTAACAGAGTGCTGGTACAAGGATTTCAGCCCTATGAGAAGACGAAGCGTGGGCATAGAGACTACTTAGCCCGAAGAAATGGAGCTCAACATGTACGTAACTCCAAAGGACGCTCGGAGAAGTAACGGATATTGACTCATCCAGTAGTTTTGATGTTTCAAGCTGCCTACCGGCTTTAGAATGCTAGATAGATATCTTAACCGAAGGGCTTTAGGGTTACACACATGTAGCTGACCATCCCATATAAGTTCGTTCGAGATCCCTCATCACCCGTCTGTACATAACGATAGGTCTGCACGGCTGTCTTAGCGCCATGCACGGGTCACACCAATTGCGGGGGCTGCAGTGGTATTGTTACTAGAAACAGCTTGACAAATCTGCGGAGCTGGAGAAATGCAATATCCGAGAGCTAAGCACCCAAGCATCTAACTAGGCAATGCGATCTCCAGCTGGAACACTAGATGACTTCACGAACAATTGCACATGCAATAGCTTTGGAAAGTGAAGAAGTCATATATTTCCTCTCAAGGGTATATCGCAGCGCTCACTTTGGTTACCTGCCTGCAGCCGCTTCATACGGACATCCAAAGCGCTAAACCTCGCCAAGGTAAGCGTGTCCAAGTTCTACGAGCGAACGACCGAGATCGATCGTACCAACAGCAGTCACAATGTATGGCCGCTCATTGAGGTGAATGAAGTAGTGTTGGAAGCTGCGCATGCGGCCATTTCGTAACATCGCATGTTAGAGCGCTGATCTTGTCCGGACCACGATGGCAATATTGATGCCATAAGCAACCTGAGAATCCTGAGCGCAATCCTTTTTTTGGGTTGACTTCAATCGACTTTCTCAAAGTTTCCCTTTTTTCGCACCACGAGACGTCACCACGTAGACGCAAAGAAGACCCGAATGAGAGGAGGGTTCAGAGCATACGATTTCGCATCCCCTACACCTACGAGGAGATTAATAAGCGCAACATTTGCCATCACCCTTATACTACAATGGAGCTGGCACAGACTCTGCTACGATCAGTGGCGCGGGCCTTTTACGACCCTCGAGAGGTCGATGCTAGGCATATTGTGATTATCGATGCCCTCATCACTCACTCGGCCCTGCGCGATGATGATTTATCCTATCTTATGGCACAGAATACAAAAGATATGAAGAAGATTTGTGGTCGGTTGCAAGAGGATCGGTTTATCCACCAACACACTCGGCAGGAGCTGCGGGAAGGCCAGCAGCGTCCCACAAGTCGGATATACTACTATATCGACTATCGACAAGCTATCGATGCTATCAAGTGGAAGGTGTATAATTTGGATAAATCAGTCCAAGGGAACGCGGTTCCGGCCGCGGAGAAGAAGGAATATTTCTGCACTTTTTGCAAAGCTGAATGGACTATTATGGAAGTTCTGGACAACCCAAGTAGAGAGGGTTTCCGATGCCATCGCTGCAACACGATCCTGACGCATGATCCTGACCGGCAGTCTGGCGGCCACGAGCAGTCCACACGCTTGAACAACCAACTCAAATTCATTACCGACCTGCTTCCCCAGCTTGATAGTGTACACATCCCAGATAACACCTTCGAAGTAGCTCTGGAAGTGGCTAGACCAGTTATACGTGATGCCACAAACCAGGTTGCAGCATCTGTGGTTGTTGAGTCCAGTGCCAAACCAACCGCAGTCCGAGGCTTGGCTGATACAGGCCCTACGAGTATCGCTATCAATATCACTACCTCAGATGGTCCCAATGAGGCAGAGAAGGAAGCTGAAAAGGCCAGGCGTGAGAAGATTGCCCAGCAAAATGCTCTGCCACAATGGCACACGACTAGCACAGTCACTGGTATTTCGTACAATGGGGACACCAACACTACAAAAGACACACAGGATGAAGGAGATGCGAGCAAATCGGAGGATATCCTCAACGCTAAAGAGGCTGCTGAGCTTGACGACTTGTTTGCAAGGTTGAAACAAGAGCAAGCTGCCGAAGCTGCACGTAGAGCAGCGGAGGGAGAGGATGAGGAAGAAGAGGACGAAGAAGAAGAGGATGATGAAGAAGAGGAGTTCGAAGATGCTATCGTGCCGAGCGCAATCAGCACTACTGCTATCGGCGAGAAACGAGCTACTTCTAGTGGTGATACCAGCGCTGCGGATACTCCTGTGTCGGACGAGAGACCATCGAAGAAAGTTAAGGTAGAGGTACCTGCGGATGATGGTGATAGTGATGAAGGAGACATGGCCTTTGAAGATGTCTAACTTATCAAATATACTAGCCGAGAGCACCGAGATTCTATCTCGTGGGCTACTTCCAACTGTGCGCTTGGAAATTATGATTTAAAAGGGTTCGCGCAGCCTAATTCTGACTGCTGTTCCGGCACTCTTGCTTTTAAAACCTAGTGACAGTTTCATTGCATTTGGTGGTGACAGCTACTTGTCCCTGTGCTTCTAAGTGCAGTACCATTCCTTCATTGGCTTGTAATAGATCTAGAGTTTCTTTATAACAAAGATCCGTCCACACAAGGATAAATTTGTAATTAGAAAGCCTGGCTTTACCGAAAACCGAGGAGAGGGTAATGGGGCTAAACGTGGCAATGGAGCCAAGATATGCATTAGCCTTGGGACGAGAACGGGCTTACTCTGTTGACAATGCCACCTTTCTCCCAATTATGACGAGGCTCGGTCATGTTTCATAGCTGACGATGTTAGTCCGTGGGCGCATCTAGTCCGTTGCAGAAGTACTCCAAAAGTAGTTTGAAGCCACTTAGGCATTCATCCGGAGAAAACTTTCCGTCGGCAATCGGGGTTTGGAACCGCCCGTGTACGGCGATGTTGGTGGAATTACCTTGCCAGCGTCTGCATGTGCTGATTATGCCCGGTCTTAGGTCCTATTCCCGTCGGGGAGCATGGAAAATAATCAAAGGGACGAAATAGAGGAGAGAAGAGGAGAAAGCCAAGAAAGAAGACATAGTGTGATGCGGAATTTGCAAAGCCGACTTGAAATGCATGCAGATAGAAAGAGCTTGTCTCAATGTTTGTAAGTTTGGTGAAATCCCATATTTACTGCCCCGGAGCGGCAATTCGGGGGGTCTCAAACCCCCGGCTGCCGTCAGTCTCGAAATCTCGGTACACACCTATCTATCGATGCCTGTAGTTCAAGCTAAGTTAGATGTGTAAGTTGTTACTTTTAGGTAAGGACTTAACTCCGTTGGATCTCTCCGAGGGACCCACGCTTTCTTACTTTTACCCCGTCATTTTCTAAGCTCACTCTTTTGCTGAAATCTGTACCTTGACCTATTACTACTCGTTGCCGCCTGCGAAAGAACTTTTGAAAGCTTGAACTATACTGTGATCCTTCTGAATCCAAAGTTTTCCCACCATGCCTTTTACGTTGCAACTCCCAAATGAATATGGGTGAGTGCCAATTCCCAATCCGTCAACAGCTTCAATTCCCATTGGGGGAGAGGCACCCCCACGCGCTCTCTAGCGCTGACACAATCGCCTCATGATGCTCGCCGCCCACTGCAATCCCCCTATCCCCCCCTCCCCTGCCTTGCCCCGTTCAATGCCATGTGGGAGATCTACATACCAAGCTGGTTCGAGAATATCATTATTGTGGCTAACCCTTGCGTCATTGTCACGCATTTGCTCGAAAACAGCTTCGTCCTGACGGCCGCCGCCGCCTCCTTCTTCGTCAACACCTACCACTTTCTCCTTACAGCGCGCACGCGTAAGGCTGCCGGCATCAAGTACCCTGCCCCTTACGCCAGCGAGGAGCTTGCCGCCAAGGACCCCGCCGCTTTCCGCTTCAACTGCGCCCAGCGCGCCCACGGCAACTTTGTCGAGAACTACTCCCCGTTTCTCGGCGCCCTGCTCATCTCAGGCCTCCGCTTCCCCGTCGCCAGCGCTGCCCTCGGCGTCACCTGGGTGCTCGGCCGTGCCTGGTACGCCGCCGGCTACGTCTCTCAGGGCCCCAAGGGCCGGGTCACAGGATTCTTCCTGGCGAGCATGAGTGATTTTGCCCTCAAGATCATGGCAGCATGGACCGGTGTTCAAATGGTTTTGGAATCAGCGTGAACATGGAAATAGCTGTTTCGTTGTATGCCAAGGGCTTGATAATAGAGAGCATTGAATAATCGCTTATAGATCATGGACAAAACAAAAACCGAAAAAACGTGATAATACTCGTCTAGAATCCCTTGTCTTGCACCAATGGTATACATGTATATGCAGCGGTTTGCACATGCAGCTGGCTTCTTGGTATGAACATCGCCAGTCTTAAGGTTTCAGAGCAGGATATAAGGTCTCTGGGGTAATTTTTAACTTTGCTACTAACCCGTGAGGGACTGCCGTAGCTTGGACAATATAATTATCAAATACAATCTGATTAATTACCGGACACCTCCCTCTGGTATCCTACAGATAAATCATAAACCAGGAAACACTTCTGGATGTTTCCAAACCCCAAGTGCCATCTAAACCCGATGAACGTATTTCGTTAAAGTGCTAAGAGAGTAAGAATACACATAAATAAGAGGAAATTTTCAACCATGCGTTCTTGGCACGAAACCCTCAATTCCAGCCAGCTTGAGCTGAATATTGGTTGCAGTTGCATTTCATTAGTCTGTTACCTCTTCTGCCGTCGCCGCAACTCAAATCCTTGAGTCCGACCATCGTTGCTGAGGACCTTCTGATGCTCTTGAATTTGCGCGCCCTGACTCCTTTCAATGCCATTATTTCCAAGCAAATAATCTCCAAAATACCGCATTGCCGCAAATACCTCCTCGCCAACGGGTACGATATCGTCACTAGGTAGAAGAAATCCGTAGCTCCCAGTGTCTCGTAGCTTGATCTGGTAGCTATAGCGAGCATTGAGATCATGGTGGAAGTAGTCGATGGCCGAGCCACCAGCCGCCTCTATCCTCTGATTTGGAAAGACTGTCGAATTTTCAGAGGATGCCCTGTTCACCACAGCACCTTCGCAGGCAGACCCGACAGTATAGCTCTCGCCATTTGCGAGCCTCATGTGCTTGGCTATATTCATTGCAACCTCTTCCATATTTTCCAAGTTGGGCACCTCGACTCCACAGGAAAACGCATATGGCCATAAAACTTGCTGCGAATACGAATGAAGATCAATGTAGGCAACAAAATCAACGTTGTTCTTGGTTGTCTCGTTCTTGGCCCATTCCGCTAATCGCAATGCTTCGACAGCTTGGAATGGTTCGTCACCACCATAACTTTCAGAGCATGGCTCACGCTGGTGTTCAGCGGCGTCCCAACGATAGCCAAACGAGCGATCCAAGTCAAAGCCATGGCAAAGATACATCGGGGTGGTTTGCCGCGACTTCCTCCACAGCCGGTCAACTTTCCATGTATATTCGTAACCATCCGGATTGAGGAGAGGGATGAACACAATATCGAACTCTTCCAATATTTTAGTCGCTACCGAATCCTTGTTATATCTGTTGATAAAGGACATGGCCAGATAATTGACCGTGCTGATGGATATCCATTCCCGAGCATGGAAACCTCCAGTGACGAGGATGGTCTTCCGAGGTTTATTGACATCTCTGTCTACGTCGATGCCCACCCGCAGGCCTGGTATGTCACGACCTTCGTACGACTTCCCGACACTGAACATGTGAACTAAGCCTCGAGGGCTGAACATGGAGTCAAGATATCGCATCCAATTCGTTATCACGTCTAGGGTTTGATAGTCCTGAAAGAAAAGATCTTCGAGACCTAGTGGCAATCTACCGTGCTGCTCGATTCCTTGCGTGATATCCCGATCTCGTAAAGCCGTTTCGAACTTAGTATCGCCTTTGTATGTGGTAGGATATGTGGCGGCAACGGCGCGAGCGACATCCTCTATCAAAATCATATGGTCGCTCTTCAGAGGATCGGGTAGCAGGTCTAGAAAAGCCCGGATGCGTTTTTTGGGAATGCGAATATCGGTATAGTTAGCAGTATAATCCCATATATCCAACATCATCTGATCAGCTCCTTTCCTAAAGGCAGCTTCATGTTCAGCAGTGGATATGTTGAAGCGCAACACAACCTGATCATTGTAGCTACGCTGAGGTCGCGAAATGATGAGCTTTTCGGGCTGACTTGAAGTGAATGGCCAGAAGTTGAGCAGGCCCTTGGAAGGGGCCGAGGTTTCTTTCGGGCGCGCAATTGGGATCGTTCGGGGTGAAACGTTTTTCAGTGGCAAGCCCGCCGCATACGCAGAGGCCGGTGTCGCTATCGCCAGCAGCACAGACAACTCGACGAGGAGACACCGCATTGCTGCCAGAGATGGCGGACACCGAGTCCCGATTACAAGCAATGCGTCGATAAAGGCAATGGAAGAGTCGGGTTGGCTGCGAACAAACAAATCTGCATATGGGCAGAAGTGGGTAGGTGAACAAGGCTGGAAACGATGAACCTGTGATCCGTCCGATTAAATTTGGGCGGGGGATGTAGATCCGAGAGGCACCTTTCGAGATGGGTTCAAAATTGCTGCCTGGCTAGAGCATTTTTGGAGACTCGCGAGCGCTGGCTGAAACTTAAAAACCGGGCTGCGGGACAATACCGCAGGACATCCCCATGAAAAAAGTATTTGTCCACACGCACGTGTACCCTACCGTCCTAGATTGCCCCAGTGAGATCTAGCATTCAAAAGTTTAAGAGGACTATATCCCATTAGAAACAATAGAATCTACTGATTTTTACTCCTCTGCCAAGTCAACGCAACCCTAGATCGGTGCCGGCGTGCCATACCACATTGCCGCTTGCAAATAACCAATTTAATCGAATTCAAAGGTTGTCGCCAGGGGACGCTTACCCTCAGTTGTCTTCCAGCTAACAGGCTAACAGGCTGACAGGCTGACAGGCTGACAAGCTGACTACGCGACTCCTATCTGGTGTGGGGTAAGTTAGGTAACCTATAGGATGGGAACTTGTGTGGACCCCCGCCCTTTCAAGGCTCACGAACTGGAGCTTGACACACATAGGGCAGCAAATTAACTGGTAGCTCGCTGGCTAGGGTAGCATGCGCCCAAGTGTGCAATCTGAGTATGTACATTTAGTTAACTAGATCACACGGAACCAATTCTGACCTCGCCGACCAGGGGGTTGGATTGAGCTTCTTATTAGTAGCCAAGGCGTCAATCATCGACTTGCTTTACTGCTTGGCTGTGATTATAGTAGAATATATGGCTGATAAAATAATGGAAGCGTGTTATGGCCCGAGTTCTTGATACTCTGGAACATCAGCCACTTCCTGAGTGTTAGTGAAAGCCCCCGTTCCGGTTATCTGGGATTGGCCATATGATGTTGGGTCCACCGATGGTTTATATACTGTACGTACATGTCGACAGTTTCGGGGTCTGTTTGTACAATTTCCATCGTTTCATATGTATACCTGCTATGTTGTAACCAAGGCATTGCTTGGTCTAATAGGACGGCTCCTCGGGTAGACCTGGAAACCCCAACAAAAAGACTGGAGGCCAAAGGAAGGACGGGCAGAGGGGGGAATTAAAAAAAAGGCAAATGGCGGTATGGTGCGCAACTGGATGGTTTAAAGCAAGCGACCTTGGAGCTTTCCGTAAGATTTCCCCTTTTTAAACGGGAAATGCGTAGGACCAGCAGCCACTGTAGGTTTAAAATGACCTGGGGCGAGCCCCTAATGGCGGTTATTATTGGCATCACCGGAAGCCAGATGATCCCATCCATCGATATTTCGTTGCCTCCCAGCAACTCCGCTTTGCTTCGCTGGCAACACCTGATGCTGCTGGCTTATTATTGGGCTGTGGATGATCGTATTTTAGGGACAAGCGAAAATGAGGTTTCTCGCCAGTCTTTTCGGCTGCGGAGTTGTTTTGCAAGACTAAATACTGTCAAAGTCACAGACTGCTCATCCCATGTAAATTGCAGGGGTTTAATACTTTTTGCCCATTTTTCAATGTGTTTCCAGGATGGGTTGGAAGGTCCTTCCTTGCCTGCACTGTTTTTTATTTGAATTGTAGAAGTAAATGGTCCTTTGAAGGAGGGAAGAGAGGGAAATTAAAACCCTTCTGCTAATGATTACTTGCTGGCATTCTTCTGCGTCCATGTCCGTCATGTTGAATCTGTGCCCACTGCCGAGTCAGGTGGATCTGGTGTTTCTCAATTCCGGAGCTGGTACAGTACCTCAACCCCCCCCAGCCTGTCGCTTTGCTTCTGACGACACGCCAAGGGTCAATTCCCACTGAATCCAACAGTGGGCAGCCCATCGGACGCTAAACTGCATAAAGTACAACCGCATTCGATATTTGATCCAATGTGCTCGGCCGGTCTTGGTCCTACTGTAATTTGATTGCAACGTGCTGACCGTCGATTATCCTGCCAAAGACCAGACAACAACTTGAACATCAAACTATTCCTCGTCTCCCTCACCACCCACGCGATCCTTTCCCTTCCACGTCGCCGTTCATCCGACGTCTGCCCCTATCCGGCGTACTTTGGTTGCTATCTCAGCCGTAGGGACTCGGGAAGAGGCCGAGACAATGGGCATCTGCAGTTGCACGACTTGACGTAACGACGCATCAGCACAGTAGCTGCAGCTGATCCTGTTGTTCTCCTCTTCGCTTCGCAATCCAGCCATACTTTGCGAGTTAAACATTTCCTGCTAGCCCCGCCATGCCGTTCCTTCGCCGTCGTGGCGTTATGGCCAGCGAAACCGACATGCGACGACATACTGGCTTGGAAATTGGCGTTGCTTCAGGCACCGGCTCTCTATCAGCCAAACTGCCAGCTCCACGGAAATCACTGGCCGAAGATCTACTGAACCCAACACTCTCGAATACCCAAAATCGACCATCCCGAGAAGGCTCCCGTGCTGAGGGTCCGGATGGAAATGGCGAGAGCTCGTCGATCGAGTCCAACATGCCGTCCATGGAAGCATCTACCATCGGTCGACCAAGCGAAGACCCTTTCGACCGTCCCGAATCTCCACCAATACAAGAGGAAACTCCAAAGCACCGCCGCTTCTCCATGTTGCGTTTCCGTAATGCCTCTGACTCTCAACTGTCCGTTAGGATGAAACAGCAGCAGCTCGTTGAGAAGCCACCTCCCATGCCGCAGCGTAGGTCCTCTCCAGCCGTACCATATTATCATCTAGTCAAACCAATAGTGAAATACGTAATTCGTATTGGATTTATCTTATATGCAGACCTAAGGAGTGTTTGTTTGCATGCATCTACTGACCCTCTTCTAGCACCAGCTATTATCACGACAGCACCTACAATCGATGTCAATGCTGGCCAAAAGAAATCTCGTATGAAGATTCCACTAAAAATTCGTCGATCTGGCGAGATACCAAGAACAAGCCAAGATGGCAGACTCAAAGCTGCCATGACGAAGGCCGACAGGAGAAAATCCATGTCAGGTCTGCCTGAAGAGCCTTCAGGACAAGGCGAGCTGGACATTGCACGAATAGAAATGTCAGAAGCATCCCGGCTCCGTTTGCAGACCTCCAGATCCCATACACGTCTTCCAGCTGGTGTAGAGGAGCATGGACACGGTTTAACACTACCCGTAAACCGCTTATCCGAGTCATCTAGGTCAGAAGCGAGTTCTGGTGATCGCAACGGCATCTATACCAATGCCATTGCTCCCCCACTTCCCCAGTCGGGTTCAACTGGCAGTTCCTTCTTTCGCCTCGCTCGTCGCAAGCCGAAGCAGCCTGAGCCACTATTCCCTCTTTCTCATCTACCACAGAAGAGCAAGACACCAGGATTGCACCACACGATTTCGAACTCTTCCTTGGAAAAACCCAATGCGCTTGATGCATCGCGACCATCCACGGGACAGAGTAAAGCGACCACTGTCGCATCTCCATCCCACGCTCTTTCAGCCAAAGGCCCTATATCACCTGCAACTGCACTATTCCGACCTGGGTCTGGACATTCTGGCCAATCATCTCCTACCAGAGCCCATCTTGCTCTTAGGGGTAGATCTTCAACAATGAGCTCTCTTGGAAGGACATCCGAGGACCATCAATTCTCGGCAACGACGCGCACATCTTCTTCAACTGGCCGAAAGAGCTTTGGGGATCTTCTTGGACTTAGCAAACTCAGACAAAACCCTGATGGTGGGCGCCATGGTAGTCTCACCCCTGCCACACCGGGCTCCAATACATCCAAAAACAACTCTCTTCAGTTGACAAGAGAGAAAGACTCTGTTGTTTTACCACCACGCCGAGAAGATGACACGCCAGCCAAGTATCTGGCCCGATTGGAGGAGGTTCTCAATCGCGGTGTTATTGCAAGTGCTCTCTCCAAAGGCACCGACCCCTTTTCAGCCGCAGTGCTCAGGAGTTACATGCGTACCTTTGGCTTCTTTGAGGAGCCGATGGACATGGCTATTCGAAAACTTTTGATGGAGGCTGAGCTTCCCAAAGAGACACAACAAATAGACCGATGCCTGCAGGCTTTTGCGAATCGGTACCATGAATGCAATCCCGGAATCTACTCTAACCCCGACCAGGCATATTTCATAGCTTTCTCCTTGCTCATCCTTCACACCGATGTTTTCAACAAGAATAACAAGTACAAGATGCAAAAGACGGACTACCTGAAAAATACTCGCGGGGAGGGCATTTTTGACGACGTACTTGAATGCTTCTACGACAATATCACATATACACCTTTTATCCATGTTGAGGATGACTTCGATATTAACGGCGATCGCATTATGGGCCAACAGTCTAAGAAGAAAACCATGTTTCCAAATGGTACGCCAGAACAATTGAAACGATCTAAAGACCCAATCGATCCATATACTATGATCCTGGACGGAAAGCTCGACACGTTACGGCCACCATTGAAAGATCAAGTGCCACTTGATGAGCATTACAACTACCTGGGGACGGCTAAAGAGCTCAATGTGAAAGAGCTTCAGAAAACGTTCTTTAGGACAGGAGTCTTGCAGATTGTGTCCGCGCGCTCGAGACCGGATGCATTCATGTCAGAGAAGACTGTCACAAACCCTCAAGAGGCTGATCCGGGTATTGTCGACATCAAAATCACGAAAGTTGGCACTTTGTGGCGAAAAGATCCGAAAAAAAAAAAGACAAGATCACCGTGGCAGGAATGGGGTGCGATTCTCACAGGTGCACAGCTCTATTTTTTCCGTAATACAGCGTGGGTGAAGAGCCTCATGCATCAATATGAGACTCACGTCAAATCTGGCCATGATGGTATTCCCCTCATTTTCAAACCACCGTTGGAGCATTTTAAACCCGACGCTCTGATGTCGACAGATCGCGCGGTCGCCTTGTGGGATAAGACTTACAAGAAACACAAAAACGCCTTCGTATATGTGAAGCATGGTGGATTAGAAGAAATTTTACTGGCACAAAGTGAGGAAGACAGAAACGACTGGCTTGCGAAGCTAAACTATGCAGCTGCCTTTAGAACCTCGGGTGTGCGCATGCGTGGAGTAGTGGGCGGTAACTACGAAGGCCAGAATCGGAGGGCCATTCGAAGACTAGACAGCAGTGAAGTCACGCAAGTCGTCCAGACGCCTACTGGGGAGGTTAGCATCAACAGGAGCCGCATCGACCGTCAGATGGCCCATGATATACTTGCCGCGCGTCGGTACATGATCACGGATAGGATCAATGAAGCAAATGAAAAACTCCAGGCCGCCCAGAAGCATTTAGATACACAACTGCGGAACGCAAGGCATTTGTTGATCTTAGCGCCCATCCAAGAAAAGACCCGCGATCAGGTTAGAGGAGGGGCAGCAAGAATAATCGCACAGCTCAAATGGTCGCGAACTGAAATCTGGAGGCTAAAATGCCATCGCGACATTCTGTCGCTTGATCTTGATGAGGAAAAGCAAGCAAATGGAGAAGTCGAAGAGGTAACCGATGAGAATACGGTGCTGGCAGACAAAACACCTCTAAGCCCCATCGACTCCAAGACGAGCTCCCATCAGACTCAAAACCAGCAAAGCCCGAAATCTCCAGCACCTCTAACACTCGTCGGCTCCTCCGGATCTTTTCCACAGCGTGGACTTGAATCTCCGGAAACAGATGTCTTCCAAACACCACCCACCAGTGCTACAGTCCCGACATTCCAGAACTTTCCAAGTCCTGTGGCCACTGCTCCCGTTGACCCAGCACTTCACGCAAGGAAAACGTCAATATCCAGTATTGCTTCTTCTGGACCCTCAATACCAATCTCGCCACCGAAGCAGGTATCTAGCCCTTCTTCGGATCAAGCTAGAGCTCATCTTGATGGGGATGGCGAAGATGATGCCGGCGAACGTCAAGTACTTGAACAAGCCGGTTTGCTAGACATGGAACTATCACGCACATCTGATCGCCCACCCTCATCCAACGGCCTGGTGTCAGATGAAACAGTCGACCGGCACAAGCGCACTAGCGCCTCTGAGAAAGACCGAGGAGATCGAAGCAAACTTCGACGCAGCCTTCAGCGTACTCTTAGAGAGGGACCCGGCCATCTAACACATCACCGCAGTAGAAGGGCAAGAGATTCCACCTCGAGTGGCGCCATTTCTGATGATACAATCCGTGACGATGTACTCTCGCGCGGTAGCGGTAGTTTCACTGTTCATGGCAAGAAGGCTTCTGTTATCACGTTTGGTTCGGATTTACAAAATATTTCTCCGGAAGAGCGCATCCGTCAGCGCAAACACTCTCAAACTGAAGACCAAATCTCTAACGTATCTAATACCGAAGAAGATTTTAAAACTATCCTTGAAGACCAATCGTTGGCGAAAGAACGGCGAGAATCTGCAGCAAGCGCAAGTACTGCCACGGCGAGATCTTTCCGTGAGCTGCACCGAAAATACTCATCGGCACAGAATATGCACCGGGCTCAAGTTACTGGTGGACTTGTGGTTCCATCTGATGACGACAGCGATGCTGCTATCAGCTTTTCAGATGGTCGGCGAACGCCGCTACCACCGCTTGAAGATGGATCTGGCGATGAAGCCGAGACTAGCTCTGCTAGGCATGGCGGAGTTTCCTCATTATCCTCAAAGCAGCCTCAATTCTTTACGCCCGAGCCACCGGGTTCACCAGTTGAGGAAGTGGATGAAGAAGATGATACGGATGGAGAAGGAGCGGATCGTCTATCTAGCCCCCCGGTTCAAACTATTACTGCATAATGGCCTTACTTATTATATTTCAGGAGCAGTTGGACTGTGGCTTCACTTGCTATCCAGCAATAGCAAAGACACGAAGCATGATGATGTTTTCAGACCGCGTATCGAGTCTAATCTGAACGAAATGGTTAGGGAATTAGATAGCATGGAGATCCATCGCCTGACTGCCTGTAAATCCAAGAGCTGGATGCTAGCTCGCTGGGTACTTCGATGTTGTTGGGCTTTTCTCTTTGTCTGTCCTTCACTTTTACCTTTTTATGTTTCCATTGCAAGCTTCTGCTGACAATTCTCAAAGCGTGTGTTATTAATGTAGATAAATGGGAAAGGGAGGGGTTCGGTTTTATTTGTTGTTAGAATCTGGATGACCAAAAAAGTTAAGGGGGGCAAACGGCAAGCGGCACTCATTTGTCTCCTTTTCACAAGCACACACAACACACATGTTCACACAAACACACACTGTGTATCTAATTAAACAAGCCGAGGGTCCAAAACGATCTTAACACTGTTGAGAAAAGTTCATGCTTTGCAGAAAGCAGCAGTACAGTAGCTGAATAATCCTCCTAATATTAACAGAGTGCTAAATTCATGGGTGCTTGATCATATTTCCACGTTTAATGGTAGCATATGAAATAATCTGTTTTATTCTTGCTTGGTAGGCTCGCAGGGATTATGTCCTATTGCGCTCTTTCGGTACTACCAGTCAATTGAAGCAGCCTGAGACAAGGTCACCGAAGGGAGGATAGAAGCTACCCTCTCCTTGCCTAGAATCACTTCTTCTTCTTGTTCTTCTTCTTACCCGCCGCGGTTGCCTTCTCGACCTTGACAGCACCAGCTCCGCCGACGAGCTCCAAGGTTTCCTCTTCCTTAACTACACCGCCCTGAGTGGCGTCCTGGGCACGCTTCTTACCCTTTTTGCCCTTGGGCCGGTAGGTACTGCGATCGCGCAAAGGCAACCAGCGCTCCGGATCCGGCTTCTCGCCTTCCACGTAACTCTTGGGCAGCTTCGTGTTGTGTTTGCGGCGCTTGTTGGCCTTATCCGGCTCAGCATCCCTGGCTGCACGTTTCTTGGCCTCTGGTGCGATAGTGGCTGCCACTGATGCAACTCCATCGTTAATGAGGGCTTGCACATCAGTGCCTGCAGTGAGCTTCTCTACGGTGGTTAAATTTTGGAGATACGGCTCGATTTTGCCGTAGTCACTGGTGGCAAATGAGGCAATGAGGCCCGCAGCGGCGATGTTATCGTTCTTGGAAAGCTCGGTCAAAGTTTCGAAAGTCACGCCGGCCAAGGCCAGATCTTCCGGTTCGGACGATCTCAACAGCTCAATTCCAGCCTCCCGAAGTAGCGACGTTGCTGACTCACTCGACCTTGTTTGCCAATGTTTGGCGGCTTTTGCTAATTCAGTTCGGATAGAACCTTGACGGCCCAGAAGTCGGTACAGAGCCACTGCAACTGCGACAAGGCCGGGAGAGAAGCGTACATCCTTGTGGTCAGGGGTGTTTGCTTGCTCCAACCGCTTGAGGAATGTTTCAAGTAAGCTCAGTGCTGCACCCGGATTCTGAGTCTGTATGTACAGTTGAATTATGGTGAGAAGTAATCCAACATCGGCAGGCCGCTTTTCCAGCATCGGCAGTATCTCTTTAATGGCGACCTTTCCCGCCTGCAAGTGAGCATGGGCGGCGGCACTGATGACACCAAGACCGACAACTTCGGCGGAAGTCGTTGGGATATTGCCATTCGAAATGAGCTTAGTGGTCGAAGCTTCTACGCCATCGAACTTATGCATTTGCAAGCTCAAGACGTAATGGTTCCGTCGCAGGACCGAGGCTTGATATTCGAATAGTTGCTCTTTTCCGGAGTCATCTATGGCAGATTCGAGCAGGCGTTGTGTGATGTAAGGGTTTCCTTCCTCGGAACCAAAAGCAGTTTGGTTGTTCTGTGCGATAGCTCTGGTGGGGGCCTCTGCTATCCTACGTGATAAAGTTAGTGATTGAAACCTAAGAATATATATGGGGATTGAGGAGGAAGTTAGAACCTACTCTGCTATATTTACGGATCTTTGCAAAGTTGTCGCCTCGCTCACTTTGCCGAGCCTTATGAGAACGTAGGCATGTTGAATAATGAGTGGGAGTAGTTCGGCAGTTTTCTCAGCTTCCGTCAAGTCTTCACTAGCCTCGCAAAGGTCGCGTGCGCGTTTAAGCAGTATAGAAGCTTTGCTGAAGTCGCCACGGGCTACGCAGCCACACGCCGCATTGTAGGCAGTTTCGAAGGCCTCAAGATCCTCTCGTGACGGTTGTTTTTGCTCACCAGCCACGAGATAGCCTTGTCCTTTCCATTCTAGTTGCGCATTCACTGCAAGTGTGTTTATCTTCAAGTCATTTTCCTCGCCTGGGATATCATGACCATCAGATGGAAAATTGCGGTACAGAGCAGCGGCATCCTCGAATTTCTCTGCGCGATAAGCGATCTGAGCGGCGAGATGGCGGGAGATTCGGGTGGGCGGCAATATATCCTTTATGGTACGTTCTGCCTCGGCCAGCTGTCCAGACTTGTAGAGCGCATATGACTTTTCCACCCTGCATTCATGCTCCAACTTGTCCCCCCCTTCGGCGATGGCTCGGAGGGCGTCGTCGTAACGGTCTAGCTTAAGTAAAGCGACGACCCGGGTATGCTGGGCCTGGATGTTGGACTTGGAAGCCTTTAAGGCAGCATTGGCAGCCTTGAGGACCTCATGATGGTCCTGGATGGACGAGGCACGGAGTAGCGATGCGAGAGCGGCGGTGGGGTCGGACATGGCAACGAAAGCTATCTTGTGGCCAGACCTGTAGGATGGAGAATCTAGAGGTTCAGTTCCGCATTGCCTTGAATCCAAGCGCGCTGAAGGGGGAAATGGGCCTCGGGGGGACTGCCTCTTGAAGCAATCTATTGGTGTTAGGGAGCTGCGACGGAATCAATCATGCTTGGTTGGATGTTCACGATGTCGCTCGTCAGTGCTCCTGCAATGGTGGGGTAGGCACTTTTCGTCTGTTTCCCCACACTTATTAGGGGACGAAAAAAGTTAAACCCACAAAATTAATACCTACGCAGCCCAAAATAGCCATACAGATTGCATTCCAAAAGCTATATGCACTTATCCCATGTAGTTGTAATGATCGTGTATATTCTCGTCCACACCTCCCCTGCAATTGGAAGCTTTCCATCCTCGAATAGCTTTGAATCTTTGCAGATAAAACAACTCCGGTTTGTGTCTGCTACCTCAATTTAACGATTCTGACCTGTGTCCACATGATCTTGAGAGCTAGCCCTGAGATAATCTCTGCAGTTATGCAACAGAGCTTTGGAAAGGATTAAGCAGCTTATTTCCTTTCTCTCCTGTCTCTGTCTTCTTCTTGAAATTGTCACAATTAATCGGCTACCTATTCTGGTGCTAAGGCTTAGGAATGGACAGAGAAGCCACACCTAATCTTGCGTTTGAACCATGTTTTGGCGGTGTGGAGGGCTACAAGGAGAGTGAAGCACTGCTACACAAAACCTCCTCTCAAGTTATATCAAGAGTCGCGAAAGTCCCACTAGCTGGGTAAAATGGCAGTCTCAACCACCAAGTATACGTTTCAAAATATTCCGCTTCTCCTTCACCGGGGCTTGGTAGGGTCGTAGGGGGTACACGGCAGCCGTAGTGTATTCTCTCGAAGAGCGAATGTCGGGTTTCCGCAACACCCCAACACTCCGATTCGGTATCTCGCCGAGCTTGGTACTGTCTGACGATGTAGAGATGTATGATGTGCGATAATGTGCCTGCAATCGCACATCATGCGGGGGCATGGAGTAGCTTGTTGCCTCATTTGGGACCCGATCCCTCAGTTTCTTGGGATTCGAGTCTCTTTTCTCGGACGGGTGCCGTGCTGAGGGTGTTAACCGATCTCGATCTGATGGGATTCTCGTCTTAGATAGCTTGCCCTTTATCTGGCCGACTGCTTCTGGAGGCTTGAACTCCAGATCATGCTTGGCTCCTCGCTGCAATGGGTGCCGCTTGCTGGCTGTGGAATGACTCGAGCCACGACTTGATGCTGAGGAATCCCGCTTACGAACCCCTTGACTGGGAGAGTTACTGAGCCGGCGTGACAGCCGTTCCATTGTGCTGATGGCGTCGACCCTTGACGCATTAGAGAGCGATATTAGTGACTCATAATCAATCACCGGGTTCTGAGTTTTTGCCAAGCTGAGCAGGTTCACTATAGCACTTTTCAACTTGTCTAAGATACGCCGAAGAGTAGACCTCGATCGAGCTATACAACCCCAGGTTCGCATATTAGTGTCATGGTCGTTACGTGGTAAACATTGGGGAAGGGTGTGTGGATTTTACGCACAATCGCCCTTCTCGAGACGGCGCCCACTTTTGGACAGCCTCGAGGAATAGGCATGTTGAACTTGAGCACGATCAAGTCGAAGTGAGTCTTGCAGACGTGAGTAAGACTCTAGCGATGGCGCATCAGTTGAATGAGGCGATGATATTCGCGAGCCCCTGAAGGTTTTGAGCAAGCGTAGGCATTTTGTATAGGTTTCCAGAAGTGCTGTTATGCCCTCACCGAAACCAGCCATCTGGGATAGTAAAACGGCGGCGCTCTATTTAGTAGATCTCTTGGAGCACTGACTTCTCCTTTTCGCTCCTGTCATGTAGGGCCTGTTCTCATTAAATCTGTGATGAGAATTGAAATACGAATTATCCAAACACAATCCCAAGCCAATATATGCGGGGTCAAGGAGAAGCGCCTGTGTTTAATAGCTGTGAACTAGTTACCTATCATTCAAACCGTTGTCAAATATTTTCAACTACCAATCATAGTTGGACACTCATTTTCTGTTTTTTTCCATGCTTTCTCCAAGCAAGTCTCTCTAAAGATATTCTCACCATAATATTGGCTTCTATTTGAAACGAACATATCTTGCAATTTGTTAATCTGGAGATAGATATTTCAAACTGGGTTCTTCAGAACAAGACAAGATAGACCGAGTCTTTAACTCACTTCGCCATGGTACACATGTACATCAGTACACACATGCGCAGTTACTGTACATACAGTGCTTGCATGATTATCTGATAAGTGGCCAACCATCGCGGCGGGATGACGGGAGTCCATCCTAGTCTAGAACCGCCTTTTCCAAGACCACCCAATCTGACGTCAGTTGAGTAACTTTACAAACTATCGGTAATACCTCAAGGTATCACCCTGTAGTAGAACCGAGGCTACAGTACGTAGAAAAGGTTACCAGGCATCCTGCATGTTTTAGAGCCTACAAAGCAATCATTCATCCAAAGTCGTCTCAACGAGCCGTCACCGCCTGGCCCTCGTTTCCATCGTGGGTTTGAGGACTGTGTATGCGCGTCGTGTTGCATCCCGTTGACGGGTGGGGGTGGCCGCTTTGCTTATCTGAGGCATCATTACTGTATTATCAGAGCCTGCCTTTAACAACAGTGCCAAATGCTTGCGGTGTAAGACATTTTGCTTCTTTGAGATGCAGAGGAGCTCGAATGTGCTGTAGTCGGACAAGGATGGACAATTTCTACGTAACAGCCAAGGTAATGTTCTCTGTAACTGTTAGATTTTCTACGTCTAGCAATGAATGACGGTGTTTAGATCAGATGGATCTGGCAATGCCAAGCTAGAGCTGGCCTTTTGAAGCATTAAATGGCTGTGGGATTAATACGAAACCCCCAATCCCCTGTAAGGAAGTCCTAGGATATGGACTCATCCGTGTCGCGATTGCGTGCCAGGGAGGCTCTGTATCGGTAGACGAAAAGCTTACCCTGCTGGGGAAGATTCCCACTCGATAATTCTCCTCCCGTAAGCGAACTGTTCGACCACAGCGACGATTAGTTACACTAAGAAAAAGGGCAAGATAAGGAAAGAGGACGAAGCTAACCTGTGGTTTGCGATGTACAGTACATCACCAGTGCAGGTACGATCTACCTTGTTCGAGTCACAACCCGCTATCTACGTGTCTATCCCGCTCAGCTATTCCTTATCATCAAAAAAGCATGGCCACGAAAATGGGTCTGGCGTGATGTGGACTTTAGAGCCGGGTATGCCAGGTGTCTCGCGGAAAACCCAAGCTTATGTTCCGCGCAACAAGTGGTGCATATTGCCATGGACGTGTGCCTCGTACGTAGCAAAGAGTAAGGGGTTTGAGAATGCGTGAACGTGCACAAATTCCATGCTCACTGGCTGAGATGCAGGCTGTTCAGATGAGGAAATCCAACAAATAGATGGTGCAATGATCACAGTGCCGGCGAGAGGAGCGGGCACATGGCTCAGCCCAAATGTTAGCGTCTTGGTTGCCGTATCCACTACCTAGTTGACGGAAGGCTGAACCGTTAACTTGATGGAATCCATTTTGGTGCTCACCTAGAAAATGGAAGCGTGGGGGTTCGATCTGCGTCCGTTAGCGGGCGGATGTACCTGGCGCTAGCATCCGACCAATCCTTGGGGTAGATCCTGGAGTTGCTGACCGCCATGTGCTGTTGTCCTTTGCTTTATGGATGGCGACAATGCCTTCTACTTTTCCTAATCTATGCGTACTCGTCGCTTGCTTTCGTATCATTGGATGGCCTAAATCCGACTGTCCGTCTATCATCGCTCTTCTCGGCCAAATACAAGTGCGGTGCAACCGTAAACCGTCCGATGGTTGGGCTCTCGGATACGCTACCTTTGACAATGGAGGATTTGTAAACAGTTCCACTGGGATCCAAGTGCGCCAAGTGCGGCGCTCTGGGCTGAAATAGGACAAGCCACAGTACTGGCAGCAAAGCCAGGCCGTAGATATGGACGATAAGTGATGCTTGCTCGGGCACTATGTGGCCGATGGTGCTCAGGTTGGCGAAGACATAACGTTCGATGCAGCCTCGAGATCTACGTCCTGTCACCGGCAAGGTTATCAGGTCTGTTGCAAAGATACACACCGTTCCGGCTTCGATAACCAGTTACCCGCCCAGGAACCTAGTCGCTTGATATGCGCTCGATCTGGTACTAGTGCATCTTATCCCACGTTCGTATGTGCGTGGAAATCCACCTCTATTATCGCTTGCAAGCTGGTTTGCTGATAGCAAAAATACAATGAACCCTTATGGGAAGTACTTCTGACTTGTTAGTGTTGCCCGCGGGAGTCGACCAATGCTTGTGTCACAAAAACTCCAAGGGTGGGGTTGAAAAAGTGCCGCTCCGCCGAAACTCCAGAGCTCGCACCATTGTGTGGTGGAATGGCATACTGCTCCATAATTCCTCTATTAGTGACCTGGGGAAGCTGGGGATTAACTCATCATGTGAGGTCCCAATTAGTGGAGCCAGGAGGCACATCCCCATCCTCAGGTTTACAATTCGGAGTTTGCTCCCCGTGCTGCCTCTGAAAATTTTAGGAGTGGCCTCGTCGACGCACTCTCAAATAAGCCGCTGTTGGATTTGTTTGCACTAGAGGGTTAGGTCAAGGCCAAGGGCAGTGGGAGATAATTGCCACGGAAGAGCCTTGTCTTCCGAGTAAAGCCCTGGCTATCTACCCGGATTGAACCTACTGAAACGAACCTGATAAACCCCCCCTGCTTCTAGGTGATGATCGGTACGAGTAATACAATGCTGGCCTATTAATGCCTTGCCATGCTTTTGCGTTCCATGCCGCGTTCGGCGGGCGAGGTGGGATCAATGCTCGGTAGAGCGAATCAAGACATTCCAGAGGGGGCTGTCTTATCTGTGCCCCCCACAGAGCCTGACTGCCCGCAAGATTGTAGCATCCTTGCAGCTATGGCGGAGCCCGTGAGTACGTATGGACATCTTAATTTTCTTGCCTGTGCGCCCACTCATTAGCGGTCGCCTACTCCTCCGCCGAAAAGGAAGAGAGTGCTAATAAGAAATAGGATTTAGGTATAGAATGAGCATCCTGACTTGCATTAATATTCGAATATCTTCTCCGTGGTTGATGAAATGCGATCTGAGGTTTTAGAGACGGTTAACTACAACATATGGGATGCTATGTCTCTTCTACATATATACATTGAGCTGGGCACTTTGCCATACGTAGGTCACTTGCCCCCCCCCTTCCCCTTCCCCATCGCGTCCTCTTTTCCTCCCTTTCGGAACTGACCCCCGCCCTTTAGCCCACTTTCCTCTAAAAGAATCGCGCTGTAGCGAGATACTTTGTTCAAGTATCTTCAGTTTCGTCCCAGCTGGCCCTAGGCCATTCCATACTGTACGAACAAAGAATCGTAAGACCATCCCTTCCTTCCGTATCACGGGAGCCCCAAACGTGCCGTGCATCACACAGTTGGGACGGGGAGAGGGGAACCCCCATTTACACAATCTCTGGATACAAGTATCCTTGTCCCACAGGCTCTGATATCGGCCGTTTCTGGGCCTATCGGTTTATCTCCTGGTAGCATGTTCTCGAGGACGACAGTAGATGAGTGTATTACATTAAATGGCGTGTCGCCTAGCGAAACACATCCCGGAAAATCTCGTCCCTGGGCTTGTGTGTCTACCTCCTACGTGGGAGCATACTGGCGTTGCTGGCCAGACCCGTCCTGTACCTGCCCCTGATAGCCCGGAAATAGCTTTGATCCCACGCCCTGGTTGAGTGGTGGTTATCTTTTGATGCGAAGCCAACCGCTGCACAATCACAAGCCGAGGACAACCACGCCAGCGTTGGGTCAACCTGCAGACTTATCACGTAACCCATACCCACCCACCCACTTCCTTGTCTGGGGCGTCCTTCTCCACGAAGCCCTTCACTTATTAGGCCCGTTTCTTCTTCGCGCTCTTATTACGTTCTACCCTCCTCGTACATGTACCATTCTGTCTTTTTAATTTCTGCCCATATCGCATTCCATGGACCAAGTACAACACAGTTTGGACGTCGCTCTCTGTTTGCTGCAAGTTGGTTTTTCGACAGAATCATTAACTCCAGGCGCGTGGCGAACGCTAAGGTCTCCAATCAGATCCGATCTTCTGAACTCGTGGTAGATACTCTTCCCGGCTGGTCCCACCAGGCCAGCAAAGTGACATGCAAACATGTCAGCGCAACCATCATCCTCCCAACAGCCGGGAATCGCTACAGATGTTGACGAGACCAGACTACCTAGTGGACAATGTCGCTATATTTTATTGAACCCCGAGATTAAGGGTCATCGTTGTGGCTGTGTAGGATTTACGCTTAACCGTGCACTACCGGGTGTTGCTTGTGAATGCGGACACCTCTCATGTTATCATATCAAAGGTGCAGAGCTACCGCCGGACAGTGTGCAGCTGGATCGACTCCAACGAAGGATCCAGGCACTCGAGGACCAATTGGATCGCGAAACCGAAGGAGGTTTTGGAAGTACTTTGGGTGGCCTGCTTAGGCGTCTTGGCGATCTCGAAGAACAAGTCGAGAAGTCCAAGGAAGATTTCACGCATGAAAACCGCGATATCTACGGACAAATCACCCGCGTGTGGCACACCGTGGACCAAATACGGAAGCAGCAAGGAGAAACTCTGGATCGCATATCCACTTTCGGAGAACGGTTGGATGAACACAATGACAGCGTGCAGAGGTTGAGCAATCGCTTGATGGAGGCGGATGACGCTGCAATTGACCTTGAAGAGAGGATTGACCGGCTGGAAGATATAACAACTGTCGATGCCCATAAGCTCACCGAGCCTACCGATTCGGATGCTACAACACTTGACGCGGCCACCAGGCTGCCATTACCACAAGGTTTCGGCTTTCGTGAAGGAGATATCCCTGCGTCGATAGTGCCCAATGGAGCAGAACGACCAAAACCCAACCTGTCTACACGCGAAACGTTAGCAGAGAAGGACGCGCCCTGGACAGTTCATGTATCTCTTATGCCCATGGCTTCGTTAGCATTTCCCTTCGAGAAAGATACAAATGCATATAAACGTTGCTTGTCTCGCGGCCTTCACCAAATGATTGCCGTGCAAGGATCAGACAGTTCTTCTTTCATTAACGCCGTATCAGCTGCGTTCGGGAGCCTCCTTAAAGGAAGGCCATGGATGCCGCTGCAGGCTCGCTTATGCGAGGCAGAGACATTGCTAGGCCTGCCAATGCTGCGGCGACTGGACTCGACACTCATCGATATCAATAATTACAACAAAGACTTCCTCATCCAGAATTGCGGCGTGTGCGGACCTAACGGAAAACTGGACTCCTTGTATATTGCTATGGAGTATGATACCTTCTCGTGGCATTTTCTGCGACGGCTTCCATGCTTTATGCAAGGATTAGAGGACAGCTGGGCCCCTGACCCTCTCTTGGATTACAATGATCCCTTTGAAGATGACAGCTTGGATGAAGAAAGTCGACCATCTGCGGGTGACTTTCTACCATCGTTACCCTGCCTGAAGCGGACCGCTTCAGAGATGACCAGGACTCAAAGTTTTAGTTCAGGGTCTACAGCAGAGGGAGAGGGCTCGAGGCCGAAGGTAGCAAGGACAGGGACATGCGTGCCGGTACCACTAGAACTGCGGCGGCGTGTCGAAACAGTATAGAAGAAGCTGGAGCCATGTAGGCTAAGTGACGAACATAAACAGAAGACTTGGGATAGAAGTGAGCGCGGCGTCCTTTTCAGCTTCCTCTCCTTCCCGACCGGGCCTCATACTTGAAACCTTTTATTTATCACTTTTTCTTTTTTGGGGGGCGGTGGAGGGGATACGCGCAATGATTACTAGGAAGATACCACAAGATCAGCAGTTGGCCGCGTTCTTTATGGATTAGGTTACACACCGTTCAGGACAATCGCGACTCTCGTATTGTGCCCGTTCGAAAAGAGAAAAGCGATGATAGAACGACCACTAGTTTTGCTTAACATAGATATTTAAAGGAAATAATGAGAGATTATTGCGTTCTATTGGGTATGAATCATGATGTGACTTATCATCACGCGGAGGGATCTGCCCCCGCGGGCTATCTCAGTAAATTGTTCCATCCTTGAATATGTCGTAATCGTGAGAATATACGTCACGCCTATGCAAGATATAGGCTGGATCGAGGTTATCGCCGATGTAGCTATTGGTAGGGGCATGTCTAACACGAAAGCCAACCAGTTAGGGTGGGGGGCGTACACCATAAGGGACCTAGTACTTGACGGTAGCACGGACCATAATAAGTTGGCTAGCTCAGTATGGGAGGATGTAGCTTTTTGTACATAGATTGACACTCCACCAAAACCCTTCAGCCTGCTCGTCTTTGCTATTTTATTGCTGCATACCTTTAAGTCTATCCCAGCATTTGCTTTCGCAAACTGGTCGCGAAGTAGTGATTAATATCCTACACGATACTGAATCTCCGGACTCAGAGGATAGTCACCTCCTCCCGGTTTCTCGCTCCCAACGCAAAAGAACCCCCCGCACCCAACCGCAGCTTCATCACTGGCAAGCATCACGCCTTTAACCCGCAGTCTCAATACCTTACTTCATGGGATATATATTGAGCCTAGCCATTGCGACTAATACCTTCGAATCCTTTGCATAACATCGCACAACTATCGGCCTGGTTCAATCCTTGGTGTAAAGGCGAGAAAAGGGCGTGCAAACCAACAATATTCCCAGGGCCCCAACCGTGGGCATCACGAACAATCTGCCTCAGAAATGGATGCTATGGACCTTGACATAGACCTGGACGTTGATCTTGTCCCAGAGGAACCCATCACGATCCAGGTGGAAGATACACCCGTACGTCGCTCAATCCGTTCGAGAGAGTTCGAGAGCTTGTGGAGGGGGAAAAAGGCGATTGTACTAAATTCTCGATGACAGTCTCCAGGAGAAGTTGTCGACGATGCCCCCCAAGAAACCCAGGAGTCCAACGCCTTGGTACCCCATAAGATATTTATCCGTGGATTAGACGTCTTAAATCCTGACGATATAAAAACTTATGTTGGGGAGCACTATATCGGTGGCAGATTCGAGAGGATCGAGTGGATTGACGATGCTTCGGCAAATTTGGTGTTCGCATCGGAAGCTTCAGCCCAAGAAGCCCTCATCGCACTTTCCTCCGTCGAGATCGCCGATGTTACCTCGCTGCCAATACAAGAATTGTTGCCTGCAAAGCCGTATTCCAAAAGATCTGAGAATACGCTGCAAGTGAGAATCGCTGTTACTGGAGATAGGAAGCAGGCAGGTGCTGCCCAGAGAAGTCGCTTTTACCTGCTGAACCCCGAGTACGATCCAGAAAACCGGAAAAGATACCGCGACCGCGACGGTGATGATAACAGACGACGTCGGGGTAGACATCCTCGTGAAGATGAGCCCGTGGACCACTTCGACGTCAATCTTTATGATGACGATGCTGGAGTGCAAAGTGGTCAAGATCATGCTCCACGACCGCGTCGCCATCGCTCGTACAGTCCTGATTATGACAGCGATCGTCGAAGGAGAGGGTCCTCACATCGCAATAACAACAAAAGCAAGGAGTTATTCCCAGATCACTCAGGTGCGAAAGGCAGTTCTCACAGAGACCGGTCTGCTTCCCCGGCGCGCGATCGCGATGGCGATATGGGCATGGATGAATATCACAAGCTCGAGGATTCTGCTGAGCGGAATCGCCGCGGTGCTAGAGCTATCAAGGATCGTCTGAGTCGCAGCAATAAGGCCAAAGAGCTCTTCCCCAGTAGTGCGCCGTCATCGGAGAGCAACCGCTTAGAGGATGCTGATCAAACGTCTTCCTATCTCTCTAGTCGCTTCTCTCTGCCTCTCTACGACGGTAGTCATGATGAGCCTTCCGCACGCCCCAAGAAGCTTGAGGATAGAATCACAGTTCCGGGCGGCAGTGGGCGATTGGCAGAGAGAATCACGGATCCTGCTGACAACTCTGGGTTCAATATTCGCGGGACAGCTACGCAGAAAGGCGGAAACCAAGGTTTCTCCATCAAGGGTGGCGCCAATAAGACAGCTAAGGAGCTATTTCCTGACAAGCTTGGTAGTAATGCCGGGAAGGAATTATTCGCAGACAAAGCGGATGGCAAGTCGCGCCGACGCCAAAGGGCTGGGGACTTGTTCGATTAAGAGTGCTAGTCATCAGCTACTAAATTAAGTTCAACACAGCGGGTCCTTTTGGATTTGTGTATTCTAGAGGTTTGGAGGGATACAAGTCTTTATAGTGTTGGGAGATGAGACTAAAAACCAATGGTAAAATGCACACGTATTTACAACGAGGGAACTGCAATCAGTCCCGGTTGGTGCTCGGAAGTCCTACCTAGCTTTAAGCCGCTTGAACAAAGCGATCTTGGTTACGGTAGAGGTCAAATAGTTGACTGAACCGTTTGTCGGCCACGATAACATCCTCTTTGCCAGTGTGAACTTTCAACCTGCGTTTGGCACTATTGTAACCGCTTGAAGGGTTAGCATGAAGATGTTTGAAATACGGATCGACCACAACTTTTAGGAGCGTGTCTAAATTTTTGGAATACAAGGAATGATCTGCTTGGAGAGGGCTTAGGCTGACTACCTGGGAGATCTTCCAATTCAGATTAAATAGTAACTTCACAGGAAAATCGGTATTACAGCACAATCAAGCCGTGGATGGCACTACCAAACTGCTACCTTGAAGAACATTAGAAATCTAGTGGACTGGGATTTTCGGTCACCGGTCACTATCACTGAGTCTAATTGGCCAAGTTTTTGGCCAACGTTACGCATCTTGTTTTGTTTTGTCGACTTCACCTCAACCAGTATCAATATACTTCAGTTGAAACTGTGGAAACTTCGCACGCGCCTTGCCGCGGCCTATGAAGGCGGGGCTGGTCTAAAAAAGGCGGCCCCCCTCTCAAATACATAGTAGCAAGGGGGGTTGCTTGAGTCAACCAGTCGGACACTTCCCTGAGGCTCTCCTTCATGTACTCGCTGACCTCCCAGCGCGTCCACCTGGCAGAAGCCCGTTCCGCGAACAAAATAAACAAGACGTACATACTCCGTACGTGTCCCGCCCGTTCTGACGCTCAAGCCCGGTCTACGTACCCCCTCTTACTACTGTGTACACGTGCGGTCAAACGTGGCCATCCTGGAATATGCACTCGAATCCATGATATACGCAAAGAAACGGCCCCAACCGTCGCGTGCAGGCAGGCCATGTTTGTTGATTTCTTTCGAGAGAGGTGTTCGCGCGTGGGGGTTGGGCCTCAAGCACCGTCGCGAACACGGTGAGATGAAGATGCGTAGACCCAAAACGACCCTTTCATGTGTTTATCAACGCCTGCACACCTCATGAATAGATTGCAGGGTCGTGGTAGCTGTTAGAGGTCGTTTGTTGTTGGCATTTTCAAACACATAATAGTATGTACATAGTAGTGAACTCTGATACTACGACAGCTGTCGCTCCCCACGTATAGTGGACAATGTGCACGTAAACTTTCCTATGGACTTAGGTAGAGGTGATGTACGCTTGATAGGACCTGACCATGTATAGGCAGTTGTAAGCCATTTTTTGTGGACGATTTCCCAACCCCTTGGAATGTCCAGGAGCAATTAGAAGGACCCCAGGCGCAAACTGGCCGCTGGTTAAGGTGCCAAGGGGTTGATATTTTGGAGGGGCCATGTGCCTTACGCGCTGGGTTCCAGCCACACAGAGGTAGGTAAACAAGCACTAACTAGACCAAATGGGGTTCACATGTGTATCCAATCGATACATGTATACACACCAGTACGTAGGTATGCATATTTCACTCCCAATACATTAGGTAGTCAAACAAGTCAGAACAAGAAACAAAAAGAAAGGTGGAGAGATATCTGGGCCAGAAAAAGAAAATGGTTACAAGAATTTATATATAAAAAAAATAGAAATAAAGAATTTTGAAGATGGACAACCGAGAGAAAGGACATAATTTATCTTAGTAGAAATGATCTGAATAGCTCAAGACCGTACTGATTGGAGTAGAGGCCCTGGGGCGGACAGATGTTGTGATGATACCCTTCGCTTTGTCTTCGGGCGCGTAGTGAAAACGGAGAGGAAAGCCAGCTTAACGACAGGGAACTGGCTTCAGCAGGACGAGAAAGGCAGAGAGGCAGGGAGGGAGATTTGGGCGCACCTTTCCGCGTTGGGCTAGAAATGGCCCGTGCACAATCTTAGCGCGATTGCAGATGTCCAAACCTCCATCACCACCTAAGTAATGTAGCAGCGTATGGCCGTCCACTTCTCGTCCCAACTCCCAGCTTCGAACTGCAAGCGTGGTTCAAAACACATACAAATCTTTCCCCCATCTGCTTCCACTTCCGGCCGTCGCACATCAACGCCCATCATCGTCTGGACGCCAACAATTTCAACTGCGACCACAGCGACAACGAAATAATAGATCACTCCTCACCTCTCTGCCCCGCGATCCCCACGGCAACCCCGTTGTCTGTTCCCCAACCTCCCCCAGCCAGCTGCACCTCCAGGGCTCGATTATCCCATTCGCGATCCAAAGCTCAAAGCATGCGATAGGAGGATTTTGTGGGAGCTGGAGGGAATTCTTCGGCATTTCTGGCACGACGGTCCAACTCTTATGGGCATTGTATTAGCCGACGCTCTCACATCTTGCCCATCTCGTCAGATTGCCCGTAACGCTACCTCTATTCACCCGTCTTCTCTCTGGAATATTACCACCCTTTATCACCCCCTGCTTCATCCCTGGCCCTTGCTGTACGCGGGTGTACTCCGTGTGCTTGCCTTGGGCTGCGACCGAATTGAAGCTCTCACCATTCTTGATTGCCTTTCTTTGCTGGAAGCCATCTCTAGTGCTGCCCCAGTCAGGTATCTTTAAGCTACCAACAAACCCTCAGTATGACAATAGAGCCAGAGCCCTTCTTGGGGCTGGCGCCACCCAAACGGTCCGGGGAGGACACCATTACTACAGCTGGAGCGGCTCCTGCACGAATATCAACCCCGCCTCCCCCGTCAGATCGAGGACGACTGGAGGCAAGGCAGAACGGCAGCAACAGCAATGCGAGGGGTACAAGAAATAGTGGCCGGTTAGGAGGCAGTGGTGTTGATCCTGACATCCTTTCCAGAGCACTCTCCAGAGAGTTATCAGCAGATCGGCGAGACAGCACCCCAGGCGCCAGTCCTAGCCGGAAGCGACAGAGAATAAACGGAGATAGGTATGTTTGCAAACCCGAATACTCTTTCGATTTAAACAGCCTGCATGAGTAGCTTGTTTCATATGCTACTCAACTGGGACGACAAAGGTTGGTCCCAATGAGCATAGCTGACCCTCATTCCAGATTTATTCCTTCACGATCCGGCCAAGATTTACACGCCAGCTTCAGTTTACTTCACGACGAGGGATCGCCAGCTACTCCGTCGAAGCAAAAGAAACGTACACCTCATGGCGAGCTTCATTTCCAGAGGACTGAGGAAGCTAACCGGACCTTCTCTACCTTGTTGCGGTCTGAGTTGTTCGAGAATACAATCCCGCAAGCCACACCGCCAACGCTCTCTCCTGAAGGCAATGCACCTGGCTCAAATCATTCTACGCGGGTGCATGACCCGACAAGGTCACGGACGCCGCCAAATAATAATCCCCCATCATCTCTCCCTTCTTCATTTACCCCTTCAACACCGCACAAAAACCTCTTCTCTTATATGTCTCCTCGCCACCACACAAATATTGCTGGCCACCCGACTCCGTCCAGAACCCCCCAAAGTCGACACGGGCCCAATCTGGATACACGGTCAGAGATATACAGCCTGTCGCCCGTACGCTTTGGTAGTCAGCAGATGCTACTAAGTCCTAGACGGCAGCCGAGAGCTGTATCGAAGGTTCCCTACAAGGTTCTGGATGCCCCAGAACTCGCAGATGATTTTTATCTCAATCTAGTCGACTGGGGCAGTGCTAACGTCTTGGGGGTGGGTCTGGGATCGAGTGTGTACATGTGGAACGCGCAGACGAGCAGAGTCAACAAGCTCTGCACATTGGAAGACGACACTGTAACTAGTGTTTCATGGATCCAAAAGGGCACACATATCGCCATTGGCACAGGCAAGGGCTTAGTCCAGATTTGGGATGCCGAGAGGACGAGGAGGTTGAGAACCATGACAGGCCACACTGCGCGCGTAGGTTCTCTCGCGTGGAATACTCACATACTGACCTCGGGTTCCCGGGACCGCTTGATATACCACCGAGATGTCCGCGCTCCGGATCAGTGGATGCGCAAGCTAGTAGGCCACAAGCAGGAGGTGTGTGGTCTCAAATGGAACTGCGATGATGGACAGCTTGCATCCGGAGGGAACGACAACAAGTTAATGGTGTGGGACAAGCTTTCAGATACTCCACTTTGGAAGTTCTCTGATCACACAGCAGCCGTTAAGGCGATTGCTTGGTCACCGCACCAGCGCGGATTGCTCGCATCGGGAGGCGGAACTGCCGATAGGAGAATCATTTTCCACGATACTGTTCGAGGAACGGTCATCAATGAGGTCGACACTGGTAGTCAGGTCTGTAACATTGCGTGGTCCAAGAACTCGAACGAAATCGTGTCCACGCATGGCTACAGTCAGAACCAGATTGTCGTGTGGAAATATCCTTCAATGACCCAGGTTGCTAGTCTCACAGGCCACACCTATCGAGTTTTGTACCTTGCTATGAGCCCCGATGGCCGAGTGGTTGTAACAGGTGCAGGTGATGAGACTCTTAGGTTCTGGACGGTGTTTGGCCGAAGACCAGGGGCGCGTGAAGATGCCGACGGCGGTGGCGTGGGTCGGCTTGCGGATTGGGGCGTTATTCGATGAAGTCCCCGAGGCAATGGAATCCAAACTCCCCTCAGCTCGAAACCTCCCCGCTCACGATCATCCAAGAAGCTTGACTCTTATCTACTCAGGAGTCTTTTGTAATTGCTCATACGACGACACGCAACTCCACCGCTACGAATTGGAACGAATTGCAAACTTAAATAACGAGATCTTTGTCAACGGAATGAAAATACCCCTACAGCATGCGAAGTTGCTAGCATACATCGGCGTTTTATCTGGAATCTTTCTGCCAACCCAGCTCTTAACTTCTATTAATTCAGGGGATTAACGTGCCATCCATTCATCCTCGCAGTGCTACTGTTTTAGCCACAACCTATATCTCGCCAACCATGGGGTGTGAATTTTATCTGAGCCCTTGTATCATACACATCACCGCGCCATGCTGGAAGTAAGGTTTGGGAGCTGTGGCATGACAGCACTACATCATTTCTCTCCGGGGGAGGGCCTCCATGAGAGGACATCATGATGAAAGGGCTGCAAAGGGTCGAGATTCTTCAGGACGATGAGGCGCTAGCCTGATAGATAGTGAAGCATAATGTTCTGAAGAGAAAATTATTCGCCCTCCAAAGAAGTAGCACCCGAGCGCATGCATTTAACAAGTGCTTCGTGACAATAATGAAAAACATATACATGGAACTAGGGTCCTGACATGTCGTATTGGAAAATTCAAGGACGTTGGAGTAACCACTAAGATTATTGCTGTATTGGGATGATGTATCCATGGCAAGTTACAATGCTACGAGTAGCTCTAGATGAATTGTTGAGACTTGTCATTCATTGGTGGTTGGTAGGTATGCTTGCAAGAGACAACAGAGTGGCCGAATCGCAACGTTTAGAGATAAGAGACAATGGAACGTCTCGATCGATAGTAAAATTTCCGAATCGGTGGAAGGCCAGAAATGGCTCTTGAGGGCAAGGAATTGATTCCTCGCTCACTTAAAAAAAAAGGTATGTGGTCTAATTATATGAGTCAATTCCCAGCGATCCAAGGGGAACCAGGTCCCAGCCTATCCCAGCTCCATCCCTCTTGTGTTCTGTGTCACCGGCCTGGTTGACAATATCGAAGTGAGTATGTACATATATAATTAGGTCAATCCCGATTGTAGCACAGCCGCATAAGTTTGGAAGTCCAACAACGGGGAAAGGGGTATCGAATAATGGCAAAACAAGACGGCAATCCAGTATGATGGCGCAAAACTCTCCATGTTCCATTCGTTCAGTCAACCAGGCATCCGTTTCATTCATTCCCTACAAACCCATAACTGATAAATAAGCACCCTCTTCCATATTAAAGGCCAACAGAATCAATGACAGGTGGCCGATATAGAACCAGAGGCAAACCAAACGCACCAGCAAACAAGCCATTTCTTCTAATAAAACGATGGGTCACACCATGTGTATATAACTCCAAGATGCACCAATGTGACGGAACATGAAAGTAAGTGAAAAAACTCAAGCTGTAGAGAGACTCTGTTTTGAGTGGATGCTTTGAAGTTTGCAAGTTGTGTGCTGCTTTTTTCGTTGGATTGGAAAGACAATTCGAAGCGTCTCCCCACTGATGAGCAGCTTATCTTCTTTCCCTGACGACCTCTTTCGCACCAGCATCAGTGTCTATGGCCGTGGAAATTATATCTCGATCCGGATCGACTAATGTTGTAGATTTGCCAGATCCGACATCATTTAAAAGGGGTATCGAGTCAACGCTCAAAGTCCTGCCTGTAGGTGGATCGACAACTCTCACACTGCCCTGTTTGACCTCAATAGCCTCCTGCCTCTGCATTTCTCCAGCAGCATCAAGCGGTTCTAATCTCCCCTCAGTTTCGGCCATCGGCGTCATGAGCGGAGAGTGGAGCATGAGGTCGGGGCTGTTTTGCCATTTGGCAACTTCGGCCTTCATGGCCTCCAGCTCCTTCTGAAATCGCTTGCCAAAGACATCAATATAATAAGTGGATCCATTGTATACGCTCCACGCAAAAACAGTGCCGAGGAAGACCGCTGAAGCCCAACGACTGTAGAACCATAGTGGGCAAGGTAACATGGTGAGCACTGCATAGCTGTATTGGATCATCATGAACACAGGCTCCTGTAGGGCATCTGGGAGGGAAAGCACGATTTTCCCGATCCACGCTTTCGAGTAAGACTTCCGTAACCATGTGAACGAAGTCGGGCGACCCGCGGCAATCTTCTCACGACGACGAACCGTTATGAAGAAATAGTAGGATAGCTGCCAGAGCAGATATGGAATGGTAGACCACGCAAGCATTGAAATGACATTTGCGTAGGCGGTAGGCGACCCAGGCGGTGAGTTTTTAACTGTCCAAAGAGCGGGGAACCGAGCCCGTTGTAGTTCGTCTGGGAAGAGGTGTGTAATGCAATGCAAGGTGACACATGGCATAATGTGGATGAAGAGTGACGTGACTTTGTCGAAGCTGTGAAAGACGAGTGAGTTTCGCCACATGATGATGGCTACAGCGTTGTTCCCATACGCCAGGCAATATGTGGACACGAATAGACGCTTGGACGAGGGGAAAACCCAGAGACTGAAGAAGAGCAGAAAGTTGACAAAGTAGCAAAGATCGGCGAGAAAATATTGGTAACCGCGACGCTTGTAGGTGTAGAATCGGATAGGCATGAAGTAAAAAAGCTGCGCTGTGTACCAAAGATGGAAATATTCTGGAAAGCCTCCAATCAGGTAGCCACTGATGAAAATATTCATGACGCCACAAATAAACGAAATCTTTTCTCGGGCTGTAATCACTTTGGTGTCGTTCCACTGCCGGCTAACCTTCTCGACGCTCCGCTTCATGCGAGCTCTATAGCGCTCCAACTGCTCCTCAGCAGGAGGGACGCGACGGCGCCATTCCTCCACCATGCGCTCCCTAGCATGATGGCTTCTGGACTTGAATGCCTCACGCGATTTGCGCACCTTCTCAGTTTGGGCAGATATGCCTTTTTGTAACTTCTCCAGCTGTTGTGGTAGAGCAAAGTTGTCGAGCAAGTCGAGGACCGTAAGACGGTCTAAAGGGGGCAAGGCCTCCCAGTCTTCCTGGTAAGAACTGCTCCCTGAGAAGGAAGGATGTCTCGACATTCGCGGACTCTTCATCGGACCCAAAGTAGGAGTATCTCCGGATCCACCCTCGGGTGGCGAAGCACTCATCGATGGTGAGCCGGTTGCATCTGGCGTGAGAATAGGCTCACTGTCGGTGTGGCCATTGTCGGACTTCGACCCGGGTATGGGAATAGGCTGAATGCTGGACTCTGCCATCTCGGCTATTGTGTGGTAAGGATACCGTCTGAGGTCACTACGGAAGGAAATTCGGCGAAGAGCATCAGCTCCTCTAGTAAGAAGAACGTCAGCCATGTGAACATAGTATTGTGGTACAATGGAAGTTCCGATGAAACGTTGAAGAAATGCGCCCACGTGGGGATGGAGGAATGACATGAGTTTCCAAGGGAAGGGAAGATAAAACCTACACTGAGAGAGGATCCCTTCTCGCCAGGAGTGATGGGACAGAAATAGGATTCGGGGTATGAAAGCCCCAGAGAAGCACGTACGGCCAGAAGCTTGCCTAGTGCAGACAGATGCTGTGTGGAGGTGCGGTGCTAGGTTGGTAGTACGGAGTGTGACCAAGGCAATGAGTGACTGATACTGAGGCTAGGCAGTGCGCGTGATCAAGCGCTGAAGCGACTAATAACCGTGCAAACCAAAACGAGGACAGTCGAGAGCCACGCAGATAAGGGGAGAGCCGTGACAGGGTACGGTGAGGAACAAGTGATGGGGGATGATGAAGTTGAATCGCGCGTGTGGTCCTCTGAATTTCTGTATTCGAAGGTCGTGTCAGTTTGGAGAGCTGTGGTTGGACGAGATGAACGCCGGTAGTACACCTGCATGCTCTAAGAGGCGCTTCAAACCCTCCTGTCCACCGGCAGATTGCTGGAGAGCGACCGCATGGAACCAGGCGAAAGGTATAACAAAGGACAGAAGTCTATGATAAAGAGGAGTCGTTACGGAACCAGCACATACCTATTCAATCTTACAACTGATGCCGAGATCTGCACGTAAGGCGATGAGGTATGCAATTTGCTGCGTAATCGGGTCCAGGTAGATCAAGCTTAGCTCTCGCGAACCCAACAAAAAATCCGGGGTACAGTTAGTTTATGTAGTCGAGTTGCACTCCCTGAAAAGGGACGTGTAGCGCGCCCTGGCAAGCCTGCCGTCTTTACTTGCTCTCCAAGATAAATTGAACACTTGGAAAATGCTGAAGATGATACGGGTGACAATCAGAGATTAGTGACATCGGGTTAAGAGATGAAAGCGAGGCTTCGATGGCCTTAAGAAGCGACGGCGGAACTTTTTTTTCCTTCCTCCAAATCGAGTGACATGTGCATGTGGTCCCGTCAAGTTCACAACGCGATAGTGACGTCTGACCTGCATGGACACCACTAATTGCCGCCCTTTTTCAGCGCCAAACCCACTTTTCCAGAGGGCAAGCTCCCCCCTGGCATCACTCGCTGAGCGTCGTTTTGAGCGGCAGAGAGGGGGGGTCCCTGCTTGAATCACTGCAGCCTAGGCCGTTCCAAGATTCAGGGAGACCATGGTTTGGACTAACTAGGTCATCGTAGGAGCATCGGAGCGGGCAAGACATCGGCCGACTCCATATTACGTAGGTACTATGTACGTTGGTATCATAGATGCCAAGTGTACATGTAGATTTTGAGGTTTGTATGGGGCAGCTGAAGGGTCCGTGCATGAACACTGCGCCACGGCTGGCTGTCAGTTGGCCAGGCCGGAGCGCGTCGCCCAAGTCGTACCAGCACCAGACCCTGGCTATGCAGGGCTATAGGTACCTGACTCAGTTATGTAGCCACAGGCAAGAAATAATGTACACTCCCATTGCATTTGGCTAGGAGTCTTCAGGCTAGCACGCGGTTGAGGCAGCGAGGGGCGCAATTGGTGTGCGGCGCGCTTTCCTCGCTGCATCCGGTCCAAAACCCCCCTCTCGTCTCCTTCGCGGTTGGCACCCACTAAAACGAAAGTCGCGTAGAGTCGAGTCGGTGCTAACGGTGAGCAATCCCATACCTCACCCACATCCTCCCGCAACACTCTCGTTTGTCTCCGAAGCCCGACTTGACCTCGTCTTGAACCGCATACCAATCGCGCGCTCCGGGAGAACACCCTGGCTTCTGTTTAGGGCGATGCGCTCGTCCTCTCGCTGAGCTTTAGAGATAGACGTTCACCCAGACGTTTTTGCATCAGTAACCACCACGGCGCGTTGTCGCCAAAAGGGAAAACGAGTCGCGTCACCTCGACACCCACCCACTCAAAAGCCATAAGAGCCCCCGATACATATCAGGATGGGGAAGCTCATACGCTTGGAGTTGTTCAGTATGCAATTGTATCCTAATAGTGTTATCGCTCTGATATTAACAGCATCTAGACTTCAAGTCCTACAAGGGTCATCACACCCTGTTGTTTGGTGATTCCTATTTCACCTCCATTATCGGTCCCAATGGATCCGGCAAGTCCAACTCGTATGTGAAACCCCCTCTGTCAATATCTCTAATACATGCTATGAGGGAAGAGCCTATTGTGTTAACGTGTAGGCAGGATGGACGCGATATCCTTCGTTCTAGGAATTAAGTCGTCACAGCTCCGCTCTGCGCATCTCAAGGATCTCGTTTATCGCGGCCGCGTACTCAAAACTTCTAAGATTAACGATGATGGCTCTGCAGATACTCCAGCCATGAACGGCCACGCCAACGGTCACCCGAACGGAATAGACCAAGACGACCAGCGACCAGCGCGAGGTGACCCCAGAAATGCCTGGGTGATGGCAGTCTATGAGGATGACGCGGGCGATGAGCAAAAATGGAAACGCTCAATCACTAACCAGGGCTCCAGCGAGTATCGTATCAATGACCGCGTGGTCACTGCTCAACAGTACAACGAAGCTCTGGAAAGCGAGAACATTCTTATTAAAGCCCGCAACTTCCTTGTTTTCCAAGGCGACGTTGAGGCGATCGCCGCGCAATCGCCGCAGGATCTGACGCGGCTGATCGAGCAAATATCGGGCAGCTTGGAATACAAAGCAGAGTACGAGCGTCTACAAGCCGAAGTGGACCGCGCCTCAGAATCGTCCGCCTTTCAACTCCAGAGACGTCGTGGGATCAACTCAGAAATCAAACAGTATCAGGAGCAGAAGAAGGAGGCAGATAACTTTCAGAGCAAGACCGATGAGCGCGATAATGCTGTAGTCACGCACATCCTATGGAAGCTCTATCATTTTCAGCGAATAATGGACGAGTCAAGCGCTCAGATTCAGGAACACCAAGAAAATCTGAAGGAGTTTCGCCGAAATATTGAGAAGTTCGAACGAGAATTTGAGGCTGCACATCTGGAACAAGTCAAGGTCAGCAAAGAGGTCCACAAAGTTGAACGCCACATCAAACGACAAGAAAAGGATCTAGAGGAAAAAGAGAACAGCCTCGTCCCAATCCAAGAGAAGATCCAACAGACAAGCCAGGCTGCTGAAAAGATTCGCACCAGGATAACCTCAGTCACCAAGGAGCGGGATGACCAAGCAAAAACCATCGCTAAGATTGAAAAGGATCTCGTTACCGTTCAAAAAGCAGAAAAGCAATTCGAAGACCAATGGAAGGAGTCAGTCAAGAAACAAGGCAGGGAGTTGAGTGACGCTGACCGCAAGGAGTACAACTCTCTTCGAGCCCAAGCTATGGCCAAGTCGTCTGATAACCAGGCTAAGCTTGAGAATCTGGTTCGACAACTTAAGACCGACGAAGTCACTGTCAATACTCTGAAAAGTAAGGTTGAGAGCTACCAAGCTAGTGTGGAAAAGCTTGAAGCGGAATTGGTGTCTACCAAGGAGAGAAGAGAGGCTGTGCAGGCTGTAGTCAAGCAGACCTCATTTGATATCGATGCCAAAAAGAAGGAATTCAACCAGATCCAATCCGAGCGGGTGAGGACCAATCAGCGAAGAACTGAGCTGGATGAGAAGCTCCAAGACGTCCTAAGGAAACTCGTTGAAGCCGATGATGGCAGACGTCAAAATGATAGGGAGACCAGGATGAAGGAAATGGTAACCTCACTCAAGCGGATATATCCTGGCGTCAAAGGTAGGGTTGGCGATCTGTGTAAGCCAAAGCAGAAGAAGTATGATGAAGCTGTTATCACCGCTCTTGGACGTGATTTCGACTCCGTCATTGTCGACTCCGAGAAGACTGGTCAAGAATGTATCCGATATCTCAAAGACCAGCGATTCCCTGCTATGACCTTCTTGCCCTTGGACAACATCAAAGTTACTGCGGTCAGCACTGCGATTAAGGGCATTCAGGGTGCTCGACTGACTATTGATACCATTGACTTCGATTCTACATTGGAACGTGCAATGACATATGCCTGCGGAGGGTCTGTTGTTTGTGATAGCTTAGAAGTTGCCAAAAACATCTGTTACGAGCGCAGAATACCCGTCAAGGCGGTAACCCTCGAGGGTTTCGTGATCCACAAGGCTGGACTTATGACTGGTGGCCGTGGTCTCGAGCATAAGGGCAAACGACGGTTCGAAGAGCACGATGTCCAAAACTTGCGCAAGATGGCCGACAAATTCCGTGAAGAGATTGAGAAGCTCCCCAAAGCCGACCGACGCGGTGTTGCAGAGGAGACGCTACAAAATGATCTCGCTGGTCTCGAGCAGCGCCTGGCGTATGCGCGCAGTGAACTTGCAAGTTTTGATCAAAATCTGACCAGCAAGAAGAAAGAGCTAGAACACGGCAAGCGCCAGCTCAAGGAGCTGCAGCCCAAGTACAAGGAGGAGGAAAGCAAACTACAAAAGACCCGGGCTTCTGTTGACAAATTCAAGGCTGCCATCGCTCAGGTTGAGGACAAGATCTTCGCAACCTTCTGCAAGAGACTTGGTTATGCCAACATCCGGGCATACGAAGCTCAGCAGGGCAGTTTAGAACAAGAGGCAGCCGAGAATCGCAATCAGTTCGAGCTTCAGAAGTCGAGGCTGAACAGCAACCTTAACTGGGAAAAGTCCAGACTCGCCGATGCCGAGAACAGAATCCAACGTATGGAGGAGGCTTTGCGTCGTCACCAGAAAGACATCAAATCCTATGAAGCCGAGCAAGCCAAGATCGAAAAGGCCATGGGTAATGATCGAGATGCCCTTGAAGCCTTGCAAGAGCAGCTTGACGAATTGAGAGAGGAGTTGTCGGATCGTACCCAGAAAGTTAGCGATGCCAAAGCCGCTGTCCAAAAACGGAATAGAGATATCGACGGCAGACAGAAAGCCATCAGTGCTTTGGAAACTGAGGTTCAAAAGAACAGCGCCGGAAAATTTGCTCTACTGAGACGATGTCGACTTGAACAAATAAGCATTCCTATGCTTGAGGGGTCTTTGGATGACATACCGAACGAGGACAACCTCCTCCACCAGGACCCTGACGCCATGGATGTGGATGATGGCGGTGATGCCGATATGATGGAAAACGCGATGAATGACTACGGTATTGATATCGACTTCCAAAGCCTCGGAGACGAGTTGAAGACTGTAAGCAAACTCTGATTATCCGCCCGTTTTTCGCCCACGTTTGTTTCTGCCTAACTAACTTTTGCGCAGCCTGATGACGAGTCTGTAGAAGGACGGCTACAAGAGAAGATAGCTTCTCTGACGCAAGAACTAGAGAAGCTCAACCCCAACATGCGTGCTATGGAAAGGCTTGAGGTGGTTGAAGCTAGGCTGAAGTCGACTGACCAGGAGTATGAAGCCTCAAAAGTTGCCTTCAAAGAGGCTCGTGATGCGTTTGACGAAGTGAAGGCGCAAAGATTCGAATTATTCAACAAAGCCTTCACTCATATTCAAGAGCAAATATCACAGGTTTACAAAGATCTCACCAGATCCGAAGCTTACCCTCTTGGTGGTCAGGCTTATCTCGATATTGAGGAAGACACAGATAAGCCTTACCTCTCTGGTATTAAATACCATGCCATGCCACCGCTTAAACGATTCCGAGACATGGAACATCTCTCTGGAGGAGAGAAGACCATGGCTGCTTTGGCACTGCTCTTTGCTATCCACAGTTATCAGCCCAGTCCCTTCTTCGTGCTGGACGAGGTTGATGCTGCCTTAGACAACGCTAACGTAGAGAAGATCAAGAACTACATACGTGAGCATGCGGGCCCTGGCATGCAGTTTATTGTCATCAGCTTGAAGTCTGGCTTGTTCCAGGACAGTGAGAGTTTGGTTGGCGTGTATCGCGACCAAGAGGTGAATAGCTCGAGGACATTGACCCTTGATGTAAGGACTTGCTCAACCCCGTTCCCCTTTTGGCTATATAGCCTGTGCACCGATAGCATGCTAACAGGATACTGCAGCTCCGAAAATATGCCTGAGCACGACAATGTTGTGCGTGGAAAGTTTTGGGTGCTGTCCTTTTAATATCCAGGGAGTTGGGTGGATTTTGCAAATAGTATTTTGAGAGTTCTCGTCTTCGACTCGGGGATTTTGGGAGGGAAGGCCGGTCCAAGAGCCACACGACGTTAATGTGACAATTGTGAATGGCCTCAGCTAGACGACGGCGAGGGCATGTATGATAATACCAGCACTTGTAGATACTTGAGACGAGGTGTTTTGACAAGCGAGGTGAATTGATTGCCTTTTCTTCCCCCCGATGGAGCTCATATCGTGATCTTTCGATTACATTGCCACGCAAAACTGTTGATTTCTTGATGTCTATATGTGTACGGTAATGGTAAGTCTTACCTTGCCGTCTGTGATACAACCGATAAAAGGTAAACGCCATTTCCAAGCTAGCACGAATACATGTTGAAATCAATCATGAGAATCCCTCATGTGCCATTCTTTACTCAATCCTCAACTCCAGCAATATAACTCCCTGATACGTTGAGTATCATATGCAATTGATACCAGAAACATTAGAAACGAAAGACTCTTTTTTAATGAGAAAAAGTGTTAAAATAAAAAAGAGGAGAAGAAGGGGGCGAGAGGCACGGCATGACAATGAGGAAACATCATGACCTCTCGTCGTTGAAAATACCCAAAGGCCCTTTGAGCTTCGTAAACATTTCGTCTCGTTCACCAGCAGGTGTGCTAAGTGCGGTCACGGCACCACCAGCCCCTATCCGCCAGGTTTCGATGCGGCCCGCGGAGGAGGCGTCGCTGCCATCGCCGACGCTGATATCGTCCCACCGGAAGAGGCTGCGAATCGTGACGCTCCAATCGCCGTGGCCGGTTACGTCCATGTAGCCTACGACACCCGAGTATAGACTACGCTCGCAGTGACCCTCGAGCTCACGCAGGATCTCGCAGCTGCGCTTCTTGGGTGCCCCCGTCATGCTGCCAGGCGGGAGGCTGGCGGCAAGCACATCGAGGCCCGTGTATCGATCGTTATCCGGCAGATGGCCCTCTACCACAGATATCATGGAGAAGACACTAGCGTACTCCTCGACCTTGAGCAGGTCCGGAACTTGCACGCGCCCGGGCCCGCAGACACTGTGAAGATCGTGGCGGACGAGGTCGACGATCATGAGGTTCTCAGCCTCCTCCTTGGGCACGTGCAGCAGCGCCTCCGCCTCGGCGAGTGTGGTTGCTGTCCCCGCGGACTTGCGTACCGTACCCTTCATTGGCCGCATTGAGCACAGGCCCGAAGCACTGTACTCTACAAATCGCTCCGGCGAGCTGCTGATAAGCGTGGCAGAGCCGAGGTGGATGTACGACCCAAATGGTGCGGGCTGGCGCGCACGGAGGCTGCGGTAGAGTTGCCACGAGTTGGGCGTCTTACTCGCGCTGGGAGGTGCCCAGCTGTGCGCAATGGATGCTTCGTCATGCGCGTCCTCGAGCAAGCTCCGCGTGCGCGTGATCGTAGTCTGGTCCGTGAGGCAGAGTTCGTATGAATCCCCAGCCGCGATGAAGTCCTGACATTGACGGACTTTGGCTTCGTACTCGAGCGCATCAGGGGTGGATATGGCTGCCAGATTTGAGGCTAGGGTTGGCGTAATCGGAGGGGTGAAGTCTGTCGTGCTTTTAAGCTTGTGATCATTCATTCGTAACCCATCCGTCCAGAGCGTCGCAGCCTCGAGCGCAGCAGTTATAGAACGAACCCATGACATTGCATCCCTGACAGAGGGGTTTAGACATTGGATGCGCATCGTTCCCTCCAGGTGATCGATGACAACGCTCTTAGTGATCCAAGCGAAAGAAAGATCCGGACGATGATGACCTCTAGGTTGAGGAGTTTCAACACCAATGCACTCAAGACCCAACTCATATGTGGTGTAACCCATGAAGCCACCAAGGAAGGGAGATTCGACATCTGAAACACTCATTTTCCTCCGATCCATAAACTCAGCAAGAAGGTGCCATATGGTCTGGTGCTCCTTGAGTTGAACTTTTCGGGAAGCCTGCTGCTCTGCAACATCTAGCGAGGACGGTAGGAGAGCAGATACATAGGTGTCTCCAACGTGGTACTCAAACCTCAATGCATCGTCCACATCGAGTGCAATAATACTGTAGCGTCCCCGTACGTCCAATCCAATGCGGTCAGCGTGGGCACTGGCCGAGTCGAGGATAATGCGGTCTCGTTTCTCGCTCTGCAGCAGCTCAACGATGTGGGGAACCTCGATATGTGCCGGAAGTGGAATAGTATTGTGAATATATTGACAGTTGGTGGCATACCCGGTCAACGCATCAATAAAACCACTGGCCCGCAGATCTGTCTCTCCAAGGAGAGGAGATCGTGTCGGCCCATCGACAGAACGTCCATGACCTGGTACAACAACACGACCGTGCTGTGTGGCCCAGTTCCGTGCTTCTTGAAACCAGTTGCTAATAACTTGGTGCCCACTAGTATCCGAGCATATGGACTCTGGGTGATATTGAACACCCCAGAAGGGCTTGCTTTTGTGCTTCATGCTCATCAAGATGCGTTCAGAACCGTTGCCGAGAGATTCTTCAACCCACGCCAATGGCATAATGTTATGGAGAAGGGGCGGAGTCGCCCACTTCTGTAGAGGCCAGTCATCCTCACTGATAGAGGCTTGACCAATATCTGCACACAAGCTGTGATACAGGGTGGCCTTGAAATTGGGAACATCCCGGAAGATGTTGCCATTAGTGTTGTCGGCGGTTTGGCGTTGAAAGTCGATGTTGCGAATCATGCCATGAAGACCACCGCCTGGAATTTTCTTGATGGCTGCCCCGCAACTGACGGCAAGGCTTTGAAATCCCAAGCAGATACCTAATACGGGAAGCAGATGTTCTCCCTCAAGCTCCCAGATATGTCGCATCAGGCCAACATCAGACGGCACATCCGGCGAGCCTGGGCCGGGACCACATACTACAGCATCATACCGACGTAGCTCATCATTTAGTTCGTCTTTGACGCCCGGGTTAGCGGAGCTGAAGCGTGGTGAATCAATGTGGAGGATGTCAACATCCGCATGGAGCAGAGTGGTGAGGAGGGAAACAACATTGTTGCTGTAAGAATCATAAGCATCGACGAACAGGACCTTGGGCCGGCTCATCGCCACTACTGGCTCTGAGGAATATTCTCGATTAATCTTTTGCCGTGCTGGACTGCTGCCAGGTGGATGTGGGAGTGACGGATGGGGATCTTGACATCGCCCCGTTAAACTTTGCCGGGTAGGCTCGTAAGAAATTTTAGCGCCACCTGCCTCACTCCGACTCGGTCGGGCCTATCGAAGTGGACCAGAACAGCGAGGACGATTATAAGCTTAAATTCACAGCTGGGCCGACCCCAAGGGGCTTTGACTTACTTAGGGAAGTCTAGCCGAAGGATCATCTGCTTGAGGTTTTTTTTATGGAACGGGCTGTGTTGTAAGGTGTCGGACGGCTTGGGCGCTTTCATCAACGTTCGCATCTCTGTATTATTGTGAAATATCTTGTGAGTATGCTATGATAACAAGACCGGCCTTCGAGGCCACCCAAGCATCTACGTGCAGCTAGCTAATGGTGCTCTCTCTGCGCACTTGATAATATCTAAACAAACCTAGCAAACCCAATTATGCGCACACGTCAAGGACAACACCTCCACACCTTGTTGCTACTCGGGAAGGAGAGAAAAATGTGTGAGAGAGACAAAAAGAAAACGTGATGTGAAGAATTTGCGCCACTAGCTTACCCGTATTATGAAATGCCGAATATATCCGATCCTGTTGTCTCCGGGTGTATCGTTACTCATGTTAGTTACATATGCAGGCCCGGTGAAGGCGTGTTGTAACATCTACTTTGTCAGGGTCAGATCGATGCTATGTAGAAATGCCAGCGTTGTATTGAAAGGCTACGTTCACATTTAGATCACGTAACATACAAGCACTAATAAGAGCTCAAAGAAATGGAAGTTTACTCAATGTAAAAATATGGAGTGGGGAGCACTATACGCCATGGCGCAGGGACTGCCGAGCTGTTATTGGATCAAAGTGACAATCTGCCGAGGCCTTTGAGAATGCAAGGTTGGCATTTGAAGCTGTTCAGCCTATTAATCGAAACACTTCACTAAGTAAGTTAGTTAAATCTTGAGGAGAGGACGGCTGTAGTGTACGTTAATGGTCACAGAGCACATATTCTCCATGCCCGATTGGGAAAACGCTGCAAGGTGCCTGTATGTTCAAAGATTCGAATCGATCACTGTGAGGACCAACCTTGGAATATCTACCTAGGTATGTAGTTATGGGGAAGACAAACACACATAATTGGCCAGCATTCGGGGGGAGGACAGAAACATGTACCATTTAGGATAGCGTGAGTACTTGGGGCCGTGACAAAAATAGCCTGGGATCCCAACGAAGGCAACAACAACCGCACTAAGGCTATGCCCCACCACCATCTCCCAGCCTCTGTAATCTTAGGGAAAAAGGCTAGTAGAGGCGTCATAGCTCACATCCTACCTCCCCATCAAGTTGAACCGACTTCAGGCCCGACAATAATAGCCTTGTCTCTCTACGTTCAATCATAGCATAACGCACGACTAGGCCGTTCCACACAACCAGCCAATGGCTGACCGCTCACGACGAGGTGGCTACGGTCCACGCGATCGGAACCATGACAGACGGGAAGACCGCAACTTTGACAGGAGGGACAACCGGGATCGAGGAGATAGAGGTCGCCGACATAGATCTCGCTCAGCTTCACCGCGAGGGCCGGATAGGCGCGACAGAGATAGACGTTCAAGATCAAGGGATCGCTGGGACAAGCGCGATCAGGACAGATACCGCGAGCGGGACAGCCACGACAGGGACAAAGTCGTGCCCCGCGACCGTGAAACTAGAGATCACAGAGAACGCGATCGTGGCCGAGATCAAGATAGACGTCAACGAGAGGACCGCGAAGATTTGCGCTCGCGCCAGTCCAATCGCGAGGACGAGAAACTAGGTCGATCTGGGCGGACGACACTTGTGCGAGATTCGCCAGAACAGCTTGAGGGACGATCTGAACATAACTCGCCTCTCCCTAGTAGGCCTAAAAATGACAGAGACAGGAATACACCATTGTCGTTCCGTGTAGGGAAAGGCGAGAGCGAGTCAGACCGTTTAAGCAAGGACCGTGCAGAGCAGGCATCTGGCGACGCTCAGCTCGAAGAATCGATGGATCATGATGGTGACGTAAATGATGACTACCAAGACGAGGAAGAGGACGATATCGAGGTAGAAGACGACGGTATGGCAGCGATGCAAGCCATGATGGGTTTTGGCGGGTTTGGTTCGACTAAGGGAACCAAGGTGGCTGGCAACAATGCGGGCGCAGTAAGAAAAGAGAAGAAAAGCGAATATCGCCAATACATGAACCGTGTTGGTGGATTCAACCGACCTCTTAGCCCTACGAGGCAGTAGAGTTTATCATCATCACCGATGTATCGAACATAAATTAAAAATAAAAGAGCAAGAAGATGCCTACAAATGTGCGCTCCCCAGAGAATGCTGGTCTCGATGGATCTTACCTGTGTGAACCTACGTAGCAGGTCGTTTGTGTCAATGTTCAAGGAGATAGTTCCCCAGCCATATTGCATTTACCAATGTTCGGGGGGTAATGAGAAATAAGCCATAAGTTATATCCCTCGCTGGACCATGTAATACTGCTTGGTGTGCTTGGGCACGATATGGGGATATAATTAGTGCAGATTCCAAAAACCTCAGCGGGCATCTATGTATTTCATCTCCATATCCTACCAACATTGAATGCATCCATATATTTTAGCCTGAGCTATAGTATCCCTTTGTTGCAGTCTTACACCCAAAGATTTGGGGGTCCAAGAGCCGCTAGCCAAGTTTCCTCGACTGCGCTGGAATGGAAGATTTCCGTGCGTTGATGATGGCCGATTTCCGCTTCTTTCTAGCACGGTCGGAAGTCAATTGGAGTTCGTCCTCCTCCTCTTGACGCGTCTGCAAGCGAAAACTTGTACGTCCAGTAGAAAAAGACCCCACCACACCCTAGCAATGCTGGGGCAGTTCTGCTAGACGCCAATTGCCAGGCCCCACAATCGGGGTAGCAGGGGTTCCGTAGTACGTAACGTTAGTAGCCGTTTCGTCACAGCTCCCAAAGGCAAAACCGTGTCCAGAAACGTTTTAGAGCTAGCTGCAGAGTAGAGTACAGAGCGACTAGTTTGAGCTGTTCGCCCTCAAGTCTCTCTTTCAACCTTACTCTCTGAATGGTCGGCGACGCAAATGATCGCGCTCTCTGTGCATCATGGCACTTCATAACCTCTTAAGTCCTTTTCTGGCCCTCTGCGTAGTACTCATCCTTGCCAATGGCTTCGTCGCCTCAGCTTGGGCCGATGACCGCCAAGATGAATCCGTCCTTCATGGCGAGATGGCTCGCTTGAACAACCAGAGCTTGCTTTGGGGCCCATACCGACCCAATCTATACTTCGGGGTTCGCCCTCGTATCCCCAAGAGTCTGATGACTGGCCTGATGTGGGCTAAAGTTGACAACTACAATGACGTGCAAAACAGTAAGTCTTTTACTCCGAATCCCTGTCTTGGTCTGAGCCGGTGTTAATCAGGACCACCTCGTTGTGTTCATAGACTTCCGCTATACCTGCGAGCAGAATGAAGGGATGGCTGGCTATGGCTGGGAAGAATATGATACCCGCTCCGGTGGTGTCCAGGTCATTCACGACACACAGAACAAGATCGACATCACGACCATGTTTGTGAAGATCCCAGGTGGGGGACATGGTGGCAGCTGGGCTGCGCGCATAAAGGGTGAACCCCGCAGTGATGCTCCTGAAGGACTGAAGACGTCAGTGATCTTCTACGTGACATCAGAGCCGCAGTTTGATGTGCTCAACGTTGGTGGCGAAGGTGACGAGACCGGTTTCGAAGGCGACGTGACGGTAACAGGCAGCTCTGGCAAACTTGGTGACTACAAGCTTGTCGTCACAAAAGGGAAAGGGGAGCACCCTCAGAGCGACCATCCGATCTCGGATCAGAAGGACCTTGAGAAGACCATTGTTCACACGTTAGCAGCACCTGACGAAATTCTATGGCGAGCTAAGGATATTCTCTTCAAGCAGCTGAAAATAGGCATTGATGGTATCATTGAGGAGTATGGCGCTGAAAATGTGCCGCCTCCTTGGCAAGTCTACCAACTCAAAAACCAACCCGGGGTTGGAAATGTCCAGATGATCCAGAAAATTTTCGAGGGGTCTTTCGAATTCGACATTCTCTTTACCAGTGGCTCTTCGGGCAAGGATGTTACCAGCGAGGATCTGACACGGGAGCTCAAGCTGACTACCGAGTCGTTCAACGAACGTTTCAACAGCGTCTTTGCTCCGCAGGCCCCTTTCAAATCCCCCAAGTACCAAAAGCTTGGCAAAAGCTTGCTGTCCAACCTTGCTGGGGGTATAGGGTATTTTTACGGAAACCAAATCGTTGATCGTTCCAATGCCCCGGAGTACGAGGAGGAGAACGAGGGTTTCTGGGAAGAAACTGCCGAGGCCAGGAGTAGGAGACAGGAGCAGCAGGAAGGACCATACGAGCTCTTCACCAGCATCCCTTCGCGTCCCTTCTTCCCGCGAGGATTTCTTTGGGACGAAGGCTTTCATCTTATGCCAATTGCTGACTGGGATATGGATCTTACTTTGGAAATTGTAAAGAGCTGGTATAATTTGATGGACGAAGACGGCTGGATTGGACGCGAGCAAATCCTTGGAGAAGAAGCTCGTAGCAAGGTCCCGGCGGAGTTCCAAGTCCAGTATCCTCACTATGCCAACCCCCCGACGCTGTACTTGATCATCGAGAACTTCCTTGAGAAGCTTCTAAAGACCAATGTGAGCAAGGGTAGTGACGCAGAGACCCTTTCCCAGCAAGGTGTTGGGCCAGGCAATGCTCTCCTCGAGAACCCGGCACTTGGGGTTCGGTACTTGCAGGAGCTGTATCCCCTTTTGCGCCGCCAGTTCTGGTGGTTCAAGAAAACGCAATTTGGTGACATCAAGTCGTACGAGCGGGAAGCATATTCGAGCAAAGAGGGCTACCGGTGGCGTGGCAGAACTGTTCAGCACGTCCTAACCAGTGGTCTTGACGACTATCCTCGACCCCAGCCGCCACACCCTGGTGAGCTCCACGTTGACTTGATGTCCTGGATGGGCCTCATCTCTAAGACTCTGATTAAGGTTGCTGAAGCCATCGGCGAAACTTCCGATGCTGAGGAATACACAACCGTCCTTGACGGCATTGAGCATAACCTTGTCGACCTACATTGGTCGAAGGAACATGATTGTTTCTGCGACGCTACCATTGATGAATTTGAGGAGAACCACCTTGTCTGCCACAAAGGCTATATCTCCCTATTTCCGTTCCTCACTGGCCTTCTAAAAGCCGATGACCCGAAACTGGGCAGCCTCCTCAAGCTTATTGGCGACGAGGAAGAGCTGTGGAGTCCTTATGGTCTGCGTAGTTTGAGCAAGAAGAATCCCCTGTATCAGACGGATGAAAATTACTGGCGCAGCCCCATCTGGGTCAACCTGAACTACCTCGCTGTCGTGCAGCTTTATGTAAGTTCCATTTATCAACCCTTTGTCCTTGACTCTAGCATTCAAAACGTGGGATATTTCTAAGCCGGATTTGCTAACTTTTGTTCTCTGATAGAATGTTGCAGCACAAGACGGGCCGTACAAAGCGACAGCTACGGATCTGTACATACGGCTGCGTAAGAATATTGTAGAGACTGTCTACAACAGCTGGGAGGAAACCGGCTTCGCCTGGGAGCAGTACAACCCAGAGACGGGTAAGGGTCAGCGCACACAACACTTCACTGGATGGACCAGCTTGGTCGTCAAAATTATGGCCATGCCTGATTTATCGGCAACTCGAGATTCTCGTGATGAGCTATGAAGCATGTAGTATTTGAGTGAATACACCTTAGGAACACCAATGTATATATGGCTCTGTTCTTGCCTAGAAAGATGAAGAAGAAGACATAGAAATGAGAGAAGAAAAGAGAAATCGGGTGCTTGACTATCAGCTAGAAGATATAGCTACCTATAAGTGGCGTCAACGATGATGCTGTATGTCCCAGCCAAAAGCATGTGGACGGGCAGGGTATAGGTGTTGCAATCTCCATGCCTGGTAGTGGGTAATGATTGTGCTAGAAGATAAACATTGAATTCAACAGAGCAGACGTTTGGCTACAAGTCCGTTGTACCGTAGAAATTAGGCATCATTGCACCGCCGAATGTCTACCCAAAATCGGTCAAGTTCTTCTGCATGGCTAATTTGCAATCCAGGGGGCCGAGATCAAATGTATTGGCTGATGAAGACTCATACTTGGAACTTTTTCTTTGTTTACAAGTATTGGATAATTTTCAGCACTATCTGGGTCTGTGTTTCTACTTGGACCCAGGGGGGGTATCATAGTTCCTATGTCGCTTTCTCCTTAAACCGAAAACGCCCAATTTGCAAAACGGGAAACAAGATGGAAGAGAAAAGAAAGGTACAGTTCAGTCAAAATCCCTACTTCAGGTCCCTTCCAGGTGCACATCTTTATTCCACTCAGCAGGTTCTGTTACTTCTTTCCCTTACATTTAAGAAGGGGTTGCCATAGGGGTTGCGCCTGGGGTCTTAGTTTTCTTGCGCTTGGGTTTGGATATACCGCTATTGGGAGTCTTTGGCGTTTTTGCCTCCTTGTCTTTCTTGCTAGTATTGTCGGAGTTCTTGCCAAGTCCCACCGGCGTCTTGAAGGAGGTCGTGAGCGGGTTGAGCAAGGTCGGCGCGCGGGGCTTCTCCTTGCGGCCGGTCGATGACAGGTGGAAGTCACCCGGCTTACCCGTGATGGGGTTCTCATCCATGTATTCCCCACCATAGTGCGCGTGAACCATGAGAGAGTACTCGCCCAGGCGGGCGTCGAGGTCGCTGGGATCACTGGTCTTCTTCGTCTCCAAGGCTCCTTTACTACCGGCTGATTGGCTCTCGGGCAGAGGGGTGGCTTCCTTGGACGCGAGAGTGCGCTCACGCGGGGTGGTAGTAGTGGGCTGGACTTTGTACGAGTGTCCCTGAGACGGGTTCCATTCACGAACCTCTTCGGCGGCTGGGAAACACTTTCGTAATGAAGAAGTGATGGTTGCCTTGACTCGCGCATTAGTACAGAAGCGATGCAAAGCTTTCTCATGAACTTCTCATTACATACCATTCTGAAGCTTAGAATGTCACCCAGGGTGGGAGCCATGTAAATATTGTCGCCCACGACGTAGTAAGTGGAATGAACGGTGATGTCATCCTCCTCACCCGGTTGCTTGCGTCTCGTCTGCTTGCGTATGACCCAAACACCAGTACCTGTTCCGGGAGCCATGGAGGCGGGTTGCTCGGCGACTATGAACTCAACACCGCTCATGGTCTTCAGGCGGCCCTCAAAAGCCTCGCGCGTCTGGATGTACTGGTACATGGCGGCATTGAACATGGCCTGGTTGGCGACGACGGCATTGTTCGACGTGCGGTCGAAAAAGGGCGATTCCGCAAAGTAGAACAACACACTGTTACTATGTATCCCTTGCATCTGGGCAGCGAGCTGTGGGTGGCGCCATTGGATCTCATCGAGAGGCGGCTCGTTGGAGGCCATGTTGATTCGACAGGGTGTGGTGATGTGAGGTGTGAGGGACACGCCGCAGTACTAACGAGTGTAGATGCTGGCGCGAATCCTACGCGCAAACGGAGGATAGAGGTAAGTGATATTCGTATGGTAGCTCTGCGTGCTCGGTATGAGGGCAGAGATAAGCCTCAGCATGCAGTCCTGCGGGCGTCGGGTTCCGGGTGAAGAGATTTGGACGAAGTAGAAGGTGGAACGTAAGAGTTGAGACTGGAGGTTAGCTCTAGCCAAACACGACTTTTGAAGCTGGCGGATTTAAAGAGCTCCTACGGCCATTTGCTTGGTGGGGCAACCAATTAGGCGCAATGCGTAAGGACTTTTAGCGCAACTGATTCCTCTGGGGCCCCTGCAACAGCGGGAGGTGAAGAGCTGAAACCCCACATTCAGTGTGCAAATCGAAGTAATGGGTTGCAAGCCTTTTGTCGTCATCATCACCTTCGCCATACAACTTTCGCAACAACAACAACGACGGCGGCGGCAACTTGTTCATTAAAAGGCTACTGCTCCGACACAACTACTGTACTCAGAATATAAATCCGATACACATTAGCATCGCATCGATCGAAATATCTCTGCTTACCGCTATCTGCGTGCTCGTCATGGATCTCGTATCTAGTATTCGCAAATCTGGCTCTCGAGGCGGTGTCAATTTCAGCTGGGATGAAGTCGCAAATTCTACACATCGTGAAAACTACCTAGGCCACAGCCTCAAGGCTCCTGTGGGTCGCTGGCAGAAGGGACGAGATTTAACATGGTATGCGAAGAACGAAGCATCAGAAGATGGTCCCTCCAACGAGACCGAGGAAGAAAGGGAAGAGAGGGAACGAAGAGAGGAAATAAAGAAGATCAAGGAGGCTGAAGAAGATGCACTTGCTCGGGCCCTGGGCCTCCCGGTTGCCCCGCGCCAGCAGACGGGTGCGAATGCTGTGGAAGTCTCTAAGCCGCGGATTGGGCCCCAGGAAAACAAAGCCCCTGAGCCTTCAAAATATGCCCGAAGACATAGGCACCATGAAGAGTCCGAGCGGAGGCATAGGAAAAGATATAGAAGCCGAGACCGAAGCCGTAGCAACAATGGACGGGGCGATAGGTCGCCGAGAAGAGGCGAAGATCGCGATGGCCGCCGGCCAGGGAGTGAAAGGCACAGAGATGAGCGGAGGAGGAATCACAGCCAGGATCGCAACACCGATAGGGATAAGCGGTCTTCACGACACGAATATACCGATCGCCACCACCGGCATGGTGACAGATCTGGGAAGAATTACGCCGACAAAGATGGCGGTCCCAGATTTCATAGGAGGGAGAGAAGCCGTAGCCTTCAGCGTCAACCCGCGTCGCCGAAGGCGGAGTACACCAAGAGGCCCCGATCGAAGGAAAGGCGCAGGAGCCGCAGTCCTGTCCCTCGGCGGCGTAGATCGCCTTCCTCATGATGTACAATTAGAAAGGTTATGATTCAACTGGAATGATTGGTCGCTTGATCGGTGTCTGCGGCTTGATAGACGCTTCGGTGCATACTACGTATAAACGAGTGGTTTATATCCCACTAGCTAGAGTGCTAGCTGAACAATGGAGGCGTGGTCATTAAACCACCAGGTAACTAAGCATGAATGCGTGTAACCTTGGAGGTGGCTGGTAACATTTGAAGCTCCGAAGTCTTTACCGAATCAAGCGATATACTTGTCTTAGGAATAGCGTACATGTATTAACTTAGCAGGAGGGTTTCTGGTATATACATAGATACATCATACATCACATCACACCCATACGACTGCGCGTTGTCGGACTTTAGTGGACTTAAGCGATTAAGGCGTTGCATTCCCATAAGTGCTACCAGTGACTACCCTAGCTCGGCCTGGCCCTGGCGGACCCTGGAGCTTGCCGCGTTTTAGCTAACCAATCACTATGGTTTCAGCCTGGGGCTAAACGAGGGGCGAAAGCAGTACCCCCATTGTATGTATGTACGTACGTATTATCATCATTCTTGGTCAGCTGGAGAGCCTCACCCGAGTCCACGCAAATATGTTGGGTGCCTTAAGTAGCTTTGGCTAAGAAATTCGGTGGTGCCGGGTATAAATCATTCCTTTCCTCAGCCTTGCGCGAATGCCGCTCTAGAAGGGTGGATTTATTATTCTCTAGAGTTCCCCTGATTTCGCTGGCCCTGAGTGCTCTGCTTCACGGGCTTTACAGGGGCAAAAGTCGCCGCCACTTGGTTCCGACTACTTCTATTCACTATTGTGATCACACCGTGCTCAGCGCTCTGTTTCCCTCGATTGCCGACCTGGCCAAGGCCCCACTCAGTTGCGCTCAGTGACTGTTTCCCAGTCCTTTCGATAAACACCGTACCCTTCATCACTTCCTCTTTTCACCGAATTCGTTCGTCAGCTTTGCTTCTTTTTAGATATACCGAAACATCCTGAAATCAGTCGATTCGAGTACCGTTTCTGAGACGCGAGCGCTTGTGTGTGTTTATATCATATCTTCGAACAAGAACATAACGGGATCGACCCTGTGCTTAGGAAGTCGGCAAGATTGATACTCAGCGACGATGGACTATGGCAAGCTTCGTGCTGCCGCCTTGAGCCATGGGGAGGACGAAGAGGCCGTCACAGTCGATACCAGAGCGCTGATAGACAAGGTGTTGGCACGGTACTCTGGAGAATGGACCACACTGAGGGAGCTTATTCAGAATGCTGCAGACGCGCAAGCGACCACAGTCAAGATCAAGTGGGAGACATTGCCATCCACTCAGACACCACTCCCACCAACGACAGATCGCTCCGAGCTTCTCAAGCACATAATACAACACCACACCTTGCGCCGGCTAGTCGTGTCGAATAATGGCCAACCTTTTACGAAGACAGACTGGGGAAGACTCAAGAGAATCGCTGAGGGGAATCCAGATGAGACCAAGATTGGTGCCTTTGGCGTGGGTTTCTACAGCGTATTTGCTGATTGCGAGGAGCCATTTGTCAGCTCTGGAAAGGAGGCCATGGCATTTTATTGGAAAGGCAATGCGCTGTTCACCAGGAAGCTGCTACTAGAGGAAGATCAGGCCAGCAACGAGACGGCATTTGTGCTGGACTACAGAAATACAACGACGACCCTACCCAATCTGCTGTCTATCGGTCAATTTCTTGCAACCAGTCTCACCTTTGTCGCCTTGCAGCACATAGAATTCTGGATCGATGACTACCAGATCCTGTCTCTGCAGAAGAAGACAAGTCCGAGCGTTGACGTTGCCTTATCCAGGGATGTTGAGACTACCACCAAGGATCGTTTGATGAAGATCCAAAAGGTCGACCAGGCCAGCGCTCAGATCGACGCTTCGTATATGAATGCTATAGGATGGAAGCATGAGGTGGCTACGGCCAAGGCAAACGAATCCTATGGCTTAGGGAATACAGAGATGCCATCTTTACGCAGCTTTTTCTCCAGACTAACCGCCAACTCCACGACGTCTAAAGCACGGAAAGCGGCAAAAGAGGAGAAGATCGTGCAAGAAACTATATCAGAAAATATCACCGCATCGTCCACGTCAAGCATTTTCCTGAGAGTGACTACTGCAACTATTAAGACGTCGGTAACGGCAAGCTTCTCGGCGGAGCTTGAGCGTGCCACAAAGAAACCTCCTCCCAGAACCACCAAGCTTTCCATTTTGACATCCTCGTATGACGAGATGCAAGCCTCACAAAACTCGTCGAGTTCGAGCGGGCCCGCGGTTTCAAAGGCGACTGATGTTTTTGCATCCGTACTTCCAAGCAAGAAACCTGGCGGCCGGATCTTCATTGGCTTTCCAACCACGCAGACCACTGGTGCGGGTATGCATATTTCTGCACCATCGGTCATTCCTACCGTAGAGCGCGAGGCCATTGATCTCAACGCTCGATGGGTAAGAAGTTGGAACATCGAGATGCTGCGGGCGGCGGGAATCATGGCGAGGCTGGCCTTCACCAACGAGATGGCAGAACTCCAGGACAAATTAAGACGATCAGTAGAATCACTCTCTGCTGGTATCACCTCAAAGGAGGTTGCAAAGCACATGCCCGAAGCTTTACATATCCTCAACTCATTTGCATTTGGCGACTCAACCCCGAGTGGCCAGGTCTCTCAAATTATCGAGGAAGCGTTCTGGACTTCTTACAAGAAACCTTACATCGAGATATACAGCACTCGAGGTGTGCGCCTAACCACCCAAGTCCGAATCGGCTCAGAGGAGTTAATGAAGTTTGTTCCTGGAATTCCAGTGGTCCCACCAGAACTCAGCGACATTGATTTTGTTAAGAAAGTGACGGATTATGATCTTCTGTCGCCTATCACTGTTGACGATGTGCGCCAGGAACTTTCACAGTACCCTATGAATAAAGAGCAGCTGATTTGCTTCATCCAATGGGCGAGCAAGAAAGCTCTTCAAGGATCCCTGAGCCCATCGGAGAGAGACCAACTGCTCGATTCTGCCATCGCTACACTAGGAGAAGCTGGTGCTGAACAAGGCGGCATCCTCACACTTGGAAGTGTCAAGAACTTTCTCAGTCCCAACAGGATTCCCGCCGGGTTGCCGATACCGCCGACGACGATCTCGTTTGAGTTCACAAAACATTGCAATTCCAATGAGTTGAGGGCCTTGGGCTGGGAGCCGCTGGATATTGTGCCTTGGCTCAGATTCATATTTGAGATGAGGTCGAGCCGTGATGAAAGCCAAGACTTAACGAGATCCCCCGAGTTCTCCAGCCAAATCCTAATCGTCCTATCCAAGAATTGGGAAACGCTTAGTCAGAACTCCAAAGATACTATTACATCTCTGCTTACCGCGCAGACTGTCATGCCAACCAAATTGGGAATGAGAAGACCAGCTGATTCCTTCTTTCCTACGGTCAAGTTGTTCGATGACTTACCAACAATCACCCCTCAGTGTGCGCTCCTGAAGGAAAAATTCTTATCTGCTATAGGAGTGCGCAAAACTGTAGCTTTGGATATTATTTTTGAACGATTATTGAACACTTCCGCCACCACAGCAGAGGGATCTGGCCAAGCGAAGTGGAGCCATGTTGAGTTGATCAAGTACCTAGCTTCAGTGAGCGCAGACATCCCCAAGGATGACATGAGAAAGCTTAAGGAGTCGCGGATCTGTCCAGCCGAGTCCGGTTCTGATGGACAAGAGTCGACGAAACCCAGCACACAGCTGTACAAGGTGTCTGAATTGTTTGAGCCCAACGCCTCCTTACGACCACTGGGACTCAGGATATTGCAATGGCCAGGGGTTCCTGGCAGTTATCGTCCCAGCTCCGCAGAAGGAAGATTTCTTTCTGCTCTTGGCTTGCGACCGTTTCCCACGGCCCCTGAGCTTGTCGAGATGATGGCCTCGGCTGACCAAGCCCTACGGTCCGACGCCATGAAATACTTCGTGTCCAACCATATCAGCAACGGGTACAATTCGTTTGATGTTTCTAGCAGTGACAAAGCCTTCCTGCCCATAGAGGGAAAGCTTCAGCAGCTTGTATCTCCCAAGCGATGCTACACAAACCACGCGGCACATATACTCGGCTTTGATATTCTGAAGAGAGACCTTCATGAGCATGCTCTTAAATTCGGAGTCAGGCCGGATCCACCTATTCTTGAGTGTGTTGAACGTCTGCTTAGGAACGTGCCAAAGAACCAGACCTCAGCCATTCCTATTTTTGAATATTTCTCAACTCGATCAAATGAGCTGTACGGAATGGTCAGTACCCGCTTACGGGACGCTGCGATTGTGCCCGTGGTGCGGAACAGATCGCCAGCTTCGTCTCTTGAGAAATCTAGTAATGTCACAGCTTACATCAGCCCGAGAAATTGCTTTATCGGTAGTTCTCCGACTTATGGAGACATATTTGATTTCGTTGATTTCGGCCAACAAGCAAATTCGTTCTTATTTAGTCTGGGCGCAAAGACAGAGCCAACCAAACTTGAGATTGCGCAGCTTGCGGCAAGCGAACCGGCGCGCCTACTCGATGTGCTGCAGAGTTCGGAGAAATATTTAAATCTTCTTAGATCTTTAGCCGAAGATTTCACTGTTTTGAGACGAGATAAGGAACTCTGGAGAAAAATGAAATCATCCTCGTTCCTCCTCGCCTTTAAGGAGGCAGCTAGCAACCGGAAGCAGGGCTCTGAAGAAATCGATGAGGATAACGATGAAATGCCTGTTAGACATTACCAACTTGCCCCCCCTGGTAAGATTGTCATTTTGGACGATTACATCAGCTATCGCTTGTTCAAAGAAGGGCTTACGTGCGCCCCCGAGGAGGAGGTTCTTGAGGCGTTTTACACAGCGCTGGGTTCACAAACTATTAGTAGTCTGGTTTCAGAAGACTTGCGAGTTGGTCCTCATCATGAAAGCCAGGAGAGCGCAGTTTGGCTCCGGAAGCACGTACTTGAGAGGTCAAAGATATTTATCCATGAATACTCGAAAGTAGCGCGCGACCCTTTCAAGTATGATGCCAAATGGCTCGAAAAAAACCTTTCCGTCGAAATTGTTCGTTCAGTTTCGCTCCGCCGATCACTCCGGGGCCACGGTCAAACTCACACCGAGAAGAAGTCGGCTGCAGGGGCCAAAACAAGTCAGGGCTATGTTATGTACATTACGTCGGACAGAAACCGGCCAGACATGTATCAAGTTGGACAAGCAATCTGTTCACTCATCCTCAACCGCCCTTCTCAGCAAGCATACACCTATTTCGAGCCTTTCCTTAAATTGGAACTTTTGGAACTTAGGGCTCGTGGCTACAACGTAGACCGTATTCTACGGGTCAAAGCAGCAGAAGCAAGGATTGCTGAGGAAGAGAAACGTAAGGCGCTCGAAGCCGAACAGAGACAGAGACAGCTTCACGAACGGGAGCAGCAACAAATTAGAGAGCAGGCTCAAGGGGTGGAGGCTGCGGGCCCCGTTGTAAACACCCCTCAGAGGGATAAAACCAGAGCTCCGATAATGCCGGGAAGCTTCGACACCCCAGAATCGCCACCTGAGGCCTCGTCGAACCACGATTCGCTTCAAGCTAGCTCCACCGGGCCAAACTGGGGCAAGAACTTGTTCTCTAATCTGAGCAAGCGGTTTGGGCTCGATGATGCCCGCGATGCCCGCGATCGAGAGACCGAGCATGCCAGAGGCGATAACTCTCAAGCCGGAATTCAGCAGAATGGAGTCTCGAGTGGGGAGGAGAATTCGAAAGGAAGTCTTCAACAAGACGGGATGTCAGGCGTTAAGGACAACCTTCTCAAGGCGGTGAACTCTACCAGACCGTTCAGTGCCACCACGCTCTTCACACCACCTGTTACTCAAAACGTTAAGGAGCAGACCGCGTATTGCGATAACATCCCTAAGCAGGATCTGTATCTAGCGGCCGAAGCCTCGAATGGAATGCCAGTGTTTGTGATGCGGAGCATGTCATCAGCAGATTTATCGCCATTCCTCTCCGCGAACCATGAGAACATCAACACGTTCGCGGGCCTCATTCGTCACGTGGGTGATGTTTACGGGATGAAGGCGAAGGCCCTCCACCTGTTCTACGATACCTCTGGCGCAACCATTGCATTCAACAGTGAAGGTAGTATCTTCTGCAACCTCCGTTACTTTAACCAGCTCCACGCAGCCGACATGCGCGACGGCCAGAAGAAGGCAGAGGCGGCCATCTGGTGGTGGGTTGTCGTTGCGCACGAGCTGGCGCACAACATCGAGAAGCTGCACAACGCCCAGCACAGCTTTTACACGGAGAGCTTCATCCAGCAGTTCTTCCCCCGGATGATGCTCAAGGCGGCAGAGCTGTCTGGATCGGCGAGGGCATCAGCTGCGGCTGCGGCATCGGCTGCAAGGACTCTGCCATCCTCGGGCGGACCGCCTCCCCCATACAGGGAGCACTTGGGCCCCTTTGCGGGTTAGATGAGGAACTCTGGTGAACGGCCGTTGGTGGTAAGTCGAGCTTACCTACATAGGGGAAAAAGCGGGCGTTAAGGAGATAATCACAACATCTGACTATTGTTTTCTGCGTTGCATTGACTGCAGAGCATTTGAGCTGGAATGATAGAATAGCAGTCTCATATTTTGTTTTCTTTCACCAAAGCTTTCATACTGCCTCGAGGACCCTGTAGACAATTGGTGGGAGGAAGTTTGTAGAGACTGTCTAGAATACAATGCCTGGGAATTGTAGGACAAAGACTAAAAAGAAGAGAATTTTTAATAGAGCAAAGAGGAAAGCCAAAAAAAAAAAATTTTCCGCTCAAAAGCACTGCTTAGCGAAGAACTATTTCGCTCGTGTGTGTGTGTGTGTGTGTGGTACATCATCGGTATTTGAATTATGTCATCCAGTGGCGAAGAACTTGCAACTATGATCGCGAAGAAATCGTCTAGAGGCGCCGGATTTCCCTCCGCTCTGTCCAGTCTCCCATCTTCAGATTACTTGTTCTCTCCGCCCTTGGCCAGCACCCTGTTCATAAGTGGACTTTGCGACAGCTTCTCCCAGTCGTGCACCATGTAGGAATTCATCTCGCTCAGGCGTACCTCATCGCCGGCGCGGGACCGCATTTCGTCCTCATAGGTCTGAATGATCTCGCTCTGTGGCCGGTTGCTGGCGCCCGATAACAGCTTGACGATGTGGCCGGCATCATCGAGAGCGTGGTTCAGACCCTGGCCGCGGTCTGGAGTGGTACGTAGGAGAGTCACCCAGTCAGCCTCTTGATTCCAAATTTTTATTCATTTACTCTCCATTTGAATTTTCATTCATACCATTCTAAGGAGAAGGGATGGGGCAAAAGAAAATTTGGGGGGGGGGGGGTGGTTGAGGCGGGCCTTACGAAAAGTCATGGGGTGTGCAGCATCCCCGGCGAGGGTAACTAGACCCTGGTGATTATTCCAGCGGTGCTCCTCGAGGCTGGGGTCCCAGTTGGTGCTCCCGGTCCAGTACACGGTCTTCAGATCGTCAGGAAGCCAGGCGTAGGCGCTGCGCATAGGCTCGGCGAGGGTGGCGCCGAGTGCTTTGGCCTCGGCGAGGCGCTCGGGTACGCCCATGACCGCTGACTCGGCGTCCTGCTGCTCGACCGAGATGAGGCGCGACATGTAGAAGGTGAAGCGCCAGCCCTCGGGCTCGTCCTCACGCGGCGCGTCGAGCGTCGCCAGCATGCCGATCATGTTGTCCGGGTGCACTATGACGTTCATGAGAGGGTGGTGGGACCGCAGGGACAGCGCCTGCTCCCGCGTGTACGATGCGTTGATAAAGGTAGTGGCGATGCTCAGGCGCTTGAGCTTGGCGAGTTCAGGGCCCAGAAGCAGGTGTCTCACGGCGCTATTGCTCCCATCAGCGCCGATGACGAGCCGCCCGCGCACCGAGGTACCATCGATAAAGTGCGCCGTCACGGAGCTGCCGTCCTCGGCGTAGGTAAGGGACGAGAGCCGCTTGCTGAATTCGACGTTGATACCCTCAGCCATGAGGGCGCGGAACCGCGACCGCAGGAATCGGTAAAAGTTAGGGAAGGGGAGTGAGTTGACGACCTCACCAGTGGCAGTGTTGATCACCTTGACCATGTCGAGCTCCTTGGTCGGGTTATTTGGATCCGTTTGAGCTTCCTCTTTTCGAAGGGTGAAATAGCACTTAGAGTTAGCCTTGTCTTTCTTTCTTTCTTTCATACTAGACTTTCATTGTCGAAGCTCTTAATTATAGGCCAGGCACGAGGAGACTGTGGCGCTGGAATCCTCTGGTGTAGAAACCGTAACTATAGATGCTACGCCTGGCTCTTCCTCCAAGCAGAGAAAGGAGAAGACTACCTCTAGGTCGACTCTAGGTCGAAGAAGTGGTGGATGCCTAGGGGATTGACTTACTGATGCGTGCCCATTTTTCTTCACCAAGCAGGGAGGCTAAGATGGGAGCGGACCACTACGGTACAGGTAGGGTGTTTTAGCATTTTTATACACAGGTCGACAGTAGGTGTAGGTAAGGTATCTGCTGACATACATGGCATGCAATTGCCCAGTCACGGAAATCGCCACTTCCGCGTAGGTTGGTGGCCGGGTGCTTCTCAAAGACCTTGTATGGGATCTTGGCCTGGACGCATTTGTGTCAGTTCACGCGTGTGTGCTCAACTCGGGTCTAACATAGTTCGCCTAGCACGGACAACACGTACATTTTGAAGGCCATTGGCTATTGCTAGCCCACAGCTGCCTGTGTTGTTTTGTAGACCGGATCAGTACGACGACCTCCAGAAAAGAAAAGGAAAAAAAAAAGTGACGATCAAGCTCGCATAGTGTGTGGTCGTTATGGGGCCGACGCCAAAGGAGCGACGAGAGGCGCAACACGTACCAGCACCGATGATAAGCACCGGCAGCTCAGACTCTACTTGCTCACTGGCCGCAGCCATCTCGTCCCAGCTAAACGGGCAAGGTGAGCGGGAATGAGGGAGTGAAAGTCCAGACAGCGGGGCAAGACGAAGCTTAAAGAAGCAAGGCTGGTGTGTGTTGTTGGATGCAAAGGAACGGGTCGGATCGTCTGGGTTAAGCCGCGAGAATAGTCAAAGTTTAATAAGACGGGTCAGCCTGCCTCCCTGGGTTAGCTGTGTGTGTTTGTATGTACATGTATGTTTAGAGTAGCCAGTTTTATGACCAAGCTAAGGAACATACACATACAGAGTGGATATAGCCCGCGTGACTTGATGAAGTGTTAGCCGAGTAATTACCCAGGCAGTAACCCTGGTAGAAGAAGCAGGCCGATTCTGCTCTATCAGTGCTCAAACTAGGAAGGGGGACGGGCCCAAGGCAGTTTCGTCAAGGCCGGATGACTTGAGACTAGCCTAGCACAGGGTTGAGGTCGACTCTCTGCTGCGGGAGTTTGGCATCGTTGACGAAGCGGGGCCCACAGGGATCGATATCGGGATCTTCTCCGAGGTCCTATGCTCTCTTTTTAAAATAAATACTCAACTTGACGTGCTACCAATGATGGAATCGGGCCTGCTGGGGATCATTCCTGGGGGGTTGTGGTCCAACCGCCAGAGACTGTCAATGTTTCTTTTCATTATCCACGTCGTCCCGTGTCTGAACTGATTGGGGTTATGTCCTGTGGTCGGTGGCTCAACCACCCCCCCCCTCGGCCACTCCCCTCTTCTCCCCCCCGGTAACGACGTGTTCGCCTCTACGTACTTCTCGCAGGATGCACGAGTCACTATTACCCAATGAGATTGCTTGTGTCGCCGCCCCATTGATCATGTTGCGTTAGACCCCTCATATCTTTCCCCTTACCCAGCTCGTCATTTGTGTCTAATCCAGCTACTTGGTTTCTTTTAGGTTGGGAAATCCCAGCTTCGTGGAACTACTTAGGTAATGCTGCCAATCTAGTTTGCGCCTCCCAATCCCCAGCAAACGGGCAGGCCTCCCGTTGGCTACCATTCATACTGCTGGGAACCCTAATGTTAGGATGAACCCAACGGGGAAATTCCCGCTCCAGAGGGCGCGCTGGCTTTGTCTATTGTCCGGCCCTCCTCTTTCCTCCAGGGAAAGACAGCCTGTGGGCGGCGGAATCCAAAACGGCGCTGGCGACACTAAAAGCGGGTCCCATGCAACTACATACGGATGCGTCGTGGTGTCGCGGCGATAAGTGACTGGAATGGCTTGGTTGTACGAAGGCTGGCAGGCTGGGTCCTTGTTCAAATTTACTACCTGGCTACTCCCACCCTGCGGAACAAAGGTACCGGGGAGCGAGTAGAGCCCGAGCCCCTTGGTAGCTGCATAAACCACCTGGTTCCTGGTAACTAATTGATGGTTCTGGCTTGCTGGCGATCGTCCGATGGGATGCTTGCGTATACATGAGGGGTAGCAGGGAAAATGTAGCCGACAGATAGATAGTCTTTACAATTGGAAATAGAAAATTTCTCCAATGCAGCGGCCTCTGTTGAAAATTTTGGTGAATTTTTACCCCCCTTCCCAGTCCCACCTCCCGCCTCGCTTTATCTTTCCCTTCCCGCGAGCGAGCGACGGATTGTTGCATGTGCTTGAAGAATCATCGTCGTCGTGGACCCAAGCAGCCGGTACCGACGGAATGGTAATCCTTCCCTCTCCAGGACGACGTTCAGGGCGTTTCACTGCCTCCGACTGGTCTTGGTGTTACCAACTGGGCGGATCACGCTAAACAGGTCTGCCCACGGCCAAAAAAAAACGAGGCGCGCCAGTCGTTGAGCGGGGCTTTCCGTCGCTGTCTCAATTACGGTATTTTTCTTTTTTGTCTCGCTTTTGCACTGTTGGGCCCTCTTTGGCTCTTTTCTCCTTCCCTCTTTTGCTCCGAATCCCCGGGCCGCCCTTTGTGTTTTCTTTTGTGCGCCTGTCGTCTCGGTACTTACTGCCAGGGCTTGCAGCTCCCCCCAAGCCATTCCTGACCGGTGGTGGGCCGTGCAGTGACGATCATCAGGACCGGGCGCATCCGGGATTGCCGGTTGGGGGAGAAATGATGGACAAGCCATAACTTAGTTAGTTAGTTAGGCGCGGCACTTGGGAGCACTGACTTGGAAGCATCAGCCAGGTCGACAACCTGCTATACTGCTCTGCTTGGGGCTCCGAAACACTGACGGGAACCCGACCGACGCATTAGCGCCAAGCCAAACATTGTTAGAGTTTGGAGACCCCGTGCATTCCTGACCCCGTTTCAGGTTCAAACAATCGCTATTTCCACAACGTAGCCGTCTCATGTTGTGCGAGTTATTAAACGCATGCCCAAGAAAACCTCCTGTCTGCAATGTATGAGGTCAACCAAAATAACGTAAAATCAGCACATGGGCTGCGGGAATGCTGTCCCTACTGTGCTGTGTGGTCCTGATTCTCCATGCTCCAATGACACCACTTACACTGGAACAGAGCTGGCCTATCCTAAAACTGGAACGTGGAAGAAAAAACAGGATCGAGGTGACTTATACCAGAAAAACATGGCCAATATCTGAATGCGCCAGAGACAAAGTGTCAAAAGAAAAAAAAAAAGTCTCAAAGATCGACTGCGGCACGCAGCTAAACCATTCTTATCAAGTGATGGATCCTTTCCCGATGTGGGATATTTCAATGGTATATGATCAAGTTGGCCTGGTGCACAAGAACGTCATATGGCATCCTGACTCCTGCTCGGTGATCTCCTTCGTTGCACATGTGCCGAGCAGCAGGGTATCGGTTGCACGGCACGCTTGCTTATCTACTGTCCTGGCTATGGTTAAGTCGTGTATAGTAACGACGGAGAGCCCGGACGACGAAACAGTAAGATACTAGCCCAGAATTCTTTTCTCCTGCGGCAATGAACACAGTTTGTCATATCACAACGCCCCAACCAGCAGGAAGGAATCCTGTGTTTACTAGAGTGAGGAGGTGCTTCAGATCATGGTGCTACGATTAGCTACTCTTCCTTCGACGAGTACTCTCTTGTTTCACGCCGTCACAGCCCGATTGTATTATGTGAGCACCATGAAAGGGCCTATATTGTTCTCGTATGGAGGATTGGGAGTGGCCACAATATACGTACCTCTCCGTTTTTGTAGAGGTTTGCCCAATAATATTTTGCAACCAATATATTTCTTTCTGATTGGAAGATTCTGTACAGTTCGATGAACACATATACAAGGGGGTTGATAAATCCGTCAGCTAGAGTTGAGTCTCAGCCTAGCGATTGAGACCTGTAAAATGGCGTGTAACACGTACACAGCCCTACGACAGGGCGTGAGGCGCATGGCCTTTCCTAATCGATTCATGAGCGAATCACAAGGTGAACACGAGTTTTACCGTCCGGCAGTGATTTCATTCTTCCTCTGTATTTGGAAGCCATACTGTTATTAGGCCATCGTCCCCGAAAACTCATACCTTGACAATGCAATGTGCAGTGCACATCGCCCAGGGTAATCGACATTCGTTGGTGCCTCTGGGAGTGTAAGGCATCCGATTGGCAGGGTATTAGCCACAGCAAGCAAGCTGACTTTCAATTGCTGATTATGGTTCTCTATTCCCAGACCTCCCGTGCCCTCTATCATCAATATCTTTAGGCGCACGGGAAACATGCAGATATGTCAAAAAGTCAAGATATATGCCGATGCTAGACAACGCAGGAGAAAACTCAATTCCTTGCGTGTTTGAATGAAGAATTGCAGCAGTGCCAGAAGACATCTGCCGTGGCGAATAGATGCCTGCAGGTTCTTCCACGCTTGCTTCTAATAGTAGAATTCCATAGCTCCTCTTGTTTTGCATGAGATTTAGGATTAATACAATATAACATGTATGCACCATGACCTTTCCCACAATATCCTGAATGCATCGGCCGCTCCGCTGAAGAGCAAGCTACATCTTGGCTCTGATCCCGCTTACAATGCAGTGAGGAAATTTTAATATTTTTGCTGGTTGCAATTCCTTTCAACTGCACACATGGTTGGCTACCTCCTGTTAGGGGAAAATCGTCGGTCTCCGGCGGTATGGGATAGCCTACCCTGAGGAGATTTGTAGGGGTAAACTCTTGGATTGCACCGATATTGCGCCGCAAATGATCAAGCTCATCAGCGACGCCAAGAGAATCATAGTCTGGCCGAGAGCAGAATGCTAGCCTAGTATTTTCGCTTTTCTGGGGCACCATCAAAGCTGACCTGCGTTTCCATGCTTGGTTCCCTCTTTTTACACGGCGCGCTTTGGCTGCATTTCAGTTTTCAGTTCCAAGCAGCAACGACTTTCTGCAAGGTCCTTTGCAAGGAGAAACGCCGTCACGCTTGCAGTATGAGAAGGGATGCCATCGGACCACATACTCTGACCAGGCATCTTTTCTAAATTCAACTATGCGCTATCTGCGTTGTTCTTGCTGATCCGATGGAGGGTTAAAGAAAGATAGGCTGCAAAGGCGGGTGTGCAAAGGACATCGCGTACTATAATTGAGAATTATTGCTTGTGTTGACAGCAAAAAGACGAAAATGAGGGACGAGGGTGGCTGTGCCGTCGCGTAACTGGCAGGGGGAAGCATCTGATTGGGCCTAAAAATAGGATGACAGAGCTGTTAAGCGCCCTGGTCTATAAGCGCTAACGGCCCCCAAACCCTCCATTACAAGAACACCCTACCATAGGGCGGGCAATAGTCCGTTCTGACATCTTAAGGGTTACCAAATAGACCCCTCCCTCCCTTTCACCCCCTCCTCAAGGCCTGTACCTTTCTTGGGTCGTCTCGTGGCACCCCTAGGCGATCCAATGCTCCGGGTGGCTCATTGGGAGTCTTGTGTGTGTACTGCCGCCTAAGCAGCTAGGTGACTAGGCATACTACGAGTACATGCTTACACAACCCGCGGTAGACGGGGGTCTACAGTGTCTCATATCTGGCACATCGAGGTGTTTTCCGTGCAGAAGGATCCCGTCGGGGACGATCCCCGCCGTCCGTGGGCGTTGTGCAGCACTTTACTTCCCTTACAGCGCCGCAGCGTTGGATAGGGCTGAGCCTAGCAACATGTGGGGTCTTTGCGGTTGCAATGACAAAGAGTGGAACTATAGTACTATGTAGAACCGAGACAACCAGCATAGAGAGAGTAAATAGGCTATAGTACGAACAGCAGAGTCCAGCCACCCGGATCATCGTTCTGGAAAGAGGATCGAAGGCAGATTTCTGTTTCCGTGACACGGATAGAAAGAAAAGGTGCCACACATGTTAATCCGCCACCGAGAATGCCCGATGATTTTTCATCAGAACAACCCACCCCTGTGTACCCCGGAGTTGAGTCATCATGATGTGATAAGACTGTCTGCACGTCGAAATCTCCTCTAAAATGGAGTCGGTGGTCTGTCTGGGATCTTTTTCAAAAAGGGCAACTATACTTGAGTAAAATAGGTGAGATGGAGAAATGATAACACGGTTGCTCGGCCTTGCCCGAGTCATCTGCATCATGGACTGCCTATTCAAGTCACATCTAAATCTGTATCGTGACCACAACAATTACGCATGCAGGCAGAGTCATCTTCTACAGCTAAACCCGACCGTCGGACGAGCGGAATCACCGGGTCGGGGAAGGGTTTGATAGTCCTCGAGCCATTTTTGGTTGTCTCGAAGGGGATTGGGAGTCTTGGTATGCTCCGAGAGCCAAGAGTCCCCGATGGCCGAATTCGTGCGAGGGGTCTTGTCTATCTTGAGGGATGGGCGCCCTCACCAGCGGCGAGAGACACTGGTGCATGTTCTGGAGTCATCGATCGGTAATCTGTGCTTAGCCTGACATGGGGATAGTACACCCACACCCTGGTCGGCTCTTTCGCAGTCTGACCATCTTCAGCCTTATTGCGCATGGTATTTGGGGTAGGGGTCTTATGGCGGCCCCCAAATTTAGAGATTTCTTCTCCTTTTGGGCTTGCTGGGCCTGCTTCGTGCTTAGGTCCTCTGCATGCAGAGCGACCGACATGCTGCGGCCCAAAGTCTGTGCCTTGTCCCACCAATCACGGGTACATGACCTGCATCTCCCAAATTTGGGGCTTCCTCGGAACTATCCTTGGATCAGCTGCGAGGCGTGCTTACTTCACCCAAAAAAAGAGGCAAGCCGTTGTCCCGTTTCTGCTCTCTCATTGCACGAAACTAAACGAGTGACTTCTTTTGGACACACATCGACATATTGCGGCTCTCGCAGGTGCCGGACGTTCGCCAGGGAGGGGGTGTCGACAGACTGACTGCCACGCTTGTACAGCCCCTCCGCCCCGAGACGCCAGGTACCGTCCTTTGGGCCCACCTTATGTCATCGCATCTTGACAGTTCGAAGTTGAGCCAAACATGACACGCCCTCATTCTGCCTGTGGTCGTGGTTGTGGCTAGGCGTGCGGGCGCGGGATCTCAGACTGGGGAGCAGGATTACCCGGATATGTTGGTTGCATTATTATATAAACCATCGACGTCTCCTGGTAGTTAGCAACCCGTTCTCAGCATCAATCATCATAGACCATAGAGCATCAACAGCAACAACTACTGTACTACTACTATTATTACTACTATTACTACCATTACTTCAACTAGTTTATATTAATCACTCCTACCCACACATCGAAGACCTACGCAACTGCATCAACACCTCTCTTTCTTCTTCTTGTTATCAGCCTCAAAAAAATAAAAAAATAAAAAAAATAAAGCACCCTTACCACATAATCATCGCAATGGCTGCCTTCGCCTTTTCTGACTGCCCCGACACTGTCGCCTTTGGCCGCTCCGGTTACAATAAGGACGGCAAGGACAAGGACGATAAGAAGTGCTTCGGTCGTTCCGGCTACAACAAGGACGGAGACGACGATGACGACAACAACAAGAAGTGCTTTGGCCGCTCGGGATACAACAAGGATGGCGATGACGACGATGAGAACCGGAGATGCTTTGGCCGTTCCGGTTACAACTAAACTTGTTTCACTGTCTCCATCTCACGCACCTGATGGCATCCAACCCTCACCGAGCCATCCATGACAGTAATTCTGTGCAAGCAGAACCTTTTATTTTTATCACATATACCGGCATCTAGAATTTTTTTTCTTTTGTTACTTCCGCATTTGCATCAGCATTGCATGGCGTACATTTCCTGCATTTTATCACGGCGCAAACATCGCATTTTCGTTGCATTTCTCCGGGGGCCGGGGGCCGGGGGCATTGGTGTTAAACTCGAGACAACAGCACTCACTCATACAATGAGTTCACTTCGCATGATCGGGTTGATTGTACGATATCGGAGTATAGATATGAAATTTGGCATTTCCACCAGGTGTATATCTTCTATCATTAGACATGCATTTCAACGGAGTTAAGACTAGCATTTATGGATTCAGGACATTGAAGTAATGGTGTTTTAATTTATTACATTAGAGTGTATCCAGACTAGAGTATATTTTTATTTGAATTTCCTTAGAAAGACGATAGAATAGCCTGCATTTGTCATGGAGTTTTTGTATTCTTGTTTTTCTTGCAAATATAAACGCTCATTTCCCTACACAAAACCTAGTTATTGTCAGCGTGATATGACGGAAGGGGAGAAAAGATGTGTAATATCCTTACTTCTCAAAGATAACCCCTAGAACTTCTTCGATGTTACTAGTTTCTCCACGGCCAGTGATTCGAGCTAGACAATTGGCGGCGTAGCGGAGATCTTCGGCAGCTATAACTAGGTTAAGGTCATCCATAAATTCATCCGAGGTGTTGCCAACGTAATCCTCGAGATGCTTCCGGCATTGATCAAGGAGCTGCATCTGGCGTTGGGTTACTCCATGAAGGTCCTGCTGTGAAGAAGGGAGCGAAGTCATATCCTCAAAGAGTGATACTAGGCGGTTGGCAACTCCATGTACACCGCCTAGATCCCTGCCCTTGGACGTTTTGTTCTGTGCCTCCTTGCAGGAGACAAGTAATACATCTTGAGAGATTTCCGGATATTTGTTCTTGATATGAACTTGGAATTCTTCCAAGAGGTCATCAAGCTCAGGCTTGGGCAGCGCATCCCGTTTATTGAGCACAATAAATCCGTGTCCTACCGTCCTGAGGAGCTCCAAAGTCTCAGTATCGTAGTGGATGTAGTATTCGCCGAGTGTATCCGTCTCTATTGAGACGAGAACCATAACGACGTCTGACTCAAGAGCCTTAGCCCTGGCTCTTTTGATGCCCTCCAGTTCCACAGCTCCAATATCAGAGCCCCGATCCCCAGCACTGCGAAAGCCCGCAGTATCTGCGAATGTGCTGAGATACCCGCGGATGTCTAGGTGGGCTTCTACAATATCCCTCGTGGTTCCGGCTTCTCCAGACACAATAGAAGCTTCTCTACCAATAATCTGGTTCATCAGCGAGCTTTTACCCACATTCGGGGGCCCGAGTAGCGCGATGCAAATACCATTGCGGAGGAGCTCACTTCTCTGGCTGGCAACTTCGTGTGTTGCAATACTCTCCAAGATCTCTTCCACTAACCGCGACACATTTTGCAGGAGGTCCTTGGGAGACTCGTCAAAATGCTGATCCTCCGAAAAATCAATGATAGCTTCAACTTCAGCTCTCGCTTGGAGTAAACTCTGACGCCAATCCTCATAAGTCTTTCCGAGAGACCCAGAAGAGCCGCGCACCGCTGCCCGCCTTTGTTGCTCTGTCTCGGCTGAGAGAGTGTCGCTCAGCGCTTCAACCTGAGCCAAATCAAGCCTGTCATTGAAGAAGGCACGGCGAGTAAATTCCCCGGGCTCGGCATAACGGACTTTGCCGCTGGTGGAGCATGACGGAATAGCGGAAAGCACAGCTTTGACAGTGGCACCACCGCCATGAACATGCAGCTCAAGCACATCTTCGCCAGTCACTGTTCTCGGTCCTGGAAGATAGACCACTACGGCGTCGGAGTCCAAGACGTTGGTTTCGCCGGACGCTGGGTGATACAAGCTCCGCACAGCCACATAGCGAGGCTTTGGAAGAGCCTTGGAGGGACAAAGGCTTTCGTATATCTATCGGCGAGGGTTGAGTTTGAGCCTGAATGCAAGAGTTCGAGGTCAACTTACCTCTCTGCAATGTGGACCAGACACACGAATGACGGCGATGCCTGCTTTCCCTTGGGCAGTTGACAGCGCATAAATGGTGTCACCTTGATGTAGACTTGTAGAAATGTGTCGTCGAGTGCTACCGAGCTTCCAAACAATGCGATAGGGATAAGTTGGTCTCAGCCCTGACTCCGACACGTATGAGTCGAAAGGGGCTGTGATCCCTCCCCTTGACCTAGAAAGCCTATGCTGGAGACATTGTGAGCTTGTGCATCTAAGCAGACGACGAAGCATTGACCTGATGTCTCTCTACAAATGCAGAGTACACAGAATATGGCAAAACTAAGGCGGGCCAGTTACGCAGCCAAGTCTGCAGACGTTGAATCGAACTAGGATTTAGAGGAAATCAGGAAAAGGAAGAAAACTACGCAACGGCGACTGGCGCTTCAACTTTGGAGACTAAAAATACGTTCAATGCCAAAGCTACATAGGCTTTACATCTGTTGTGACTTAGCCAATGAATTCAATACGGCGATTGGAGAAATTGTATGCTGCGCGCCTCCAGTCGTACTGGGCAGGCAGCTGGCGAGGCTCAAAGTGCGATCCGGGCCCCCCCTGTCTGCGCTAACACTTTTAATGGGTCGCTCTAGTCTCACCGCCTGGCAGATTTGTGTCGCTCCCAGAAATTTTTCTGAATTGCAGTACTTTTCATTGCTCGGAAAAGGCCCCTCCACAATTGAATTGCTTGTGAGAAGGTTGCAAGCAAGCAGAGAAAATTCACGTTTTCTTTCCACCACAATCTCGACGTGCTTTCCTGCTTACCTATTCCCTGAAGCGAAAAGTTTACTGTCAATCCACTCATTGTCTCTCACCCCCTTCCCAAAGTCACCATGGCTTCAGACGAGATTGTCTGGCAAATCATCAACCAGCAGTTCTGCTCCTTCAAGTTGAAGACGACCAAACAGCAGACTTTTTGCAGAAATGAGATGAACGTAACGGGTCTCTGCAACCGGCAGAGTTGTCCCCTAGCGAATTCCAGATATGCGACCGTACGGGCAGACCCTGTCAAGGGCACGATATATCTCTACATGAAGACAATGTACGTTGCCAGAAGTGGACTATCGCCTTCGCCATGCACACAGTATCACTAACTAGAGCGCTGCAGTGAACGAGCACATACACCGGCCAAGCTATGGGAACGGAGGAAACTGTCCGCTAACTACCAGACCGCCCTCAAGCAGCTTGATGAGTGGCTCATGTACTGGCCCAAGTTCCTGATCCACAAGTCGAAGCAACGTCTTACCAGACTTACACAAGTGGCTATCCGTATGCGACGCCTCGCCAAAGAAGAGGCTCGCCTTGGGGAGAAACTAGTCCCTAAGCTTGCCCCCAAGATCAGGAGACGCGAGGAGACCAGAGAGCGCAAGGCTGAAGCAGCAGCGAAACTCGAGCGAACCATCGAGAGAGAGCTTATCCAGAGACTGCGAGAGGGAGCTTATGGTGACCAACCTCTGAACGTCAGCGAGAACATTTGGAAGAAAGTCCTCAATGCGATGGAACGCGAGGGTGAGGGTACGCGGGACAAGGATATGGACAAGGGCATCGAATCCGAAGACGAGGATGGCGTGGAGTACGAGCAGGAGGAAGAAGATGAAGAGGATGGTGCGGTCGAGTACGTCAGCGACATTGACGAGAGCGACGACGATCTTGATGACATCGAAGACTGGCTGGAGAGCGATGACGAGTCGGAGGAGGACGACGAGTCTGCCAGCGAGGAGGAAGACGACGAGGAGGTTAAGAAGCCGACCGCAGGTGACAAGAGGAAGAGAAGCAATGCTGTTCGCAAGCCCAAGAAGGTGGTCAGACGTGGCCGTGAGGTGGAGCATGAGACAGAGTACGAGACGCGGGCTCAGGAATTGGCGTTTTAATTAGTTGGGGGTCATGGGAAAAGTTGGCTTGTTTTTATCCTATTATCACAAGGCGTCACCTGAAAGATACCATGGGCTCTAGTCCTCATTGAATCTGCCACGATCTCTTCTTGCTTTGTGTGTGAATGCACTCGGTCACGCTGTACGAGATTGTCTGCCTCAGTAGATATGCCTGCCTCCAATAAATGCTAAGTGGACTTACCAACCAAATACAGAAGACTTACGAAGCACAGAAACGTACCTGAGAAATAATAGGGGAGGGAGAAAAAAGACAGATCGAACCTGAGGGAAGGATCTGGTACACTTCAGCGCATTAACTATTTACGTTCCACTATTTGAACTTAAAGCCAACCCAAACTCGTACCCACCTTGCTGCTCCCCACAAACGCACACACCTGAATGTTACTGGTCACAGTATACGTACACTACGTACATCATTGATACACCATTTGATTCCATATGGAGGCACTGTACGTTCTGAGGACCAAGCCGACGTGAGTACCTAGCAGTTGCAATTGGCACATGTGTGCTTCGCTAGTTGCCATCAACTCAATCATTCAGTTACGCGGGAGCTGGCGCAGGCAAGGTCAGTTCCATATAATCCCTACCCAGATTAACCCCCATCCGTTTGGCATTGATGCAACTGCGGGTTTCCCTGAAACCAGGCCATTGAAGCACCAATTAAGCGACGCCTCCAGGTCGCACTTTGACTTGTCCCCGACTCGAATTTAGCTGGTACCTGCAATACCCGCCCCGAAACCATACCTACCCCCAGCCACAACTCGAGTTCGAAGGTCTCTGACGTCGGGTCTTTTAATTCCTAGGACCCAACCAAGCCCAAGGCTCTCATCCAACCATTCCATTCAATCCCCCTTAGCCTATGCCACACCTCTCGACACAACACACAATACCTTGCCTGCACCGAGCCAAAATCCCGACCGACACAAATACCAGAGAGAAATCTGCAGCGCTCCGTTGTTCAGCCGCTACTAGTATCTCCATCACAGCAGCCCCGCCGCCTGGTCCTCGTCTAGCCGTTGCGGGCAGGCGAGACCGAGGATCGCACGAGCAGTCATGGCTTCCTGGTATTCCAACATCCTCACAAATACCTCTACGCGAATCAACAACCTGCAGAGGACCTTCCTCGGCGGCGAGGCAGATGGCGACACAGAAGATGATACGCACGTGTGTCGCGTGCTGAGGGGTTACTACACAGAAAAGGGCCGTCCTTTCCCGTCGTGGCTGCCCCCCGACCCCAAAGCGCCGCCGCCTGTCCAGCCTGTGCTCGCGCAGCCTGCCGGCGTTGGCTCTCGGTACGGCGGCCTTCAGCAGCAGCAGGGAGGAGGCGGTCTCAGCTCACTCTGGGACAATAATCCCGCTTCGGCACCTCCACAAGATACCCAGAGTCTGCGGCGGGGCAGAGGTGCCCCGCCGCCGATGCGCAACGACCCTCGGCTTAACCCTCTAAATCCGTTCAACCGCAACTCGGACGGTGGCCGAGAAGAGGTTCAAGCCAGGCCCTTACCCAGCCAGCGAGCGGGAAGCTACCAGTCTGCTGCTCCCGCAAGAGATGCGCAGGTGTCCCCTGTGACAGGTCCTGGTGGCGGCGGCGGCTCGGCGCAGGCCATGCTTAGACAGAGACTTTGGGGAGGATCTAGAACGGCAAGCCCAGCTGCCAGTGGCCCTTTCAACCCACCGTCACAGCAGAGCAGCTCGAGGGTTAGTGGAGGCGCCGACTACGACGACCGTTATGGATCTGGAGGCGGTTCTAGCAATAGGGGCGGAGGTGGCGATCAGCCTTTCATGGCTGCTAATTCCCCGTGGGCAAGTAATGAGCAGGAATTCTACGGCGGCGGTGGGGGAGGAGGTAGCAGCAGACCCGGAGCAAACAGGAGACAGGGCTTACCCAGCGGGTCACGTATGAGATAGCACTTCCCTATTCCTGCCTTGGATTTGAAGGCGGTGGAAGTCTGGTTGGCGTTTGAGGTGTACACAGAGCATGCGTCTGGGCCGTTCTTGGTTGGAGGCAAGGGATTATGGTTCACCACAAGGTGTACGACGCTCACCATAAGCAATAGCACAGGCGCACACCCGGACTATTCATTTTACTACTAGTATGTGTAGCTGTTTCCCGCACGACGTTTATAAGTAGCATGCACATAGAGACTATGCCACCTATAAATCTGCTCACATTGTCGGAGATCTTCCCTTCACTGTGCACGTCATGGATTGCTATCTTTGCCCGTAGCCTCTCAAGGTTTGGATGAATCGGCGCGTAACTAGGCAGTCACTAAAAGTACCCAAGAGATCAAGCCATGATTGCGTTATTGTCTACGTAGACATTCCCCCTCGGTACGGTTCGCTCACGCATGCCACCTGGGTCATTCAAGAGTTGTATGGATGGATGGTATGCCCCAGATGTCTCGACGGGCGTTGATGACGAACGCACATGGCAGTGGCGTATGACCCATGAGCAACACTTGAAAGTTTAGATGCACAGCACGCGTAGCTGATACATGTCAGGTCCGCAAAGTTAAGCGCACTTAACTAGGTAGCCTGTACATCCCACGCAACCCCACCACCACATGTTATCGCACCTAAACCGACTGCGGGGCTGCGGGCCCTGCTGCTTGGTTCCGTTGATGCCTTGAGAGCTTCGCCATCACTCAGCGCTGAGTGGTCCAGCGTAGTTACGTATACGGAAAAGTATTCGACCCCGGAAAATGAAACCAATAATTCGAGATACTCTTTGTCTATTCTGATCTTTCAGTATTTGGTCTCTTTCCCCTCAACCTAATCGATCTTTAAATTCCCCTCTTCCCTCTCTCCTTGGTCCTTTCGACGAGCGATGACATCAGAGTCATCTTCCCCACCCCCAGAAAGGACAGCCTCGCCAACGGGCAGCTTCTACGCCATGAGCGACGACGAAGAGGGCGAGTACAATACCATAACCCACACGGAGTCTGGACGCGGTGTTAAGCTCTTATACTCGAAGAGCAAGGTCTATATCCACCCGACGCCCTCCGCCAAAGACAACATACCCGGTTTCGTTGCTTTGCTGCAGCAGAAGGCTCCAAGGAACCAGCGGCCGAGTTCGTCCAGTTCTCAGACTTCCAACTCCCCGGCCTCATCCGACCTCCTACTTGCATGGCTGCCCGAGTCGAGTTTAGGGGATGCTGCTAGCATATACGTCAAGGTAGACCTGACGGATGCCGACTCATCGCCGAGGCAGAGTTACCTCGTCCCACCTCCACCGACAGTTACCACCCATCGCGGATCCATAGGTCATTACGCATTTGCTATCCCTGTGAGTGCCATCTACTCACTGCTCGTCCGACCGCCTAGTCTCGGTTGGTGGTTCGGGTCTGTCGTTATCAACACCCGTGCGGGCGACAGCTTCCCTGCGCTCTTCTTTCACGACAGCGAGTGCCAATCCACCATATTGCAAAAGAAGAAGCGTGCCCGCGAGAATTTTGATCCATTTGGAGAAAATGGACAGATGTTTTGGGGCGGCGATGAGGTGCTCAGATGGCTGAAGCGCTATATCAAGATTGAGCGCAGCGGTGCCGAGCCTAATATCTATCTCGTCGAGCCCAGTAGAGAGGATAGTGAGGCCTTCGGGGGCAAGCTCACATCTTCTAGCACTCCCTCACAGATAGGCAAGCATGATAGCTCTCGAGGCATATCGGTGGGCGGTGCTGCCGGTGCTTCCACCGCCGGACCCAGCAATCAACGTCCCGATGGGCAGATGGACCCCCTCATGAAGTTTGTCAAAGAGACCGGTTGGAATATCATGGAAAAGTTTAGCAAGGTTACGACATTCACTAGAAGAGCAGCGCAAGACGTGCTAGACAATCCAAAGATGCCTCCGCAGATGCGCAGGCTGATGAAGAATCCGGAAGTCCAGACATTACAGGACGAATTTGACAGTGCGAGAATATACCTGGCGAGATGGGCTATGGGAATCGCAGAGCAAAGCGAACGTGAGCGGAGTCAGCGAATCTGGACTGCGAAAGACGTCCTGGAAATGGAGGACACGGACGTGGGCGAATTCGAGCTACTGGAGACCAGCACTATGTCCCTCGAAGAGCGGAGGAAACCCGTGACGCTAAAAGAATGGAACAAATTCTTCGATCCCAGAACAGGCAGGCTTTCTATCACGATCGACGAAGCGAAAGAACGCATCTTTCACGGGGGTTTAGACCCAGACGATGGCGTGCGCAAGGAGGCTTGGATGTTCCTGCTCGGTATTCACGATTGGTACAGCACATCCGAGGAGCGTCGCGCACAAGTTGCCTCGTTACGAGATGCATATGTCAAATTGAAAGCGGCTTGGTGGGAGCGCTTAGTAGACCTCGGCGGCGAAGGTGATGAAGGAGAGTGGTGGAGAGAGCAGAGGGCTCGGATAGGTAAGCACTCAGGAATACTTTCTTTCCACTTCTGATCATTTTGACCTCAAAACTCACACACCACGTCTTTCCAGAAAAGGACGTTCATCGAACTGACCGTACAGTTCCGATCTTTGCCGGGGAGGATATCCCGCACCCGGATCCGGACTCACCCTTCGCGTCTGTGGGAACCAACGTACACATGGAGCAGATGAAGGACATGCTCTTGACGTATAACGAGTACAACAGGGATCTCGGATATGTCCAAGGCATGTCTGATCTTTTGGCGCCGATTTACGCAGTTTTCCAAGACGATGCTATTGCATTCTGGGGCTTCCAGCACTTCATGGATCGTATGGAGCGCAACTTCCTCCGCGATCAGTCTGGTATGCGCAATCAGCTACTGACTCTCGACCACCTTGTGCAATTTATGGACCCCAAGCTCTATCTACATCTACAGTCAGCTGACAGTACAAACTTCTTCTTTTTCTTCCGCATGTTGCTTGTTTGGTACAAGCGCGAGTTTGCTTGGATGGATGTTTTACACCTCTGGGAAGTGTTGTGGACCGACTACTTGAGCAGCAGCTTTCACCTATTTATTGCTCTAGCTATCTTGGAGAAGCATCGCGACGTTATCATGGCTCACCTGCAGCATTTTGATGAAGTATTAAAATACGGTAAGTAATTTCGTCCATATCAAGGCGTCTTTTAGTATGGATGCACATGATGAATCAGACTCGGGGGATTTTGCTGACGTGAAGTGACATTGACCAGTCAACGAGCTCTCCAATACTATGGATTTAGATTCTACCCTCATCCGAGCTGAGGCTCTCTTCCGCCGCTTTCAACGTCGGGTCGAGGCCATCGACAAGAAGCAAAACTTCCCGGCACCGCGCACACAACAACGCGCGGAATCCTCTACGGGCTCTACTACTCCTACTACGTCAACCACGTCCACCCAATCATCTGACGTAGGAAAGGGTAAGGAGGAACAGACGCAGAAGGATATCAGTCCTGAATTGAGAAAGTTGTTGAGCCGGAATGTAGAGCTTCTGCCACGAAAGGTGGTACAATCAAAAGGAGATGGCTTCCACAATTGAAGGCAAATGGTCATATGCCTTTGCCACGGGCTGGAACGCGTAGATAACGGACCACGAAGGATTAGGCCTGGAATTGTGGGTTATGGAGGTAAAATAAGGACTCCTGGCGCCAGGGTAGTGTTTTTGAAGCCAAGTGTCTCTACGTTTGCATTACTGAAATGCGAGGACATTCCCCCGCTTGTACTTTTGCTTAGGGTTTATATAGGCGAGTACTCAGGTAAGGATTGGACAAATCGAGTATAGATTGCTTGCTATCGAGACGATACCTTGCCATATCACTGCTCGGCTAATATAATATATACATATATTTTTATACTCCCACTTGCGCCAGATCCCACAAGACAAAAAGGAAATCACTGAACAACCCACCCCTTGCCGGGGATTTTCTTTTGTATCACTTTTCGCACGGGTAGCGGCCAGCCTTGGCCTCCAACCGCCTCCGCCCGGAGGTACGGCACGACGAAGCACTCGCGCGCGGACGGGTCCGCGGTGGGGACTTCCTTGATGGGCTTGCCGTAGCTGAGCAGCGGGGTGCCCTTGGCCAGTGCGGCCAGCTGCGCGCCCGTGGCGTCGGTCAGCGCGAGCATGCGCGTCTTGGGCCGCTTGACGGCGTCAATTGCGGGGGACGCCCGCTGCAGGTGCGAGTAGACGATGTACTCGGGGCACTCCTGCGGGCTGCGGTGGGCCAGCGACGAGCTCGGGTGTATGTAGACGCAGTGGTCCGCCGGGTCCTCGTGGCCGTCCGCAGAGCGGCGCTGCTGGTGGTCGGAGACCGGGTGGAGCGGCACGTAGGGCACGTCGACGGCGCGGCGCGGCTTGCGCTGCAGCTCCGGCGGGTTCGGCGCCAGGTCCCCGCGGATGGCGACCTGGTCGATGAAACCCGCGGCAACCATCTGCTTGAGCGCCGAAACCTGCTTGGCCGAGGGGCGGTCGAGCTTCTCCTGGTACACCAGGTTGGCGAAGGCGGGGATGTCTTTCTGCAGTAGCGCCGTGATCTGCTTGCGCAGCTTCTGCGTCTCGCTCAGCGCCTTGAATCGCACAAAGTGGTTGGCGCACCACTGCTCCGTGGGCTCATGCGCGAACTCGCCGACCACCTGGAGGAGCTTGATCGCGTCCGAGGCGTCGTCTAGTGCGCGGAAGTTGCGGTGCACCCGGTTGAACTGCTGTCGCATCTTCGCCTGCTGCGTCTCCGCTGCCACATCCTCATGGGTGCGGTAGGCGCCCTCATCGCGATCCGAGATTGTTGGGATTACCTGCGTCTCCGGGATGAAGATCTCGGCGACTGAGAGCCCGGCTACCAGGGCGATGGTGTACGGCATGCAATCGTGGAGGTGGCCCACGAGGAGAATGCGGGCGAACCGTGGCGGCAAGGGGAACCTCGCCATCGTGGAACCGATGTCTGTCGCCTGGCCCGTAGGCGTGATGGCGGAAAGATACGTCAACAGCTTCTCAGCCTTGGCGAGGCTCCGGCGGTTGGGCGGCGTCGGGAATGGGAAGTTGACGACGTGCTGCAGCCTCATGGCTTTGAGCTGCAAGACGACGCCCTCGATAGGCATGCGCAGCAGCTCCGGCTCCGCGAACTCTTGGAAATCTCGTTCGTAGACTGCCGACGAGTACAGTCGATAGCAGTGGCCGGGACCTGTTCGACCAGCACGACCCGATCGCTGGTTTGCGCTCGCCTTGCTAACCCAGCCAATCTCATAGCTCTGCACTCCAGTCTCTTTGTCAAACCGTCGCTCCTTTGCTCTACCACAGTCGAAAACGTAGCGGATGCCAGGGATGGTCAAACTTGTTTCTGCCACATTGGTAGCCAGGATTATCAAGCGAGATCCTTCCGGCGCTGGTTCGAACACTCGCATCTGCTCCCGCGTTGGTAACAGCGAATAGAGGGGTAGAACATGCATTTTCAGTGGACCGGTCCCGGATTCTTCGTCCGGAATGTCAAACTCAGCGTCATCTTCATCCTCGTCGTCCTCATCCTCAACCATATTAATCTCATCGTAGTCATCTTGTGTACTGTCGTTTGTTTGACCGAACTCGATATCTTCCACCTCGAGGGGTGCGTCATTGGCGGATATTCGAACCTTGGGGTATGCTGCCGAGGTCATCCCTCCTGACGAAAGCTTGAGCATCTTACTCAAACGCGATATCTCGTCATGGCCGGTTAAGAACACCAGCATACCACCTGGGGGCAGTTTGCGATGTCCTCGACTGATTTTCTTGAAAATTTCCTCGACATAGTCGTGCCGGGTCTGGCGTGCAAAATGTACGGTAACAGGGAACTGGCGGCCTTCGATGTCTAGTACTGGGGGTGGAGTAGAGAATAGTGTAGGGTTTTTAGTCAGGTCATCGATTCTAAGCGTTGCCGACATAATGATGAGTTTCAATGGCTTGACCGTGGGGTCTTCGTCTGCCATCTCTTGCCGTAACTTGACAACTCGGCTAAGCATACCAATCAGGATATCGGTATTGACACTCCGTTCATGAGCTTCATCTATGATGACCGCAGAATACTTGCGCAGGGCAATGTCTGTAGATACTTCGCGGAGCAACACACCATCTGTCATGAACTTGATTGCTGTTTTATCGTCCATGGTTCCCTCAAAGCGGATTTGATAGGCCACGGTATGAGAGTAATCGCCGAGCTCCTGCGACACTCTTTTTGACATGCTCACAGCAGCGACTTTTCTAGGCTGCGTGACTCCGATCAAACCCGGCGTTGGGGATTTCGGTGAGCCATAGCCAGCTTCGAAGAGAAACTGCGGGACTTGGGTGGTTTTTCCAGATCCTGTAGCACCACAAATGACGACTATATTGTTGTTGTGGATGGCCTCCATGATTTTCTGCTCTTCAGCAACAACAGGTAGTTTGAGCCTTGCCTCTTGAATATCTGCTGATCTTGTCACAGCGACACTGAAAACCTTTCTTTGGGTACTCTTGGTTGGCTGCAGTTCAAGCGGAAGCGGATCCTGCTCTATAGGACGTGGCTTGAAGTCCTCTGGTTTGGGAATATCGAGCACCATGGCCGTTGAATCCACGGGATTGTATCCCAGGGCTTCGTTCCGCTGCTGGTGAGCCCATGCTTTGAATGCTGAGGATCGTTTCTTTCTATCCTCGCCGTTGTCGCCAGAATCGTCATCTTCTGAATCATCTTCCGAAGTATCATTATCGCCGGAAGATTCCTCTGATGAGTTATCCTCCTCGTCTTCGTCTTCTTCTTCTTCATCCACATCATCTTCAGAATTGGCCATAGCGTCACCATCATCAGCCTCATCGCTCGAACTAAACCCATTCCATTCATCTTCTGATTTAGGGGCCTGTTTAGGCTCAGGTTGAGATGTAGTCATGGGTGCTGAGAATTTCGACTGAACGCCACCTCGCTTCTGTCGCTTCTGGATGATCGGACGGCCCTCGTCATCAAGTTCCAAAGGTCGTTTAAGGCCGGAACCAACCTGGACAGGCGGTGCTGCCGAAGCGGTTTCCGTAGGCTTCTCAACGATCGGCGGGGAAGGGACTTTTGTGTGGCTCAGAGTTTGAATAGATATTTGCGCTTTTGGAGCACTCGAGCTGGCCGGAGCTTCGGCCTCACTGTCCGGCTCCTCGCGCTCTTCAAATATGTCACCGTCCTCTCCATCGCGTATACCGGCCGCATGCTCCCTGAGGGCTCGCTGTAGCGACTGTTTCTTCGTTTCCTTGCCTTGACCGATATTGCGAGTGCTGGAAAACAGTGTGGTGTCAATCTTGTTGCTGGCCAACTGTGCCAGCAAAACTCGGTTTTCATCCTTCTTGAGCTTGTTTTCGATGTATTTTTCAAGTCGCTTGGCTTTTTTGCCGCTGAACTTGACACCCTGATCCTTCAGCTCATCGCGAAGCTTTTTCGCTTCAACATCCTTCTTGGTGGGGATGATTTCCAGAACGTTGCTGTCGGCCTGATCCGGTAAGGGCTCCTCAGCGGCGGCGCTATCACTTGCTTTCTGCCTAGCGAGGACTTTGTGCTTCCTCTGACGAGGAACAAATTTCTTAGGCATTCTTCTAGGATTATCTGCGTCACCAGAACTACACAGCCTAGCACTTGAATGGAACGTTGATAACGGAGAGTAGTGGTGATGGCAGATTCTCAATCACGTGAGAACCCCCTTGGCAATCCGGACAAGTCTTTCTTATCTCGTCCTCGCGCTCATATCGCGCATTGAAAATCGGCAGTTTCCCTTCAGTCCTTCATGGATCAGCATGTAGATGTCAAGTTCCATGGTTTGCAAGGTTCGGCAGTATGCGATTTTGAAATTTTGACCGCCCGGCAGAAATTGCCCACCTAGACTCCACAAAATGGGACCGGAGTGGGGCACCGGCCGAGCCATGGGATGTCGTTACATAGTTAGACCGCTGTTATTGCCAGGGCTGTGGCCGCTAAGGACGTGAGTTCGCGATTGTCCCAAGGTTGTCAAGGATACCTAATTGTGTGGCTACTGCCCCCAACGACACCAGAGCAGCCAGCCAGCCATCCAGCCATCCAGCCATCCAGCCATCCATTTCTCATTGCACACTTACATATTCAAGTGTCGTTATATAGGTTCGACAACAAAGTCTTTAGTTCGTCTAGAGCTATAGGTATATCTTCGTCAAGCAAACATGGAAACGTCCCAGATCAAGGAGGATCCATTTCCTGCACCATCGAAACAGACGAACGGACTTATTGATGGCATCCAGACCGAGGCATCGTCTGTCTTCTTCGCGGACAAGATCATGGTGACTCTGTCTCAGGAGGGAAGGCTTTCACAATGGGTAAGCCCCCATGTCAAATTTACATTTCCAGCGTAGTCTAAGCTGTCCGTGCAGATACAAGTTCCCCTCTCGGCGCCCTCACCCGCCAGTATAGACATGGCACTCCCAACTACAAGCTTACTGCCCTTGCATCACCTTACGCCCAAGACGCTGTTAGGCGGAGGGGGCGAAGAAAGGGAGACCTCGGGACAACTCTATGCAGTTCAAATCGCCAGCTTTCTTGCTCGCAAAGATCCAGACGAACGGCGCACCCTCCTTGTCGGGCTAGGATTCACCAAGTCCAAGCTCGATCGAGAAGCCTTCTTTGACTTGATCGAATTAGTTCAAAAGATTCTCTAAAGGTTTAATTGCCCACTCCCTAGATATGTTTTGTCTTGATCGAGCCGGGACTGTTTGTTCTCTAAAGCAACTTGTCTGGCAAGAAGGTTGCATTCAAACCAATCATATAAAAGAATTCTACCTTCTAAGTCATCAAGTACGAACTTTGCAATCATCAAATACTACTTGCTACTGGGAGTACTTGAACTGGACTTGCAAGGGTGTCTATTACGAAAACGTTGGTTCGACCATCATTCAGTAACAAAGGAAGTTGGAGCTATGGAAAACCGAATAATCCAAGATTTCGAGGTGGAACTATGATAGACTTGTGTGTACGGTTTTCACCTGCAAGTTTCTCCGTCATACAATTTACACTTGTATGTTGCCATACAAGCTCGGGAGCAGATATTGCAGTTCATCATCTCCAAGCCCACTTCAAAAACTAAGTAGATTAATCGCCCAAGGGATGATCGCCAACATTTCCCGGGATCGTGGCCCGATCATTGTCCTCGGCTGGACCATCCTACACTTTACACTTTGACTACTCTGCCACTCGGGGTTAGTGCTGAAGTACTCGATGAGCGCTGATCGAATTCTGTTCTCTCGTTTTTGAATCGCATTTGACACCCTGCCCTCTTGGTCAGCAGTAGTTCATATCCACAGGATACGATGATCTAGAAGGACAGACGCACAGTCACCGCAGGATATTGGCTCGTATTTGGCTGGGTTAGCTTCAGTCACGCAGGATGGTATAACGCTTTCAACACAGTTGAAGTTAAGACCTATAAGATGCCCCTGTCAATAAAGAAACCCTTGGTAGCTTGCGAGAGTTTTCCCTACCAAAGAAGAAGGGCATCGAAACCCTCTCGAGGCGCGATTCATTGGTTACCCTATGCACTGTTGATTTATAAGTATCGTTCGAAAGTCGCATAAGATAATCCCCAATGTTCACCACGATAGTGCCTTCTATGGGTGGTGCCTAGTCTCTAATATCAGTCACAGTGTCTCATGATTCTTCGGGACCAAAACTCGGCTTGCCTTGATCCACTGCCCTTCTTTCGTGAGAACTTGTAACCCTCCGATGTTGTCTTGCCAGAGGAGAGTGAAGAGCTGCAAGTCGGTATGGCTTCCCAAGCCGACATAACCACCCTTGACTTCTTCGTCGCTCCTCGGGCGGTAGTAGTTGAAAACCGAATCTGCGCCAGGGTGCGTGACCTTGCTGTCCCAATAGTCCTCGGGGAGGTCGAGAGACAAGGCAAAGCACTTGACCAGCCTCCGGGCCAGGGTCAGGCAGCTCGCCCAGTAGGCCACGCAATCCTCTTTGAAGCCCGGGAGGTGCGCGGTACCCTCCCAGACGAAGTCTTCGCCCCGGATCCACGGCCGTGCCTCCTCGGGAACCTCCGAGAGGGGCATGGGGTGGTCCGGATCGAGCTCCGGGGAGTACCGGAATGAGAACGACTCTTTGACATCGGCGCTCTCGCTCGGCGAGATGTTGGTGGACTTGTTCCCTGAGTAGCCGTTGAAGTACTTGCTGTACTTTCTACCCAAAATGAGTTCCTTCTTGTCGAGTGGCTGTTTCATGAATTTCAACCCCTGCTGCTTGCACCTGTCAATCGTCTCGGCTGAGATGCCGTGGTTCTTGATATAGAAGAAACCAGTGTTCACAGCTACCGAGCGGATCTGTGCAGCAAGCTGCGTGCGCTCACCAAGATCGGCAGAGTTCAGGGAGGCCAGATCAATAACCGGAATCTCATCTGGCGTGCAGTTCCGGGGAGGGGTCAGCAGTACATCCCGATAGACCGGCCCGAGAGCGGTACGGAGCTCTAATTTTGTTGTTGCCATTTTCCGGGTATATATACAATCTGCTATTCAACGTCTTAATTCCTAAAGTGGATTTGGCTTATTGATTTCAGAATTTAATGTTGCATTCAATATAAGGGTTGAAGCTTTTTGCTCATCATGCCCCCCGTCTTTGCGACGGGACAACACGGGTCTTATCAGGAAGGGTGGTGGCACTGCTTGCATTGCAGTCCGTGGAGCGCATGAGACCAACTGCCGTGCTTTGCTGCGCATCTTTGACAGTCACCTGCGTTTACCGACTTGTACCGACGGAGGACCGCCTTGGCCAGAATTAAAAGAGCTCCCGCCGGACTTCGATCTACACAATAGCCCGTGCCTAACTCCGCTCGTCTGGCGTGGCTTCCGGATGGCGCGTTCTAGTAAGACGGGATCGGAGGACCGACGCAAAACGGCGGGACCGGCTACCAAAGCCTCCGACGGTCGCCGATCAACACGGAAACCAAGATTTACCTCCAAGTTTACATTCTGTGGACCAAGGCGATAAAATACACTACTAGCAAATGGCGAGCTTCGATCGGGCAATCATATAATACCTAACCAGATGAGATATTATATACTTACCATTGGCTATACTTATAGAGGAGATCTTACTAGTTTGGGTTTAATTAAACGTCTTGAGCACGGCGCCAGGTGTGATTTTGTAACTGTTCTCATTAGCCAGCCACTGTGATTTCGGACATCTCCTAGAGATTGCTTGCTTTTTAGAATTCGACAGGAAGTTCCCTTTGCATTGAAACGAAAGAATGCGGTATCCGTTCAATTGCTACATCAAATATTACGAGGTAGTGATTGTCGGTTGTGCTGGGCATATTCTCCCTTAAGTTAGTGTTTCCATTGTAATTGATCCACGAAACTTGCTGTCAGGCGCCGTCCTTTTGTGGGATCTAACACTACAAGCCTTTTATGGTCAGAATGGCGAGCACTGTTGTATTGCTTCTAATTTGATATTTATTTCAATAAAACCAGCTCACATAGGACGCAAGTATAAAATCTAGCACGATACCATGTTCCAAAGCGAAAGTTACGGGTCTTCATATATGGTGATAAATTTACAATTAGGTAGCAGAGGTGTTGTAACCCAAGATTATGTATCTGCTCTTGGAATTATTGATATTAAAAATATGTTTGAACTCTTTCCCAAGCGCATGATAATCAAATGTGCTCAAGGCCAGTGCGGCTGCCTCTAAGCCGTGGGGCACATTCTGCCATTTTCCGCAACGGACCACACCTCGCTGCCAACGCCCACGGTCGCGTAGAAAAAGCTGTCCGGATCGTACTTGTTCTTGATGGTCAAAAGCCTGTCATAGTTGGAGCCCCAAAAGACCTCCTGAAAGTCGGGCTGGCGGAAGTTAGCCTCGTTGACGTAGGCGCCACTACCAGGAGTGGCAGCCTCGACGGCGGGCACGATCTCGTTGGTCATTTTGTCCTGAAGCGCGATCATGTCGTCCCAAGGGGCAGTGAAGTTCCACGGCAGGGTCAGGGTCGCATGGACAATGGCGTCACGCCACGCTGGGTTCACCGAGTTGGTCAGGTTGCTGCCGAAGGGGCCGACATTGGTCCCAACGCCGATCCAGGTTACACCCTGCTCGACGACGCTTTGCATGGTGTCGGAGATGTTGCCCACCACATCTCGTGGGATCAGACGCGCGCCGTACTGTGCGATCCCGACCTGGATGTTGCCCAAGGGCAGGGGACCGAAGTATGCATTATAGTGGTCATAGTAAGAGTCGTACTCGCTGTATGCGACTGTGTAGTTCACCTGCAGCGAGTCCAGGCTGGATAGCAAAGGCACAACAGCCTCCTCTACCTGATCCTGGGTCATGTTGTAAGCATTGATGGGAGAAATCATAAAGAAGGCGTCAGTGAAGTAGTAGACCACCATCATCCCGCTGTCAACTAGGGCAGGCAATGCCTCGTGGAAAGCCTGGATCCCAGCATAGAAGACATCCGTGGGATTCTCCGTCGCGAAAAAAGACAGCGTTGCGCCCCCGAAAGTTGCATCGGGGAAAGCCTTCACGGTCACGCTTACAACCACACCGTAGGTGCCGCCGCCGCCGCCGCTCAGCGCCCAGAACAGGTCTGAGTGTTGAGTTCGGCTGGCATTGACGAAGGTGCCGTCAGCAAGCACGACCTCCCAGGACAAGGTATTGTCCGCTGAGAGACCGAAGCTCGTGCTAAGGGCAGAGTGGCCGCCGCCTTGTGTGTACCCGCCAGCGATGCCCACAGTAGGACATTCGCCGCCCACGACTACCAAGCCCTCCTCATGAGCAGCTTCCATGATATCGAAGCCCTGGACACCGGCGCCAAGCTTCACAGCCTTACCGGTATAGTCCGCAGACTTGTAGTCCAAGAAATCAATGCTTTTGAGGTAGTGAGTCCAGATGGCCAAGGCCCCAGCTCCGGTCGAACGGCCAAGATAGTCGTGGCCAGTGTTACGGATCACGAAGCGGATGTTGTTGTGCTTCGCAAACTGGATGGCAGCTTGGATGTCGGCCACGTTAGTAGCGTTTACCGCGTACCGCACGTAGTTGCCGAGCTCACAGGGCCGCGCTTCCGGTTGGAAGGGATCGCAGCTCTGGTTGGCAAAGAACGGAGCCATTACAGAGGACGATGAGTTCATGCTGTTACCTGTTTAGTGTGCCGCACCATGCGAAGGAGCAAGTGGATGATAAGGGAGAAAAGAAAATACACGGAAATCACATACTGTATCTCCTCAAAGTGCCATTGACTCTGTAGGTACTCGCAAGTAGCCTCGTCATAGTTGGGATCGTGACACGGAGTACCCAACGGGACGGTAGCGACTAGGCGGCCGCCGACGGCCTTGTTGAGCGCGTTCCACTCGGACCTGGAGGGCCAGCAGCTGTCGCCGGGGAAGCATTTACAGCCGGACGAACCAGCTGCCGCGGCGCCAAGCAGCCACGATGAGAGAACGGTGAAGGCCTTCATTGCGTGTGTGCTTGCGACGAGAGCTGATCTGGGAGAAGCTTGCCTGAGTGCGGAGGGGAGGGGACAATGTCCATTTGCTCGCGGCTCCTGTGCAGTAATAAACAAATCGTCAGTTCTGGTCCTCCTTCTTGTGCCCGTGGTCAATATGCTGCGGTCTAGGCATCTTAACGGCGGCCCACTAATTATGACCTTGCTCAGTTCCACCCAGGGATGAACCACCCCCAACCGGTGCCCTTGTCTTGTTTATAAATTTTTTTTTTATCTTTTATCCTTCAACGGGAATATGTCGATTTCGAGTGTCCGTCCGGAGGGCCCACGTGTTCACGGGAGGGGACAGCCAACGTTGATTCGCTGATGGGAGAAACTTCTCCGAGAACCTTCTGTCTCCAGGGGAGTCGCATTGGTATACCAAAGCACATACCAAGGGAGCACTAGGTGTAGAATAGGCAGTCCCACCGAAGCCATGTGCGAAATGGAATCCGGGGTAGGGGTGGGTCGATCCGGTCTAAACCACTCTATATATCGTAATAACTTTGTTTTTTGGGGTCGTTTGGCTCTTGCTGGCCGGGGTGTAGTTCTCCAAGGCATTGAGCATGCGACTCTCAGATCGTTACTTGATAATCGCGTCTTTTGAACCATTGATACATACATAGGTACATATATCAGCTTGCTAATCGTACGAAATATAGATCGGGTGGATGGGTCAGCAGAGAAGCATTCACACTGTAGAGCGAGAACCTGTGCTACTACACGACTGTTTACAGAAACGGCGCCTTGCATACGGCGCTGATTGCTGCCAGTGTAGGGTCGCACAGGTTCAGGAGATTGCTCCGCTCGGCTCCCAGCTTGACAGGGGGGTAGGGGATCCAGCGCTCCCGCCAATGGGAATACCCACGGATGACTTCCGCAGACCCCAGTCGCCATGAACGAGCGAGGCGATGTTGCAACTCTCAATTCAGTCCTTAGTGATATTTGTAAACGAACAAACTTATCAACATCCCGGTGCTTGTCGCTTAGGGCCTCATTCTCGTACACAACCGCCCAGATAAACCTTCGCGGCTCCGGCCTTGGTTCCACCTTCTTCGTAGGCATTAATATGACATCCCTACACTACCTTCCCCTGTCTCACCAGTACAGACACAAAAGTCGGTAATCTTCAGAGATATTATAGTGTCGTCACGGACTTCCGCCACAATGTAACCCTGACTACGCCGCCATCTCGAAGCTAGCTCCTGCGAAGTCGTATACGAGCGGAGGGAAGTTTACTGGGCTTTAGCATTGAGTAATAATCAATACGAAAAGTGACCTCCAATTCTCAGGCGTTGTGCTATTTGTGACCTTTGGTGGTCGAGCCCATAGACCCAGTGTATGGGAGTCTCTACACGGAGTTGAAATTCAGTAATGTGTGGCCCGACATCTCTAATTTTCGGTGTCATTTTGAACACATGGAAGCTGTGCTTTCCCACTCTGTCCTGGACATACATACAAAGGAGAAGACTGGTAAATAGCACTTGGGCCACAACCCTGACCACATCACGTTGTCAATTCAATTATGCACATCCCATCCGACCTAGTCGAAATTAGGAACGTGTTTGTGAGGTATGTCCTGTGAGATACCTACCACTGTCCGGTGACGCGCCGCCACTGTTCATTTCCAGGCTTACTTGAGCTATTCAGAAAGGACATTCCAGAGCCAGGATGAAGATCCCTCATCCGTGTAAGCCCCCAGTATTCCCTGCTACAAGGTATGACAGTATCGTGGTAGAGTTTGTTCTTGCGGCGTACGGATTGGTCCCGGCTCCCCGGGTCTGGGGTTCCTCATGTACGCAGATAGCATGGTATAGTTTCTGATAAGAGCTTAATTATGTATGTAGCCCTGGGTACACCTCAGGCTCGGGACCTTGTGGCTTGATGAGCTGGGGTGTTCTAGGAATCTCTGCACCTAAAGCCGAGATTTGTGTTACACTCGGTTCGTTCGGCTAGGGTTAGAGTGCATTGTCGGGTGGCAATGAAGCATTTGAAATACTCCGCCCGTGACATTTTAACCCTCTCCCAGGTTTGAGGGCATGACGGTTACATCCAGGGATCCCCGAGTGCATGTGTGGCGGCGGTTGAATCCTTTGCTCGGCTAGAAAAGTCTTCGTTTCTGTGTTGTATGATTAGCACATCGTGAGAGCAGGGTACCACTGTCTCCCATTTTGCCAAGCTCTTGTCCCTCCTTGTTGTGGTTCACCCAGATTAGACAGCCGCTCTAGACGCGTCTTAGATGAGAAACACTCATGGTGAAAGTCTTTCTGTGACGTTGCGTGCGATGGAATCAACCCCCAAAGCAGGTATGCGTTGTGGCAGGGTCCAAGGGTAGCGGACGAGTTATCCCATGGATAATTGCTCTCGAATAGTATTTTAGAGGCCGTATCTTGAAGTTTATATCAAACCTGTGTTTCTTATTCAAGTGCATATCTGTAATATTTGTAGGCCTCCTGGATCCGCTACACGAGGGAAAGCCGCGACAAGATCGAAGGCCATGGCCTGGACTTACAACACCTCGGACAGTGTCCCCACGACAGGACCCTTGATCTCAGCCATAGCTATCGTCTTTACCGGGTTGTCTCTCCTCGTGATCTTACTCAGAGGATATGTGAGAATATTCCTGATCAACGCGGTCGGCGCTGGTGAGTTGTGATGGCGAAGCCCATGCCAAAAGCTTGCGTTTGTGCATTAGCTGACTTAGCCCCTGAAAAGACGATTGGATGGTCCTCTGCACCTGGGTAGGCGATTATTCTAATTAGAAGAGAATTTAATCACTAACAAGAAGAACAAAGATCGCCTCTTGTGGTTTTGCTATTGTAACCATCTTCCGTAGGTGCCCCCCCTTTTCCTCCACTCGAGCGGCTTGCCTAAGGTCACTAACACTTTATGGGAAGAGACAAAATGGGGACTCGGTCTTCAAAGCGTTGACGACATGCCGGACCAGAATATCTACACTTTTGGACTGGTATGTGTGGCCATTTATTATGATAAAGAGGCATCAGATAAACTGACAGAACAAACAGCTCCAATACATAGGGGCACCATTGTGAGTGTGGCAAATGGGTTTTCCGAGCGAGATAAATAGTATAGCTAACATAGGCCTCTCTTCCGATTCTCAGTTACATTAGTAGCATTCTAGGATTTAAGTTGAGCTTGCTTCTGTCATACCTCCGCTTCATCATCACCACTCGTTACCGAACCTTCACCATCGTCATCGCCGTCTTGAGCACCCTGTTTCATCTCTCCTTCTTGCTCGTGCAGCTCAATCTTTGCCAGCCGGTAATTATGAATACCCCTCACCCCGCTTCTACTTTTGACGTGCGCTCGACCATATGGAACTGACCGGCATTCTCAGGTTGCGAAGCAATGGGACCCTAGTATCACTTGGGGAAGCTGCATCACCGCTGTACCCTTTTACACCAGCATGGCCTCGCTGACCATCGTCTTTGACGTTATAGTGTAAGTAATCTCGCACATCTCCCCCCCCCCCCCCCCCCCCCCCTTTCAATACTCTTAATCTATTTCTACCTATAAATCTGGAAAATAAAACCAAGAGCGCGTCAAAGCGCCTTAAGTTTGATAATGCGTCCTAACATTGCCGAACAGCCTCTTCCTCCCGTTCCCCGTCCTCGTCCGGTCGCAGATCCAGATCCGCAGGAAGGTCGTGCTCCTGGGATTGTTCGCCCTCGGCCTCTTCATCACCGTGATCCAGATCGTCCGCATCCAGACCATCAAGAGCCTAGCCAACTACCTCGACTCGGGCGGCCTCATCATGTGGTCCACCGTCGAGAACAACCTCGGCATCATCGTCACCAGCGTGCCGACCCTCGCGCCCCTCATCAAGTACTTCTCGGAGAAGTCGCGGGCGGGCGAGAGCGCCACCGCCGGCGCCTCGGCATACGGCGGCAGGGGCGGCAGCGGTAGCTACGCGCTCCGCTCCTGGCGGGCCGGCAGAAATGACGCTCAGTTCCTCGGCGCCGGTGTCGATATTCAGACGACCGACGTGGTCGCCAAGTCCAAAACTGCCAGCGAAGAGTTCATCCTAACGCGGCACTCGGGCGTCATCAAGCAGGTGGACGTGACGGTGAAGCATGAGCGCTCATCAGACTACGCCTGAATCACAAACTAAGCTGCCTTTCGCTTGGCCAAATTCTGTACCTGGGAGTAGACTATTCATTCGTTAGCTAATTAGCTCTTTTCCCTTTCTATTTATTTGGTGATATCTCTTATTATTATTACAGAGGCTCTCATGGGGGACTTCAAACATATTTGGCAGTTGCTAAAAACATTATTCTGCACTTTGAGGAAGATGATGATCTCAAGCACAATAAAAGGGCTTGCTAGGGTTCAACAGGGATTTTGCACACATTCGATCTATAACTATATTGGGGATTATGGGCTGAACCGCGATGGCTCGTGGCACAGTTTATCATACATATGACGGAAAAAATTGGTGGTATTATGGAACAATAGCGTATGACTTGACCCCCGGCTTACTGGCTCGTTGAGTTGGCTGCTGATTTTGCTCGCTGCTGCCGCAGCCATGTCTTCCTCTGCCAAGCATTGAACAGTGCCTCTTTTATTGTGTCCTGGCCGTCGACAAAGTTGGCCATAGAGGTTTTAATGATCATGTCTACCTGCTCTGGAGTCCAGACCAGGTTATACGACCCCGAAAACTTCGCAGTTGAGGGGTCATAGCCCGGTACGGCGCGCTCGTTGGGAAGCAGGGGCAAATAGACCATGGTGCATTCCTGGTTTACAGTTGATGCCGGAGGGTTGGCAACAGTATGTCCGTAGGAATCAACAACGGTGGGGGCCGCTCAGCAAGGGTGCCGTCGTATATCTGCGCGTAGAGGCCCTTGAAACGGTCTGGATCAGCGGGGTTGTCGCCTGCCTTGATATCACGACGTTTGACGAATTTCAAACCACGTCGGGAGCCGATCTGGTCAACCCGCTGCGGGAAGCTGTCCTTTTGAACATCAGATGACGCATCCATGTTGATGATAATGTCCACTTGCCGCGCAGGGTTGAGCAGCGGCATAGTGGGACAATTATTGTCCATGCCAGAATCGATCAAGTGAATCCTAGGAGAGTTCTCTATTCCTGGAGGCCGAGGGGTGCCTTGTGTAGTAGGCGTGTAGTGGTATAGGAAGTTGTGTTCATTACAGGCATGCAAGGGGTGATGGTTTTCGAATATGGAGGTTTCTTGCTTGCCCCAAATCTTCGCAACACCTGCAGAAATCTTGTTGATCGAATCTCCTATGATGCCGGTGGGAAGATTACGCTGGACCGTGGCTAAATAACTCGATAGCGGCCCTGCCGGGGCACTTGTGCAGAGACCTAGCAGCAAGGCGAGAGATTGCTCTGGAAGCTGGAGAACCGACTTGCCTTCCTCGAAGGGTCGCCCAAACCCATACGTGGGACACCACTATCATTCATATTAATTTCATCCAAGGCATAGTGGTTGGCAAGGGTTGTCAGGGCAAAGTACGTACTGCTTCAAGTTCATCACATCCAATCTCGAACGGAGTCATCTCAAACCATTGAAACCAGGCATCCGAAGCCTCTTCGTGTTCCTTAGCTGTCGGGTCTTCGGCGTGGAACGGGTGCTCTGGGTCGGCCCAGTCTTTCCACGGCCGCTCGTGCCTGATGGCCGTGAGAAGGGGCAACGGCGCAGCCCCGTTGACAATATGCTTCTGTGCGCTCGACCACTTCCACCAACTTTGGTGGTATCCTGCAACCTCCTTAGTGGAGGAATGGCCAGGCTGGAGCATGGGATCATCTTGCATGAATAAGTAACCAGTAGTAAACACAGAGTACAGATCCATTGATACGGTGTGGAGGCCACTGCGTTGTTTCTGAATCAATGGCCCCAACGTCTGGTAGTCGCCCCGAGGTGTGCTCAGCAGCTTTTTCACAGCATCTGGTGCCAGTGGGTGGTGAGGTGACAGTCGTCTCTTGCAATGCTCGATCAATTTCTCCGTGCTGCCGTCGGCAAACGTGTATAGAGCTCCAAGAGTCCAGCATGAACCCGATACACCAGCGATATACGTCACAAGATCCCACAGTCCAGCTTGTTGGAAGGCCTGCGCATAGCCCAAAAACCCCAGCATAGCTCGATAGCCGCCACCGGAACCCCCGAACCCGATGGTCGGCACATCATCGGGGTGGACGGCACTGGCATCCCAGCCCATGTACCGAGCAAAGTGGTCGCGCGCGTGCAGCTTCCGGGCAGCTAGCCAGACTTGCTCCTCAGGGCACAGCTCTGGCCCTCGACGGATGTTAGCCACATGGGCAACCTCGGGGAACAAGTTGACATCATAGATGTCCTGGGTGATCCGAGACTCCAGGGATACGAACGACTTGGCCAATTGGATAGTCGGCTTGATGTCGTTTACAAACCCCTTTACCTTATCGGCCCATGAGCTTGTGGCCTTATTGTCTTGGCTTCCGGGGCCACGCTGCTGCTCATCAGACACGCTCTCTCCCAACAGGTCTTGGCCGCGGAGAATCTCTTGTTGATAAGCAATCTGCTCAGGTGTGTCCACATTGTGCGCGTTGTAGCTGCGCGCACAGAGAATGCATCAGAGTCCATTGCTACTCTTTTTATCTCCTTTCGGTAGAATTCGCAGACTCACAAGCTCTCAGCCATTTATGCAACGGAGATAGTCACAGAGATCATTCGAGGGAATATTGCCAAGTGTGTGGTGGTGATAATAACATAAACCTATGCAGTCGCAATGGTTTGCGAGTTTCCGCAAGGGCGTGTATAAATAGAAGACAGCCATTAGCCAGTCAGGTTAGTCGAGAAAATCTGATAGTAGAAGAACCTGCAGCCTGTCACTGTAGTTAGGCAAAACACGTGGAAAGAGAACCGGGCGGGTATTGGACAATTTGGTGGGATAGGTGGATGGATGAGTTCCGAACCACGCCGTCCGGGAGTAATGCTAAATAGAGTGGCCCGCCAAGGCGTTTACATAAGTCGCTTCCTGTGCACTTCCTCACTCTTAATACAAGAGGCATGGGAAACCCCTCCCTGCTACCTAGGTTGGCTCGGATTGAGTATAGAGCTCCAGGGTGGGGACCGTCCCCCCAAAAGAGAGTGGAAGCCTCTCGTCACCCGCCGCTGAAAAACGGTTACATCACTCCCAGCAAGATAACAGCATCTCTGAGAGCGCTTGAAAGCACGAAGTGGAAGTAGCTGCAGGAAGCTGAGCAGAGACCAACCTCGACACGGACACGTTTAAGAAGCGGGCATCGGAATGGTGCCGCATCGGATTAGTAGTGAACAGCGAGAGGGGAAAGGGACGCAATTAGGATATGTATGTTCATTCCCTAACCCTTCTAAAAAAAATCTCCATCCAGACTTCGCTTGACCAGAATCAACATGGAAGACTATATGTGTAATCGTGTAGCTTCGGCCGTCCCAAAGACTGCTGGCCCATTGTTCTCTCGTTGCTCATGAATGTTGCCGCCTTGTTTTCCGACTATCGAACGTTTTCCTCAAACGTGCCCCATTCTCCTCAATGCTTGCGATCGAAAGCTAAACTTCCAACTCCCTAATCAAACGCCGTTCCTGTTGGATTTTAATCGGATGGAACCACGCTCGCAAAAGGCGGGTAAAATAGGCCAACGTGCTTGTCACATTTCCCTTGAGTCCGAAAGTGGCCTCAGTCTGTGGGATTCTACTGTACAAGGTTGTGAGGCTATCGCTTGCTACTATGGGTATTGGTCAGTACAAATATCCTCATCATCACACACGGTGCGCACGCATTCTAATGACTTACGTGCTTAGCCTTCGAGACAAGGTTTGTAGTTTCTTATCGTTCTCTGCCTCATGGTGGGCTCTCGCCAAGGCAGCCTCATGCTGCTCACTGGCAACTCGCTGGACTTCCTCGGAGCTAGGTGGTAATCTCTCGTTCTGCAAGTCGACCTTCCGAGCCTCCTCAAAGCTGTTAATAGCATTCTTGATGCCCTCAGCGCCAAGCATGAGAGTTCCTGCTGGTAGTCTACCGCCCGACACGGTCTTGAGCTCTGTAACCTTCTCAGATTCCTCACGGAGGACTTGGAAGACACGAGACATGCGGCCAATGGCCAGGATCTTGTTCTTGATGGCACGTCTCTTGAACTCGATAGACTCTGGGTCGTTGGAAGAGTCGATGAGCGGGGGTGAGGTAGGTCCCGGGGATGTCGTAAGGGGAGTGTCTTCCTTCAGCTCCTCCTCAGAGCACGTGCTCAAGATGGCAATCAGCATGTCCGTGATCTTTTCTCCAACGAATGGTAGGGACCAAGTGAAAACATCCATGAAGTTAGGAAGCCAGTAGGGGTGCGGTGTGCAGTTGAACTGGCGAATGTTCATAACGTTGTTCTCGTACTTCAGCACGGCCGCCTTGTTGTTGTATACGTCCAAATAGTTCGGCGCAGAGAAGATGGTCATCACACTAGGGAAACCCGTAGTGCGGGTCTTCCTGTACATACGATATCCAGCATCTTGTGCCTCGTGCGCACGAATGATAGACAGCAGATTGTTCTTCTCAAGGAAAGCACAGGCGGCAGGGTATGAGAAGAAGTACGAGCAACCACGGACATGGTTGTGCATGAAAAACTCGTTCGTCTTCTCCTGGCCAAAATCCTCGAGCGGATCAGCCCATAGAATATCGCACATTAAACCTTGTGTCGGCGGCTCGCGGAAGCGGTCGATGTTTCTCAGGTCATCGAGAGTGTGCAGCTCGGGACTGAGGCCACCGTGGATACACAGGAATTGCTTGTTCATGACGGCCGCCAGCGGAAGGGCGCAGAAAGACTCCATGCACGCCTCGTACACAGCCTCCGAATACTTATGTTTGCACTCAAGCTTGAACGTGAAGTAGTCTGTCAAATGTCGGCACTCGTGGTTTCCTCTCAGCAGCCAAAGGGTCTTGGGGTAGTGAATCTTGAGTGTCCACAGGTACAAAACGCATTCGATACTGAAGTAGCCACGGTCAACATAGTCACCAAGGAAGAGGTATCTCGTCTCGGCCGGATCGCCGCCAACCTCGAACAACTTCATGAGATCATAGTACTGGCCGTGGACGTCGCCACAGACTGTAATGGGGGCATCCATCTCCAGAAGGTTGGGCTCCTCGCGAAGAACCTCGGTTCCCTTCTTGATGATCCATAACGCCTGTTCCTCCGTGAGACGACCCTCACGGTAAAAGTGTTGCTTAAGGAAAGCAACGTTAGGTTTGGAGTGGGTTTCGTCGTCGAAGAACTGCTCGTCGCTGGGGGTGTACGTTGCAGGCGCTTGGACATCTGTTCCGAAGTAAATATTGGTCAGTTATGCCTGTTGGGTTGCGGAGAGCCTGGCTGAGAGCCAGAGAGGCTCGTCGCGGGGTGAGGCTCTGAGCGTTGGCGACGGTGGGGTATGAGGGACGGGGACGACTTGGCACTAGATAACAAGTAGAATTTATAGTACCTTTGCAAACTCGCTCTTGAGTGCTGACCTCAGATCCATCTTCCATAGTATGGATAGTGAAATCTATTTCGGGCAGCGGTTTCTTGTCCCGTATGGCGCGAATAGCATTGTCGACCTGGGCGCTGCGCTGCTGCTCCGCGTTTGGCGGCTGACTGTCGTCCTCCATGGTGGCGGGATTCCGATGGGGGGATGCGCCTGAGAGTGCACACGGAGAGGACGTCGGCGCGAGGCGACGGGGATTATGCGACTTTTTTGAGGATCTAGGGATCAAGACGATGTCGCCCGTAGTGCACAATCGGTGATGCACGGAGGATGCAGAAGCACTATGGCGAGAAACGGAGTCTGCTTATTATTGAGTAGGGCTGGGAGAAGGCAGGTTGGGCCATTAGAAAGGCGGGCAATATTCCAATCAAAAGGGTCCCGCACCTTTTGTCGGAGGCGCACACACACAGACACCACCCTGCACACAGCTACACACGCACAAAAAGCACGGACTAGAACCAAGCCTGGAGATCCCATGGGTACGCTAAAGAACGGGTGACCCCCGTAATGGGATCCTACAACTGAACCATCAATCGGAGAACGGCCACATACCCAGGCAGTAGATACCTCCACCAGAGAAAGCATCCCATCCCAAAGTACCTGGGCCAAAACACAAAGTGCAGAACAGTCTCCTACTGTGGGGGAGAGTTCGTTCCGAGAGTACTGTAGTAAATCTGCTTTACCTTCCCAAGAGCCGGCTACACAATGACTGCTCGAGCTTCTTCAAATAGCTCGCTGGAAACCAAAGAACTTTGTTCCTAGGCAGCTTGCTAGGGTCCCAAGTGAAGGTATCCATCTGGGAAAAGAAAGCCCCTCCGCCACGGGGTCAGGTACAACCAGCAAAAACTCTTAGGCTGTAGCTCCTGAATAAAATTTTGGAGGGGCGGAGGGGGGTTTTCTGTTATTAATCATTAGCTGCATCAAGGGGCGAAAGGGGGGTGGGAGCCGTGGGAGGTAACCTGGGGCATTAGAATCGCCACCAACAGCTGAAAAAGCCCACTGTTAAAGCTCCAAGCTAAGTGGTCCTTTGGCCAGATACTGTGACGAAATTGAATGGACACAGTATTCTTCCCACCCGTTGAGATAAGCCAATCTCCCTTCAGCTAGTGGACTCTGGATGAATGGCACACCGCCTCTGGAAACCCACTGCTGAAACGCCCACTACACTTTATCGGATAATTTCCCCAAATTTACGCGACGGGGGAAGTTAGGATGTTGTAACTTAGCTCCCGTTCTGGTAGGTGTGAACCCCTCAAAAGCAGCTTAAGCTACGGGTCAGGAGTCGTTCCAGCAAAGCTGTACCCATGAATCCCAGTCGCTACCACTAGGGTTTGGGGCCATATAACTACATAGGCAGGTTTGCATGCTGTAACTTTTCTGTTTTAGTTGAAACTGCTAGAGGTGCTGTCATCCTACTTAATCACCCAAGTTAGCATAATTTAACGTGAATACGATGTATGCTTTTTTACTATAGGATGCCTATGACCCGCCACCACCTCAAGGATCTTCCCCGCTAGTTCCATTACCCCGCGTGTGGTTTAGCATCATTGATAGGAGGGAAGAAAAAGCAACATGGGATGATTCCATGGCCTTGACAGCCGGCCAAGTACAACTATCATCCAAGCAGATGAAATTAACAGTTGGAGCGTATTTGTTATAGAATTCGTACTATAAGTACTATATACTATATACCCAAGCAGGCGACCACTTATTGGCATGTTGAAAATGCATCTCCCCGAGCTGGATCGTTGATCAGGGAGTGTTCCCGTTGTTTAAACCAATTTGAAATGCGTATGATGCACCTATATCTCTGATGCGGCAGTCGAGCTGCGAGGCACAATCGCTTCTGCTGCTGCATTCAGAAGGGCAGTGACCAAACTGAGAGTCATAGCCGGTCCCCATCTTCCTCCTTTACAATTCGAGCGTGCGAACTTGCACTACTACCTACAAGAATGGGAATGACCGCACCACAAAGTCACGTCAACCAACAACTCGACGCAAGATTTCTTCTCGGGAATAGTTGGTGTTCCGCCACCTCGAGATGAAATCGTCCCGGTTGACTAAACAATTTGTCAGTAACTCTGCTGGAAGGTGGCCCGGAGTGTGTATGCTGCAACAACACTTACTGTAGCCTCCACATATGCGCCTCACACCGGTGAATGAGCTGCGTCCGTGAAGGACTCGCCAATTGTCGAATACTATTCAAGTTACATCAGCCAGAGTCTATGCGGCAAATCCCCATCGTCAAACTTACTCAAGAGGCTACCTGGCTTCAGTTGGAACCAGTACTCAAGACTCTTTCGTCGCAGGATGGCGTCCCACTTTCTCGCAGCATCGTACCATTCTGTTGGATGATACTCGGCATCAAAAGGGACAACACCGCGGTCATCATTGTTCCATCGTACCCTATGCAACTTGCCTGTTTCGTCATCCAATTCTAGCACGGGATACAACTTGTCGGGGGCAATATTGATGCCTTTATTTCCACTGGCATGCCACGGCAGTTTGACCTTGCTCAGAATCTCAAAGGCTTTGGGATCCTCTTCTTTCAGGATCTTGGCGGCATGGAATCCATCCACAAGAAGGGATTCGCCACCAAGTCTGGCCTTGCCATCTTCGGCAGTAGGGTCTGTGTGTGATAGCAGGTGGAAAGCCTGGAGGCCGGCAGGGTCCGAGAAGTAAGTGGTATCTGTGTGAGCGGCCAGAGCCAAGTTAGTGTAGGCTGTGTCTGCCAGGGCCAAGTCCGGTATAAAGTCATAGAAGCCGCCATAATGTGTCTCCCTGATGAAGGCAATTTTTTCCAATAGTTTTTCCGTGGGCTCTGCAGTGTTAAACGGCACGTCTTTGATAAAGGCGAGGCCGAAACGCCTCTATGGTTTAAATTAGATTTTGGTGAGGATGAGTGGGGTAGATAGTCAACTTACAATCAGGGCCGTGATGTGGCCAACTGACCTGACTTCATCCGCAGAAATATCGCCGCTTCGAACAGATGGGGGCCAGGATGGCGTAGCTGGGCTTCCCTCAGCACCAAAGTATCCCAATCTGGCGGGGAGTCAGTCTCATAGAAAAAAATATTGTTAAGCCAGCAGCGAGGGGGAACTTACTCCAACTGTTCGGCCTCAGTTCGATCTGCTTCCAAGTATGATCGAATAAACTCCCAAGGATATAGGCTTTCGTGAGAATTATCCGACCCTGTTCAACCTTTGAATGAGCACTGATGAAAAGATATAGAACAGTAGTAACGTACAGCTTATTCTCACACCGGCTTCCTGGCTTTCTATATGCAGAGGTCGAACATCGGCGGGGATCTATATCCTAATAAGTAACGGTCTTGTGGAAGGCATTGTACACACTCACCTCGAAAGTATTGAAACCCCGTTGCATAGTATCCTGGTTAACACAAGCACTGCACCGGCAATTGTCACTGAAAACCTCGATGAGCATTTGAGCCGCTCAGCTGCTTGGCACAATGGGCAGACATACCGTAGCCAGAAATTGGGGCTACAGAGCGGTTAGCAATGAAGTCTTCAACTTTGCGCCCAATCCCAAGCTTGCAGGTGTGTATCCAAATGACTTACAGCGTGGCCCTCTTCAGATGGACCTCATCTTCGTATGAGAATCGGACGCCGTTGGCTGACTCCGAGACATGTGGCTTTGCCGCATTGGTTCCGATTCTTCGAGACACTTGTCGGGAAAGCGGTGTGTTGACGATCCTCGGAGTTAGGATTTGACTTTGGTGATCATCAGTTACTAGATTCTGGTTGAGACAACCTTTTCAGCCACCTACCGGGCCGCACTTCGCGGCAGCAACGCTCTGCGGGCTATCATGTTGTGTTGCGCCAAATAGATAACAATCAAGCCATGCAAAAACGAAAGAACACCCAACAAAAAAGGACGGCTTAGGGAAATGCTATGCGTAGACGGCAGGAAATGATCTCATACCCACGCAGACCCGAGTATTCTTATTCTTTGATCTGAGGTGAGTTAATAGAGCGGCGACCCGGTACAAGCCGAGGATCGAGACCGGATCTAGACCGAAATCGTACGTTCTAGTCGTGCGGAGAGCCCAGGGCTACCCGGGTGGTCCATAAGGACTAGCGAGTTAAGTAACACCCGTACCCACACATAGAGAACGACAAATCAAAAGTTCAGGCGCCGGGGTGGATCTGACTGGCTAGTCCATCCACCCATGTTCGGCTCTTGGTTATTACTATTATGGTAGGGTGATGGGAATCCTCCCTTTCTGTGCGGCATGGATACCTCACTCGGGTGCGGGTGCCTCGCCTCTTCTGTATGTTCCGTAGTTGGATGGAACTTCTGTGTCTCCCTCAACCGCATGACCAATCCACTCCCAGCCGTGCTTGTGGCCAACCTTACTGCGTTAGAATGAAAACATATAAGAGAGAATCGAGACTGAGGAAGCGGTGCTGCGACGTGTTTGTGCCTTGGCGTTTGATCATCGTGCAACCGACCTGTTGGAGCGTTTGATTAATCGCCAGATCCAATCTGTCGGGTACCTGGCTCGTCTAGCTGTGCTGCCCACCACAGAAGACAGCCGCTTCTCCCCTGCCTGGCAATTCGTGCGTGGCATCACTCACGGCTCGCCGCACCGTTGGACATCTCATATCCAGGTCGCCAAAGCGGCCGCATCAAGCTCATATGTAGTCAGGCCGAGGTTTCTACTGGCTCGTTCCTAACGATGCAGGGTTTTAAGGCATGCGCATGTCGGCAAGGCGTTTTTTTTTTTCTCTTTCTCCCAATGACCTCTCAGGTTATATCGTGGGCCGTTGCCCACATCGCTAGTCTCGCGCTTAAGGTCGAGACATCATTGGTGCAATAGTCGACCATGCGAGCAAAGGTGCATCTCGCGGAACTTCATCAACAGGAAGACGTGGAAGGCTCCGCAGAGGTTGCTTGGTAGACACAAGCTAGGTAATGAAGTTAATATATTGAAGAGGGCGTTACTCCTCGCTGTACGAGCAGCCTTGTAATGTTCGTGTGACTCTGTTTACCTTGAATTTCATTCTCCTGACCATGGCATCATGGCTTTCAGTGCTCTTTTCATGATTATAACTTCGCTATGCTTCTGCGCGGCTTGGTGCCGGGATACTGATGGCTATAAATCTGTTGTAAAGACCGTGCCACCATTGCTCGAGAAGTTGGACGATGCCACGGAAAGTCCATGCGTGACTGACAACTATTCTCCGTGTGGAAGCGACCTTCCCAACGACTTTTGCTGTCCTTCGGGGACAGTGTGCCTTTCCGCAGCCGAAAACACGACTGCAATATGCTGCCCTGATGGGGCTGACTGTACCACAATACAACCTATCACATGCGACATACAACTCCAAAACGCAACATTATATCCCGAAAGTTCCGTACACACTACGCTTCTCAGTTACTCGCTCCCTGAATGTGGAGACAATACATGTTGTCCGTTCGGGTATCGTTGCGATGGATCTCTCCACTGCAAAAGGGAAAACAATGAGACACAAATATCACAAAGCACGGCCAGCGAAACTTTGAGTACTGGGGCACAACCCACGACAGCATCTGGCAGCATCGGGATCAAATCCACCGTAACTGCAACTCCACTTTCGACTAATAACGATACTATGTCCAAGGTCGAAACAACGGCAGAAAGTCCACCTAACAAAGCTGTGGTGGCGTTTGCAAGTGTGTTTGGAGCATTTTCGCTCGTGGGGGCTTTCTCGTATGGCTGGGTACGATGGCGAAGAAGGCGAGCAAGAAACCGAAACATCTCGGAGCACTATCCTAGGACCTGGCAGGTGGTTCTGTCTCCATCGAGATCTACTTTCTCACCACCTCCAGAATCACAACAGCAACTATACAACTGGCAAAGCTACCCGGAGCGGGAAATCTATACAAGCCATGTGCATGATATAGACAATATTGCTGAACTGCCAGCCACGCCGTTGTCTGTATCCTTCTGGAATAGGGAACGCTTGAGTCCGCCTATACGACCCGAAGCTTGCTATATGCCAAGTTGGCGGCGGCTATCAGCCCGAACGCCAGCGCAGATAGAAGACACAATAAAATAAGGAAGAAATCAGAAGGATAAATTACGATAAAGAGTAATGCAGTGGACATGTCTCACATATATGAAAGCATGACTGCTGTAGTGTTGAAATTCTAAGGAAGAATGGGTGGTATTGTCTCATGATATGATGATGAACGTTTGTATACTAGAATATAGACCTGATTAAGATTGCCACTTCATTGTTCTGTAGATCACGAGCGAAAGAAAACATGTTAAAATACTTTTTGTTTACTTGTAACATTGAAAAATGTCATAGAACATGCGATCTTGTTCTTGAAGCATCGCCCACTTCCCTTTGCTGTGCCCTCAGCATGAAAACTCCCATATAACTATATCGTTCCGACATTAGGATCCTGTAATTTCGCCGTGAATTTATACCGTGACTAGATTCGCTCTCTTTCAACACCTACACCTATCCAGACTATTTCAATATGACTTCCACTCAAACCGAGAACTCTTACAGGGCTTCGAGAGATCTCGAATCCAGCTCTATACACCAATCATTAACGCCAGTGGAATACTGTGCCTACAAAGCTATACCCATAGCAATCATCATCATCGCCATGGTAATAATTGGCATTGTCATGGTTTGTACCCTGGATTACGGCATGCCTGTCCCACGCGAAGTCGTCATTATCACGTCCAGTCTGTTCTGGTCGTTTGTCGTCCTGTTAGTCGTTGGATACCTTTTGCTGTACCGCTACACCCATTACACTCATTTCTCCCGATTCGGGGCCCTCGGGGATGCTGCCACGAAAGTTGCTGGGGAGGTCCGACGTCGCTGGGGAGTAGACCCTCAGGAGACCCTGGGGTTGCCCGAAGATCAACAACAGCAACAGCCACCGTCCCCGGAGCCATGGGCCCAACCTCCGAGGTATCCAGGTATCCAAGCAGGAGATTTTCAGGAACTGTACGTGGCAGATCCAGCGGCCTCATTCTCAGCGGCGCCGCCGCGGTCCGCTCCGGTCCCACGCATCTCTGATCCTCAGCGTCAACGCGGCCTTCAACAACAGCAGCTCGGGAGAAATAATGTTGACAGAGGAACAACAAACACCCAAGGAGGCTCGCCAATGCCCGCGGCAGAGGTGTCATGGGTTCGACCCTATCGACCCCGCCACCCATGAGCGTTCGCCAAACTTCACTGTGCCAGGTGCAAGCAATTTTGCTGGCAAACGAAAAGCCGTGCCAACGGGCCTAGCCTCTAAGAGGGTGAATGAGTTGACTCAGTAGGAGGACTTCTAAGAGTCAGCCTGGCGCTCTTATACGGCCGAGTGGTAATAATTCATTATTGGTTAGACTTTTCTAGAAACATGAGGTGGACAAGAACAGTACATAGTCCATCCGTGCCCATGTGGCGAACCAGTTTTCCTTTCATGCTTTCAGCATGAATTGATCACCCAGGCTATATCAATGAATACAAATTTGCATGTGAATGGAAAGTCAAGACAATATATAGCTCCATCGTCTTGATCCACATTATAAATATTGCCGTGTATTCCTGTAGTCGTTTTTTATCCCTACCCTGTAACTCCTGAGAACCCTTGTACATATCCGGACTAACGAACTGCTCTCTCAGCCTGCCGGTGGTAATTTAATATACATACTAAGCCGCACAATATAATGCAACGCTGAAAAAGCAAATAGCCATCCTCATATGATTTGGCGAGGGCATCATATCACTCCGATTATTCGGTCCCATAAGGAGTGACTTGGTTTAGTGTTGCCGACGACCTCAGGCGTCACAATGATGGTGTTCCATTTTTCAAGGCCATCAACATATAAGCTGTAATGAAGACTGCTCTGCTCGCCTCCAGCCACATTCTCAATAGTAAGGGCTCCAAATTTCGAGTTGCCAGTGTTAATATACCTAGCCAGACACGGTTAGTCAAACGAAAATGGCGAAATGAGAGCAAGTACTTACTTTAGTTCGACATCTTCGTCATCTGTTTGTCGATAGGTGGGGATTGGAGAGTAAAATTGATTCAGAGGACTCGCCGAGAATTCGTGAACCGTAACGCTCTGCGGCCACTTGCCGTCTTTCGGAGGTGGGAATGCCGTGGCGCCAAACTCATGACGATCCCCCGACAAGACTACAACGCCATAACCAGCTACACCAGCGTCCCACATCCCTTCCAGGACTCTTTGGCGCTCATACAAGAAGCCACCCCAAGTATCTCTAGTATTAACACGCCAATTCTTGGTGAGGGGTACCGAGCTGGCGATGATCTTCCACTTGACACCCTTGGGCTCTGGCTGGTGGAGCCAGTAAAGGAGATCTTCCAGCTGTTCAGTACCGAGCATGGTCTTGTTCGCACTTTCGAAAGGCTCGCTATTCTTCGACCGATAAGAGCGGGTGTCTAACATGAAAAAGCTGGCCGGGCCTTGCGTGAAGGAGAAATAGGTAGTCCCAACACGTGTTATGGCACCAGACGATCCAGCTCTCTTAGCGCGAGGAGGATTTACAGCCGTCTGGTAATGATGCCAGGGGTCGACGGCAGCCTCGTATACGCCGGAAGACTTGGCATCCCAATCGTTCAGAATCTCATGATCATCCAAGACGTGGATCCAGCTGAGGTTTTGACCGACACTAGGCCAATCAGGTGAAGCATATACTTGTCGGTACTTTTGCCTGTAGTCCTCAACCGACTTTCCGAAGCGATTGGGAACGTCGACGTAGATGAAGTCTCCCATAAATAGCATGAACTGTGCACCCAAGGATGGAAGGACTTTTGCGAGATGTCTCATACCAGGGATAGTCAAGGCGTGATCCAAAGGATTGTATGGCAAGCGCGGCAGAATGCAAGACGTAGCGAGGAAGGTGAATTTGCCGTCGTTGTAATCAGGAACCGCTCCGGGCTTTGGAGCGGATACAAACTCTCCTGAATGGTTATTGGAAGTCCTCCACTCGTACACACGTTGTTTGGAGTGTCTTAGAGGAATAGCAACAACTGCTGTAAAATCAGTTTCGTCGGTTGTCCATCGCACACCGCCAGCAGTCTGCCATAGCTGATTGCCTGAGGCCGCCTGCGCGTCCTTGACGTGAATCTCAACGGTAATTGGCATCTTGGACTGATCAGGCTCTCGGATCAGAAGCTTGGCTTCGGTATTCGATACATAGCCGATTCGTGCGAATGACAGATCATGACTAGGATATTGCAAGCGAGGCCTGTAAACGACATCGAATATCATAGCTAGACACGCAACATTGGCGGCGAAACCAAGGACCGTAAAGAGCATGCTATTCGGGCTTGGGAGCCCACTGAGTATTGTCTTCAAGGGGGCAATAGGCCGTTTGATGGCAGCGATCTCCTCGACGACCACCACCTCAGGATCAATAACGGCCGTATCCGTGGTGCCATTGACGACGTCGTCTTCGTTGACTAATTTATCTTGGACAGCCAGGACCACTTCGTCCACCAGTGCAAAACGCGGCTCACGGAGGTATAGAGAAACGAAGGTCGGTGCATAGATCGCGAAAAGGGTAGATACGACGTATATCAGATGCTACTTGTGGTCAGCGTTATCGCTCGTTAAAAGTGCTGGTGTGCATATCAAGTCCGGAACATAGGTTGACCCACAGGTACTGCTGCCTGAATTGGGATGGGGATGGTTAGCCAGTATTCGTTAGAAGGAATCGCCAATAGTCCCGGGAACATAGGGGACGCACCCAGCGCAAGAAGAAATAAGTGGCGACTTTGATGCCTGCGGACGCAAAGGCCGCGGCTCGTCGTTGGTAGTCCATGGCGATGCTCAAACACCGTTCGGTGACTTCTCTCTAGTTAAGTGGATGCAAATATGTTGTTAAGGTCAATAGGAAGAAACGTGATTGAATGCACGTCTAGTCGTTTTAAAGAAAAAGGAGGATTATATTCAGCCGGAATGCCCAGAGTCGAGCTAAGAGCTTCGGGAAATGAACAGGCCACGAGGGAGAGGCCAACTGCAGGAATAGCTTGTCAAGGAGCCGTGCGCTGGAATGGCGAATGCATCAAGTGTTTCCGCGCATGGGTGAGAAGAAAAGAAGTAAGAGGATCGATCCTGAGCTCATGTCCTTCTCGTCAACTGTCGTAGGATTAAAAGCTGGAGTAACATTCGACAGCTCAGAGTCCAGAAGAGAGCGTCACATATGACGACAAGGGTTCATGGTTTCAAAGCCAAGCTCCAGGTTAACAGCACGCTTGGCGGCTGATTGGCTAGATAAGAGTGCCTGAGACGAAACCAACAAGACGTCACAGGTAGGGGGCTACTAAAATATGGTCCTATGTAATAAGTCAATTAAAGCCCAAGCTGGCCTAGCCAGCCCCTGGCCAACACCCCTGGCATGGCCACCCCCGTGGCGGGATTTACCATAACCCGCGCCGATGTGGCTCGCGTGTCCGCTTTCAATTGAGCCCCCATTATCCCTGGCTTTTTGGTAGCACCTGGGACATATGTATGTAGGATAGCAGGTATCGCGACAAGCTGTCCATAAGCTCACTACCACCGAAACCCGCTACACAACACCGCCGAAAATGAGAACCGCGTTACTCACAGTAGGCATTCTGGCCTGGCTGGCCTCAGTTGTCTCTGCGACTGCTCTTACCTACAAGCTTTCCGCCAACGAGAAAGCCTGCTTTTACGCCTACGCCCCGCAGGAGAACCACAAGATCGCATTCTACTTTGCCGTACGGGAAAACCCCCTCCCCGTCCCAGTAATACCCTTGACCTCATGAATGTGTGTATTGATCAAGATTATGCTGCTTAGGTCCAATCCGGAGGCTCTTTCGATCTCGACTACGAAGTTACCGGTCCGGGGGATAAGGTCATCCTCGACGGCCAAAAGGAGCGCCAAGGCGATTTTGTCTTCACGGCTCAACAGGTTGGCGACTACAAGTTCTGTTTCAACAATGAGATGAGCACATACTCGGATAAGGTTGTCGACTTTGAGATCTCAGTAAGACCATCCCTGGCTTCTGATGGGCACATCTCTCTGTGTGGGCGCAGACGGTTAGAGGCTAATCAAGCAATGGCGTACAGGTTCAAGATGAGGTTCGAGCTCAACTTCCAGCCAAGCAGGGCACTACTTCCGAGCAGACCTCGGGTCTTGAGGAGTCTATCTACAAGGTCTCCGGACAGCTCTCCACCATTACACGAAACCAGAAGTATTTCCGCACCAGGGAGAACCGCAACTTCAGCACCGTTCGCAGCACCGAGAAGAGAATCGTCAATTTCAGTCTCATCCAGTGTGCTATGGTGATCTGCATGGGTGGCCTCCAAGTTTTCGTTGTTAGATTTTTCTTCCAAGTAAGTTCAACCATGTGTAAATATGGGAGGGTATAACATGCTAACGAATACGGCAGGGCGCAAGAAAGGGCTACGTGTAAATGGCTGTAAATGGATTTCAGAAGGTGTTGGTTGGTTTAGCATAGGTCAGCGTGGCTACCGAGGATGGCGTCATGAGGACAACAATAAAAGGCTACATATATCAAAGCTATGGAGGATGCTACGCTACGTGCCACGACATGTATCATAATTCAGGCGTGACGATTATTGCCTTGGGTGTAAAAAGCCAGGTCGATAGTGACCATTTCCAATAGATTCCAGAGATTTGGGAAGCGCAGGTCTTTGCATCCTCTGAGCGTGATATTACTATACAGGCGATGCGAATTGCACGATTGAAATTGCATGGCTCATTGCTTTGCAGACGATGATATGCTGTAACTTAGTGATTACCATGTATGTACATAAAAAGTGTATCAGAGCAGTTAATGCAGAACAAGACGCGCTAGCGCAAGTACAAGTCAAATGCACCAGCCACAGTTTTTTTTTCTAGTGAGCTCGCGGTCGCCACAATCTCTGATTTGGGACCCGCGCCAACCAACTTGACTACTTGCTATATTCTACCAACATGCAGTAATCTACCAATAGTATTCCCCATTCGTCGTCTCTGCACCTCTTTTGCCTAGATCCTTCGAGCGGTAAAGCCAGACGGTGCAGCTCCTGCTTGACCAGCAATACGCGCGCCATCATGGCATCTATTGCAGCTTCTCTAGCGCAAGCCTTGCCTAAACCAAAATATACGGGTGAAGACGAAGAGCGACCTGCCCAGCAACGGGGCCCGAGAATCGTTGGTCCTGGTCAGATAGACGAGTCACAGATTGTTTTGCGCAGATCTGGTCCTCCTCCTTATGGACAAAGAGCGGGATGGCGCCCAAGGGCGCAGGAAGACTTTGGTGATGGAGGTGCCTTTCCCGAAATACCTGTGGCCCAGTACCCTCTTGAAATGGGCAAGAAAGGATCGTCGACGAGCAACGCCTTGGCTATCCAAGTCAACGCCGACGGAAAAGTAAAGTACGATGCAATTGCACGTCAAGGGCATGGCGAAGATCGCATCGTCCATGCGTCTTTCAAAGATCTCATCCCCCTCCGACAACGCGCGGACGCCGGCGAGATCGATCTCGCCAAACCTACCGAGGAAGAGATAGCCGCAACAACGGAGCGGACAAAGAATGCCCTAGCAGCCCTCGTCAGCGGTGCTGTAGCATCGCAGAAGCCCAAGAACGTAAACGTTGGCCCGAGAAAGGATGCGACCTTCGTTCGATACACACCAGCAAACCAGATGGGAGACAACTCTAAGAAGCAAGATCGAATCATGAAAATTGTGGAGAGACAACGAGAGTAAGTGGCCATTTATCCCCTATTCTGCTAGATACACGCGCACCGAGCATTCCGATTGCTAATACAGGAGATAATTACAGTCCTATGGAGCCTCCCAAGTTCAAGCACAAAAAGGTCCCCCGAGGTCCCCCTAGCCCTCCACCGCCGGTGATGCATTCGCCCCCTCGAAAATTGACTGCCGAGGACCAGGAGATGTGGAAAATCCCCCCCGCAGTGAGCAACTGGAAGAACAGTAAAGGATTCACAGTAGCTCTTGACAAACGACTGGCTGCGGACGGAAGAGGTTTACAAGATGTCACTATCAACGACAAGTTTGCCAGCTTCTCAGAGGCCCTGTTCATGGCAGATCGCCATGCGCGTGAGGAAGTCCGACAGAGAGCACTTATGCAGCAGCGGCTTGCGGAGAAGGAAAAGGCACAAAAGGAGGACAATCTCAGGATGCTTGCGCAGAAGGCCCGAGAAGAGCGGTCTCATGCAGGAAGGCGGCGGAGCACCAGTGGATCTCCCGACTCCCGGTCTCGGTCTCGATCACGTAGTTACAGCTATTCAGATTCTGGATCTGATAGTGAAGATTCGGACATACGAGCACGGCAGAAGGCAAGAGATGAAAGGCGCAAGGAAGAAGAGCGGAAGCTTCGCCAGTCACGAATGGGTGCCGAGAGAAGGATACAAGTTATGGCCCGAGAGCAAAATCGTGATATCTCCGAGAAGGTTGCTCTCGGCCTTGCCAAGCCCACTCAGCAGGCTGAAACCATGTACGACTCGCGTCTCTTTAACCAGTCCAGTGGTTTTGATAGCGGCATTAACGAGGACAACCCTTACGACAAACCTCTATTCGCCGCACAGGATGCTATCAGTAGTATCTACCGGCCACGCCAGAATATGGAAGACTACGAGGATGAGGCGGCTGGTGACCGAGAACTGGACAAAATCCAGAAATCAAGCCGGTTTGGGGAGGTACTGGGCAAGGGAACATTCAAAGGTGCCAAAGATGCCGAGGCGCGAGAGGGGCCAGTGCAGTTCGAGAAAGATGGCGGGAACGACCCGTTCAATGTGGATAAGTTCTTGTCCGAGGTTGACCAGAGCTCGTCGTCGAAGAGAGGTTACGGATTGCAGGAAGAGGACGCGAGACAGGCAAAGCGTGCTAAGGTCGACGAGGATGACGAAGACTAGAAGCTGTCATCTTTTGCATTGCGGGATGTTCACGGAGTCTAAATGTATTATAGGAAGGTCATCTAAGGATGATCGCCTTACAGCGATCTTTGCGGCTGACATAGTTGCAGATATAATGAACAAAGTCTCTGGGTTACCCAACCTAGAGGCTTGGGTACAAAGCAATGCGATGTTCTGTTTCCCCAATGCCACAGTTGAAAAGGAAGGCCAATGTGTATGGAAGCCGCCGGTGACAGGAAGGGTAGTTGGTTCCGCCGTGAGAGCAATGAGGCAATCAACAAAAGACTTTTAAAACAACTGACCTGGTAGCCTGCCGGTCGAGATGGCTTGCACGAAACACTCACAAGGACGGATGTGTGAAGAGCCGCCACATTGGGCCAGGCTTTGCTAGCGTTGGTACCAGTCCAGAAACCCTCCAAGTATTGTTAAAATAAGAAGTCTAATCTGGAACAACGGTAGATCTTCAGGGTTTTCCACACTATAGTATAGCCATCCCTAATTGAAGCGTTCGTGGGCGGAAAGCTGATGACGCGCCATACGTACGACGAGACTGGATTACGACAGCCTGTGGGCCGTGCTGTCCAATGAGGAGGATGCCCAAGAATCGCTGCGGAGATTGTGGAATAAGGGTAAAAGCCAAAACACCATTAGAACCTATTCAAGGTTATTTAGTTCCCACTTCTACTATCCCCTCGGTCCCCCACCCCCCTAACACCGAACTCTGCAAGATGGTTGCTGAAAGTGGGCAAGTGGCGACGCCCAGCCAAGCTGCATGGTAAGAAGGTTGAGAGAAAAAAAAAAGAAAAGAAGAAAAGACCCTCACTACCCCCTACCACCAAGTGAGTAGGTTTACGGTACTGCAAAGATGCTAATGCAGAATTCCTGGGGGGCCATTTGCCAAGACACAAGTGTTCCCGGAGCTCACCCACAGGCCCGGGCCGGAGAAATTGATTGGAACTTGGCAGTATCAAATTGCCCGAATCTTTTGGTGTTTTTTTTTTTATCTGTATTAAAATGTGACGAACGTTTCAATCTCGTCACTTTTGGTCTCTCGGCTTCCATAGGGTGTAAAATGTGACCGAAACCGTTTCTCTGCGATTTGGTTGGTGATGGAGACACCCCCTCTTGTAACCTGTTTCGCACTTGCTACGTTTAGAGTATCTGAACAGGACACCATGTGTCAATGAGCGCTTCCGATGGCTGGCAAAGAGTTATTATTAATACCAGAACGGCATCCCCCTTGCGGCCTCGAGGGAAACCCAGGATTACACACGGGCACATCGCCTCACCCCTGACTTCATCTCGCCTCATCTTTTCTATATACTACACGCGCTGGTCGAATGGTTTTTTTTTTTTTTAAGATGACAGTTGGCTAACATTACCTAGCCCCGCTACACGGGCAGCAAGAGCTTGAGCCAAGCGTAGGTCCTCTCAGTCCGTCCCGACTGCCGGCCACTCCACCACAGCAAAAGTGCAACTATAACTTACATGTTACAGTCGGTCCCTTTACAAAGAGCAAAGAGCCGAAGCTAGGGCGAGATCGACTGGCGAGGCTCAGTGATCTCTTCTGTTCTAGGAAGGAATTCCATCAGATCAGTTCTTTGCATTGAAGATCAAGCTTGTTCTGGTTTATTGATCTTCAGGGACACCAGGGCTACAAAACAACAAAAGAAGGCGCAGCAGTGTCTTTGATAGCACTACAATTGGGCCGGTTCACGCCTCGTCACAAGCTAGTGTCATCGTCTCTAGACACTGTCCCCCTTCCTAGGGACATGCAACGGACAACGCGTCATCCTGGGCTCCAGTTTTTTCTTTGCCGCTCACACACCATCGACCAGTCGCCACGACCCAGCAATACGAAGCGGGCTTCGTATTCTGGAACCCAGCTACACTGCATCGCCTACTGTCATTAGCCCGCGCAGACTTAATTGGAGAAATACGTAGAGAAAACCGGAGCAAAAATGAACGGGTTGGATAATAAAACAAACTCGCGCTCGCCGGTGCCCGTGCCCGCGAGCTCACCTCCCTCCATGTCACTTACATCTGCACGTCTGCTCCAGGCAACCACCAAAGACCCCAGGCAGCTGCGAAAAGAACTTGGCTACACCCCGTTCGAGTACTGGAAAGGTCCCAAACCAGTGCTTCCGCCGGCGCAGAGAACGCTAGCGAAAAGCCATCCTAGCGCACCCGCCGCAGCTGTGCCTAGATCCAATCGCCAGGCCCCAGTCAGCCCAATCGCGGCAGGGTCAGGTTACCCAAAAGAGAAATCGGCGGACCCTTGGGATACAAGGTCCACCACCACCACCACCGCCGCCGCCAAGAACACTATACTACCAGCGTCTTTTATTGTTAGTGCTGGGGCTGCTGCTGCTGCTGCTGCTGCTCCTACAAATAGAATGAGTTGGGACTTACTATACGGGAACCGACCCGTCCCCGACGCTGCTTTCCAGAAGAGCAACGCCAACAGCGACAACGTCGAGTTGAGATCGGGTCGACCACCATCATATTCCAGCGTCCAATTGCCACCCCGGCCGCAGAAGAACATGTACAGCGATCCCGACAACGCTCCGTGGTGGGATTGCCGTTACTGGCGCAAGCGTACCTGGGCCATTCTCGTCTTTGTAGTCGTCGTGGCGATCATTGCCGGAGCCGTCGCCGGCGTCGAGGTCGCCAAGGCCAATCGCTACCCCGACTATACCTACCTGAACTACACCTTGTCCGATACCTGTAAGTTAATAACCATACCATTGATTGGTCGTATGCACCGGCGACCAAGTGTAATGTGAGCGAGCTTGCCATCGGCTGACCCGTACGGTGTTTCCCTTTGCATTTTTAGATTCTGGCACGGACTTTTTCGATCAGTTCGATTACTTTACTGGCTATGATCCTTCGTCGGGTTTCGTTCACTATGTTCCTCAAGAGGAGGCAGAGTCCCTCGTGAGTTGCTTTTTTCATCTCATTCCCCCTCATTTCCCTCCCTTCCAACATATCACAATCTTGTCCTCAGCCAATTTATTACCAAAATGAGGTTTGGCGAAGGCAGCGAGCCAGAAAGCAAAATCTGAGGTTAACTAATACATGCATACAGAACCTTACCTATGCCTCATCCTCGTCTGCCGTACTGAGGGTGGATACCTCGGTTGGTAACACCTCCAACCCGGACGCCTCCACCGGCCGTTTCTCGGTACGCGTCACCTCCAAGACGCAGTACGACTCTGGGCTGTTTATCTTCGATGTCAAGCATACGCCTTACGGGTGCGGCACCTGGCCGGCGCTCTGGTTGACGGACCCAAGCAATTGGCCAGCTAACGGTGAGATCGACGTCATGGAGGGTGTCAACCAGATCTCAAGTGGTAACAACCAGATGACGCTGCACACGACCAACAACTGCGAGATGGACGTCAAGCGCCACATGTCGGGCAGTTCGATCCAGACCAACTGCTACAACGGCACCAATGACAACGCGGGTTGCGGTGTCTACGGCGGCTCGAGCTCGCTGGGCGCCTCCTTCAACTCGGCCGGTGGGGGCGTCATGGCTCTTGAGTGGCGCGATGCCGGGATCCGCATGTGGCAGTTCGGCCGGGATTCCATCCCAAGCGACATCACAGGCAAGAGCCCGGACCCCACCACCTGGGGCACCGCAGCCGCCGACTTCCCCAACACCGACTGCTCCATCTCGTCGCACTTCCGCAACCAGAGCATCATCGCCAACATTGACCTCTGCGGCTCGTGGGTCGAGAGCGTCTGGTCCGACGACAGCTGCCCCAGCGACTGCGAGAGCTACGTCGCTAACTACCCTCAGGCTTTCAAGAATGCCTACTGGGAGTTTGGCTCCTTCGAGGTCTACACTGCTTCCTAGAAAGGGCGACTTCCTTGTCTCCGCTGGAGGGGATTTTTTTGGGTTTGTTTTTTCTTTCGTCACCCCGTAATTGAGCGCGGTTGTTCCTGTGACGAGGGTAATGATAATGTGTGGATGGAACGAAAACGACGACCAGTTTTATTTTTCTTTTGAGTGCAATGCTCAGTTTCTTGAGCCTTTTTCTTTTCTTTAGCGAGGCGTTTACAGGTACTACTAGTTGCAAAGCAGCGGGCAGCTTCATACCGATTTCACTCGGTACAGATCTTTTTGTGTACTCTTGGTACGAGATAGATACTTAGATAGACATGGTACTAGACCCTGTCTTGAAGGACACACCTAAAACGTATGTAAATAAACATCGTGATTTTATATTTTTTGCTCAGACGACACGCTGCATTTTTGTGTGGTGCATGATTATGAAACCATTTTGTCGGCTTTTAGGCTGTGTCGTAGAGACGGCAGTATACTGTGCACGCTTTGATTTGTATACGCGATTCTCTTCAGATGTCCGTAATAACAATCGTCAAGTGGAGAGAGGGATATTCTACAAGTTCCGAGGCATCTATATGTCTATAAGTCTCTCGTTCGCCTTTTTGCCCAAGCCCGAAACGCCGCATTGCTATGCAAATCCATCGTACAGATACTAAATCAACTTCCACCAGAGATTTACAAGGGCGAAATGTGAAAACTTCCCATCCTGACTCGCAACCCGCCTCTCCGAGCCAGATGTGCTGTGTGACCAGCCATATTAGTGTAAGGCAAGTTGGTGGACAATATGTTGGTGGTGTGCACTCTTCGCTTCTTCCCCTGCCTTCTCCTGCCTTCATTTCCTGTTGCATGTATTATACCCTTTGTGTATAAACTTTGGGTGTTCTGTTCTCTCTTTGTCCGCCCTAGCCCACCACTCTTAAATAAAAAGTGTACGTCGATATAGGCATCGTGATGGAAGGCGTACAAAAAAGAAGACGAACAGCCACCTCCACCGCCAGAAGAGAGACGGGGGGGGGGGGAGGAGTTATTTTAATATTTTCATTTCTCTTGTTACTCGTCTCTGGGACTCCTCATCCACGCGTCGATGGCGGCGCTGAAGGCCGCGAAGGCAGCGCAGCCGCCGCCCACCGCCATGGGCCCGCCGCCGCGCGCGAGGAAGCCGCCCGTCAGGCAGCCGGCGGCGACGCCGTTGGCGAGGTCGTTCTTGGCGCGCAGGCCCTCGATGCCGCACTCGATGCCCGAGAAGAGCGCGCCCACCTTGCCAAAGTTCTTGGCCATGCCGTACGAGCGCGTGCCCATGTCCTTGAAGCCCGTCGCGAGCTGCTGCCGCAGCGGGAGCGACGCGAGCTCCTTCGGGGGGCCGCCGGTCGCGCCGGGAACGTGGTAAGGGGTATCGTAGGACATCTACAGTTCATCGCCACGGAGAGAGAGGCGCGAGGTTAGCCGCCCGTGGTCCACTGAAGCATTATCGCCGGAAGGGGAAGTGAAGGGAAAGAAGGTAGTAGTAGTGGTAGTTGTTGGGGGGTGACGTACCGAAGCCATGAACATGCCAAAGAGACCGCCCATGCCGAAACCCATCACTCCAGACATGGCAGTCTTTCCAAAGCAAGACTCCATCAGCGCGTTCAACTACAGCCAGCCACGCGAAGCTGATTAGTTCCAAGGTCTCGTCGAGACGCCATTGGCCGTCGGAGGTGTGGGAAAACACTCACCCTTTTGATGTTGGGATCGTTAGGATCATAGCTGGAGCTCGGTGCTCCGGCACCGCCACCTGGTAAAGAGCTCATATTGCCCAGAATGAAATAATCAGAAGGAGGTGGACTCGGATAACTGTCGCGAATAGTAACGGGCGGTTTCGTTATCGCAACCTGCTGGAAGCGATGCGATAATGGATGGTTCAGAAAGTTATTTCTGCCCACATTCACCGCTGTGCTCCATTCGTCCTACATCGGATTGCCACTAATAACCTACCCGTGTGGACATTGATTAGTCTGCACTTCAGATGTTCTAATTGGGCACTTGATTACATGGGTACCATGAGGTCCATATCTAGCATTGACTGAAAGCATGTGTGCATAGATATTATATAACTTAAAGTATTTGAGTCCCAATATAACATCCGATTTTCTGCGGTGACAATACAGTATACTGACTATGTATGTAAGGGTCCTTGTCTCAATTTACGAGGCCCCCTGCGCACCATAGTGTCCCTCATGCAGCACTTGCTGCATGTGGCCATGGCCTTCTTGACAATCGAGCTCCGTTGCCTCTTTCCTAGACAGAAGTATCTATACACAGTTCCGTTCACCCAAGGACGCCAACTCCAGCTGCGCAAATCCAGCAGTTTATGGTCGAGGTGCCATGAAGACAAGGCATACAAGCTCAAGGATACACCCGCAAGCCACCAGTAACCAACGAATTTGATACGCATTCCAAAGATGGATGCCTTATAGACCTAGATTTGACAGTTGCGCCAAGGAGAAAATACTGTGAGGACTGAATGCCAGGGTGTCCGCAGCGTTTGCGAGAGTCATGCAAAAAGCAAAGAGGTATATTTTACCGTTCATCCGTGGCACTGATCGTCAACAACCACGCAGGCGCGTACGCTGCCATGCAGTGGGAAACCACTCCTCCCCAGATTTTCATAATTCTACGATTCGTCTTATCCGCCCTGGTTACACGCTGCCTTAGCCATGCAATGAAGGGAAACTCATGGTCTACTTCAGGAACATTTCCTGTCCGTTTCGTGCACTTCGCGTGCGATCGAGATGGTCCATGCCCAGTATCATGTCATCTTCCACGCCGTTACCTTCCTCAACAATAATTCGATCTGGGGTTTGTAAGTTAGTTGGCTGTAAAACTAGTACAATGATGGGGTCCGATCGATTTTCATACCATCTTGTAAGTATTCTGGCTTAGAATATCGCTTAATCAAGGCAAATTTTATCTTCTCAAAGGCCTTGCCCTTGATACCAGTGCGCTTCTCTAGACGTTTCTTCGTCTCGGAGAACGGCTCACCCTATGGCATTATTGTTAGCATGCAATGACACCAGTGGCTCTACTTGAGTGAAAGAGACTAACCTCCTTGAGCAGGAACTTGAATGGTATTCCGTGGACACGCGTTGGATCTGACTGGAAATGCATGACCTTGATGAAGTCACGTTCGTCTGCATCGAGCTCCTCTTCGGGTATCCTCTCGGCAATCACATCTGCATATTCGTTGATGCTCAGAACTGGGTAATTTCCTGTGAGCTCTCGGAAAAACTTGTGGTTGTGTATCTCATAGATCCGTATCCGACCGCCTTCTTGCTCATCTTTGATCTGTGCTTTCTTGATGAATGCTTGGACGAGGTCTTCGACATGTCCCTGCTTGTTCACAAGAACATCAAAAGTCTCCTAAAAAGAAAAAAAGGTGCGATTAGTAACTGGTGGATGGTCGAGTCTACTCGCTTCTCGCTCTCAGTATCAACGTGTCGACTTACATCCTTTGTGACGCCCTCTGATAACCAAGTAACTTTGACGCTCTTCTTTGTATCAAGCTCCGCCAAGCTCATCTCTAGCACTTCGAAGTACAGTGCGTCCGGTTTCGTCTGGGTTGTAGCCTGAGTGTAGTGGGCGGGAGTCAAGATTTGGTGTAGGTTTTGCTGAACAGCACGGCGGACTGGCGTTTTGGGGTTCCCATTCGCTGCGTTGACGGTGAAGAACCGCAAGTGTGTCGGGTCCACTTGCAAGCGATCCCCAACGCGCTCTGCAAGCTGGTCATACCCAATTCGACTGCTCAGTGTAAGCACGAAACTTTCATACTCTTTGTCACAGCGCGTGGGGTGCGGCCAGAAGCGAACGTCTCTCTTCAACAGCAAGAAGTCATAGAATTCGCGGGCGTCCTCGAAGTGATCCCACTTTTTGGCGGCGTCTGCGGCAGCAGGTTTATCGTTAACGCGAAGGCCCTTAGCCAAGAGATCGGCGGAAGTACGCTCAGGAATGAGCTGGAAGCAAATAATATCGCCATCTTGAAGCTCGGCGGCTTTCAGAGACTGCTTGGCCTTGAGTTGCTCGATCATCTGCGGTTTGATTTCTTCCCACATTGCCAATTGATGGCCCGAAGGAAGTTTGTCCCCCCAGCCCATCTTCTTGCAAATAACAGGTACGAGATCTTCCACCTTCTTCTCCTTGCTGACATACAAGTGGCCTACTCCGTGAAGCGATTGCTTTTCCTGATCGAAAAACTTGAGGAAAAGGAGGATAAGATCAGACTTGACGACGACACCATTCGCATTGCCTTGGAAGGTCGGCCAGATAGCATCACCTTGTGGGTCTAGCTCATCGGCGACTTCAGCCCAAACACGAAGAGAATAGTCTCGGCTGGCACTAGCTGAGCGTGAGAAAGTCTCCTCGACGGTTGGCTTCAAATCCATGATGGGCTGATCAGGTCTGGTTGTTTTATTTTGTCGATTCACCATGATCCAGAGGCGAACTCTGCGTGGGTCTTGCTGGATATCTTCCGCGATAGCCTGAAGGAGCTCTTCCATGGTCGCCTTCTTCTTCATCTTGTACACTCTTGGCGCAGCGGGGTCATCTTTCGGGTCTCCATCAAAATTCGTCAGGTCGGTTGCGCCATGATTCTTGAACGTCTGATCGGTAACGACTTTGACGGGCAAGTATAGATGCTGCTCCTCTCTCTCCTTTCTCTTGGCCTCCCTCGCAGCCGCTTCTTCCTCGAGCCTCTCGTGAAGATGCGAAGGCGAGTCTTCCTGGCCGACGGGCGTCAACACTTGGTCCAGGCGAGATTCCCGGATGTAAACCAGCATGTAGGCGCTCATTTGACGAATGACAGGCTTCTTCAGCGTAGAGGTGCGGAGTGGTGACCGGTATTCTCCACCGTAGTTTTCTTCCAGGGTCTCTCGGACAGTGGCCTTGGTGACCTTATCATCATCAAACTTGTAGAACCAGCCATCTTTGTTGGGTTTCAGGAAAGCGTAATAGTGCCCAGCGTTAAGATCTCCGCTATGCACAAGCACGCCGTGAAGTTTGTAGATCCACGGTTCCGAAGTATCAGCGCCCTTCTCGAGGTAGGGAGCTGCATCGAAGCTCTCGGGAAATTCGAAGCGGTCATTGACTTTCATCATGGCATCTCGCTGGACATCGTATTCGAACCTCTTGAGGTGTAAGTGCAGAACCTCGGGGAAGCTCTGGAAGATGACACCCTTGTGGGCGTCTTGGTACTTGAAATCATCGCCTGCCCAGTACTTGTTCTCGCCATCGAGCGTTTCCTGTTGTATGTAGTCTTTGAAGCTGTCCTGCAAGGTGGGGATGCCACGGACATTCAACTGGATATCCCAGAAGTCCTCCACACGGCTTGATTCATAGTCCACGTTGATACAAGAAACATATGTCTTCACTTTGCCACTGAGCATGCGAGGCAGAGAATCTTCGGCAGCTGTGCCCTTCATCCTCTCCTCCATGCGGTCGATCAGTTTACGCGACAGCTCCTGGACGTCCTGTTGCTCGAATATGTGTCGCGCATCCCACCCAAAGGATTTGGTCAACTCGTTCGTGCTTACAGCGACATTTGAAGTCTGAAGCTGGTAGAAGAGTCTCTGCAATGTGTAAGCACTGTTGGTAACGCTCTCGTCCTGGTCTGTGGGAATTTGGTAAACTGCCTTCCGGAAGGCGTTTGTAAAATACAAAGACTGTAAGAGGGAATTGAGGTAGCAGGTGGCACCTTGGTTTTTCAAGCCGACATATCCCGTCTCTTTCTTCGAATCATAGTTGTTGAAGTTGTGCCATAGCACACCCGTTTCGTCCTCTACAATTCTTACGTAGGCAGTTAAATTGCAAGACTCGTTCTCGCACAATGGACGACCGGAGTTCTCCCACTCAACTTGGAACATCCTGCGCAGCTCCAAGAATCTTGTGAAGCCCCAGTCGCTCTCTTCTTTCGTGAAGCGGTGGTGAGCTGTGTGGTGGACAAAGAGGGATGGGTCGTTAATGTTGGACATAACCAATCCAAACTGAACGCAACAGCTCCAATCTTCTGGAATCGTGCTCGGATCCTCGAAACCATGCTCGAGATAAATTGACGATTGATCAACGTTATTCCCGAAGGGGAACAAAAGAATTCTCCTAGAAGCAACATTAGGGGGGATTCCATCAAGTTACTACGCCGAAGCTGTGGGACAAACCATGGAAATCCGCCGGCCTGGAAGACAGGACCATGCTCCTTCTTAGTGAGTGTCCTCCAGTTTTCTACTGTCCATGTGTGAACTACATCCTCCACAACCCGAGGCTCCTCTAATAAAGGAGGAAGGACAATCTCTTTCATAGCCTCATCTGTTTTCCCTAACGTGTCAGTCTCACCCCGGAGCCGCCAAGATAGGTGGTAGACATACGATCTGTGGCCAGTATGGCATTTTCCCGAGACTCAGAGTTGTTCTCTAGGCTATCTGGGTTGATGTCGACGACAGGTTCCTTCTCGCTCTCGACCGGCTGGACGATGTAATCATCCTGGCTGTCGACCATCATCTCGTTTGGTGAGTGAATATCGGAATCGTAACTCTAGATGCAAAGGAAAAAGGCGTGGTTAGCTCCAGAAACACAGCCTACTTTGTGGGGGCCATCGGAAGAGCAAAAAGTGAAGAGAGCCACCGAGTGATTGAAGCAACACAAACACTTGAGCAGACAAGAAATGGAGCGCATGAAAGCAGACAGCTCAAGCCTTGCTAGCAGCCCGCGGGGGATCCGACAAGGCTATTGTTCCGAGCATGAGAGCACAAAGAAGAGACAAGTAGACGCCACCGCGAGAAGGGAGATCATGCGACCAAACACGAAGGAAAGGCGAGTTCGAAGCCGCATGCAAAAAGGAACGAGAATTCTATCTTACCATGTCTATTCCAGAGGTCGGCCACGAATAAAGAATAACGTGCTAGAACTATCAAAAGGGAAGGGCTATCAAGTGCTCTAGGTGAATTGTGGGAGCCACGAGCCCGAGTCGTTGACGATTGCCTGGGCGGCGGGGTCGGATGACGATTACTGGAAGAATTGGCACGGATAAGGTAAGTATGTATGGAATGGACCAAGCTTCCCCTAGGTAAGAAAAAAAGATAATCGGAAAGGGCGCGCCTGAGCAGCCGGTTGCGGGGGAAAACCCTAAAGCCCAGCGTCTGGATGTCAAGCTACAAGTAAGATACAGACGCGACTGAAAGGGGGGCGTCGAAAAAGGGAGGTTTGTTTTCCAAGAAAGCCACAGACAAAAAGTTGGGAGCAGAAGCTTTCGCTGAAGGCTGCTTCTTCCAAATTCCCAATCACGGGTGGGACAAGGTAGCGCAGAGTGGGCTGAAGGGAACCGGAGCCTTTCCTTTCCCGCATCCATCCCATGGGACTATTGGGACTGGACGAAGCACTCAGCACAGAGCGTACGGCGGGGGGGCGCAGCAGCCACACCTCGAGGAGCCACTTCGCCGCCGCGGCGCCGGGTCCAGCTGCCCTCCAGGCCTGCTAGGGCTCGCAGCAACGCCTGTGCGCTGCTAACTAGCGAACCATGGTTACTGAGCCACGAAATTCTCTGCCGGGTTTGTGGGGCAAATGGCCCCGCTCCTAGCCTGGAAAACCTCTGTTGAGCTCGACTTTTTAGAGGAATGACGTCTGGGAGGTAGCTAAAGAGCTAATATGGACGGATGGGATTTTTATTTGCCTTCGTTTCTCCACCGCAAGCTCCGCAGGCAGATGCGCAAGTGGCTAGCTACAGTTTTCTGCCACGCGTGGGGATAGTTATACACTATGGCATTATCATATAACTGTAGCCGTGTGGTTGTCGCCATGGAACGTGACGGCTACGGAGCCGAAGCATCGAAATCTTGTAGTCTCGCTTACCACACAGATGTATAAGCCTGGTGGTGCTCGAAAGATGGTTTGGTCTTGGGTGGGGTTTTGTTTGGTTCTCCACCGGGGGCCAACTACAAGAGCTTCCGACGCCGAAACAAGCTAGAAACAGCAGAGCATTATGCAAAATACAATACATTCATCCTCAATTACCCACCCGTGTGAAGTTGCCCAAGGGGTAACTGAACCGCTTCATAGAAATCCGCTACAGATATTTTTATTGGCACAGGGACAAAAGCAAAGGCAAACCAGCCCGGCCATCTATTCTCGGTCACGTATTTGGCTGGGTTGGTGTTCTCTTCCCTGACCCCCTTTCCCTTTCAGTACGAGGCTTAATCAGCTGTGAACGGGTGGTTTGTTTTCGGTTTTGTGAGGTTCCTCGTCTCCTTTGGGCCGACCGAAACTCTGTGAATGTACCAAGCCAAGTGACAGCCAACGCGGGAACGCAATGCAATAAAATGCAGTACAACCCTGTCCGCTTCATCCACCCCACCCAAGTGCGAGGCATCGTCAGAGCAGAATGGATTTTCCATTCTTGGTCGACACACCCCGGACGTTGCTTCACCCTCGGCTGTATTCGCAATATCCTCCAAGGTCTGCTGCCAAAGAAACTCCTCGTGCAGGGACCGGTGAGCCATCCTGTGGCTTACGGTCTGGTACATGTGTGAAAAATGTGGGGCAATTTGTGACTCTCACATGCCACCCACCCCCAGAAGAGTTAGAGGTGCAAAAGCTCCCCCAAGCTCGTAAGACTGACTGCACCAGCCAGTTCCAATCATAAAGCTGTGCGAAATCGGCAGTGTATCGGCCGACATAAACAGCCTTTTCCTTCCAGACCTCTTCAAGTCTCTCCAAACGACAACTTGCCGAGAAGATCAGTGGTTATTGTCTCAGTATCGAGCGCGATTTCTTACCGATTCATCGGCGGCGCCTTTCAGATATTGGAAAGGTGGTAAGGCACATATGGAAGTGTCGTCGAGATGTTACCTTTCGCGGTGCACAATGCCACCAAGACCATCCGGTTGACCGGGGCGCTGAAGAGCCCGATACCTTGTAAGAGAATCATCTTTACACATGGTGTGTGCACACAGACGTACTCCGATAGTGTGTATAGCACTCGGCCACAGCAGCGTAGCATCCATACTGCTACCAAATGGCGGCCGGTTCAGGTCCTGGACGAGTAAGTCTCGATCGCAGCCCCTCTCTATGGCCGGACCAACTAACCAGCTGCTTTCGCCGGCTTGCAGATGGGTAGTCAAAGAGGCACGCCCAATATCCCTCCGCCAGCTCATGGTCTTCGGGCGCTCGCTCACTGAATCACGCCTTCTGTCCTCGGCAAATTATGTCCGCACCGAGCTGCCCACACGTATTGCTCACCGTATCCGGGATATGCAGCGACTCCCCTACGTTGTAGTAACGAACCCGCACATAAGTGATGTATACGATTTATACTACACTGCGTTTGACATGTTTCGCCGGGTCAAGGAGATCAAAACGCTAGAGGAGAATGAGAAGTTTTGCAGGGAGATATCCAGGATGCTTCAGGCTCATCTTGGTGTTATTCCGAAGCTGGCCATGGGTATCTTGGAGTGTGACGGACTCATGGAGCAGAAAGAGCTTGATCACTTTATGAATGTTATTCTGCGATCAGTGAGTAACCGGCCCCGTCATACGGCCCAGCTGTTTATCAGAAATCGGCATACCTGTACGAGGTGGGCATCCGAAATGAAGCCTGGCGACTAACATATCAATCTTCTTCCAGCGCATATCTCGACGGGTGATAGCGGAGCAGCACCTTGCTTTGACCGAGACCTTTAACTCGGACTGGTTCTCTCCCGGCGCCACGCTTTCGGAATCCGAATTCATTGGGGAGGTATTCCTCAAATGTGTCGCGCGGGATATAATCCAGCGCTGTGGTACGGCTGTACAGCAGCTTGCCCGGTCTGCCAACGGACCCGACGTTTCCATTCCAGAGATCCGGATCAACGGACATCTCGAGGCCAGCTTCCCCTACATCTTGAGCCACCTCGAGTATATCGTGGGGGAGCTGCTGCGTAACAGCGTGCAGGCCGTTATTGATCACCACCAAGCCAAGATTAAAGCTGGCAAGCTCGCGCCTAGCGTTACGCCGCCGCCCATCGAGGTAACCTTGTGCGAAGCTCAGCAGCACGTCATCATCCGGGTGTCCGATCAGGGCGGAGGCATCCCGCGCGACAACCTGCCATATCTCTGGTCCTTCAGCAAGGGCCCCCAGCGCCGCGAGCGCCTCGAGAACCTGACGCAGGTGCCGCTGATGGCCGCCACCTTTCACGATATCCGGGTGGATGGCAACTTCAGCGGGCTCCAGGACGGCAAGTCCAGCCATGACAGCTCCCTGACTTCGCTGTCGTCTCGACCCCCGGACTTGCGTCTGGGCATGGGCTTGCCGCTCAGCAGGGTGTATGCGGAGTACTGGGCGGGTAGTCTCGAGGTGCACAGTCTCGAAGGATACGGTGTGGATGCCTTCCTGCAGATCTCCAAACTCGGAAACAAGAACGAACAGCTAGCCACTCGGGCTACAATGGACTCCTTATAAGCGGGGGAAAGAGGCGGGGGAAGGGATTTGTGTTCGACCATTGAACCAGAAATAAAAGTAAACAAATACAGTAAGTGGGTATCGACGTGATGGAGGATAAGCTCGAGGGAGGATAGGAAGCTCTTCAGCACTTTGTATTTAGCATTGGGCAAGCATCTAGGATCTTAGTCGGGCGCAGTTTTCTTGGTTTTACGCCATGGATCCGTCGTATTCAAGTGCACGTTAGTGATTCAACTCAAGCATCATGGGGGTCTCTGGTAGTTTTTTTCAACTTGGTATCATAAGAAACTTGCTGAATTACATCGTTCACTAAAAAGAACCTAGCTTTATCTCTGGAAAGGTTTGGGCGGCTTCAAGGGGAACACGCCCAACAACAAAATAAAAAAAAGGGAATAATTTTCTCCACGTTTCAACGCTTCATCTGTGGCCCAAGGTCATAATCGCTCCTCGCTCCTTTCCCTTTTCTGGTGCCCCTTTTATGGACCATCAGCCCTTTATAATAGGACCAGTCCAACAGATACCAATCAGCTTCTTGGAATTAATATTCTTAGGGCGCCGTAGCTCGTGAGATTCTGGAGAATACACAGTATACCGAACTCGGCGGTGTATTAAATATCCCCGCTGCAACCGAGAGGATTTTGCGACGTGCTCGTCCTTTCGCTAATGAATCGCTCAAAAAAAAACAAGACAGAGGGAAAGGGTGCAGCGGGGCAGTATAGAAACACAGCAAACGGGGTTGGCTTAACGACGGCCACTGCGAGCAACGCTGCCCTGCATTTGCTCGAGGTCTCCCTCAAGCTGCTTGATCTGAGCGTGCGTTTGCTCGAGATCCTTGTTGAGACGGTCGCGCTCGGCGATAAGCTTCTGCTCCCATTGGCGGAAGCGCTGCTCCTCGACCTTGACCTGCTCGGTGAAGCGCTTGCGGAGCGCCTCCTCCTCCTCCTTGTACTTGGGGTTGTCCAACTTGCGGGGACGAGCCTCGCCAAACTTGCGGGTTTCCATCTGCTGAGCACGGTATGCCTCGTAGTGCAGCTCTTCGGTGGTGTGGATGAGATCCAACATGTGGGTGCGGATCAGGATCGATCGCAGCTTCTTGAAATCGCAGTGGTCCTCGTTCTCGACCTCGGCAACACCCCAAGAGTACTGGCGGCCCTTCACGATACGGCCGTCGCTGGTCTTGACGTCCTTCTCCGAGCCAATAACGGCGAAGGGCATGGCGGCCATCAAGCTTCGGGCGTGCTGGGCAGCAGCTTCATCATCCTCCTCGACCGGCGGCTGGTAGATCTTGATGTTCTGAGCTTCAATGACAGCACGAATCTGCGACGCGCAAGTTAGAATCCCGAGCTGCATACACTAGTCAAGACTGAACGGGGAGGGATAGGCTGTGTTACCTTGGCCTTGAACTTGGCGAGATCGGCAGGGCTCAGAGTATCGGCCTTCGCAATGACAGGGATAAGGTTAACTCTGGAGCAGAGTCTCTTCATGACCTCGATATCCAAGGGCTTGAGGGTGTGGCCGGTAGGTCTGATGAAATACAGGCAGGCATGGACACGCAGATCTATCTTGTCCTGGCGGCGCGGCTGCTGCTCCTGAAGCATGTAAGACTCGTGCTGGTCGTCCAAGAACTCGATGATGGGCATCCAGGAATCTCTGTTGTTGACATAGTCGCCGAAACCGGGGGTGTCAATGACGGTCAATCGGACTAGAGAACCATCCTCACGTTAGCAACTCGCGTAAAAATCAATGTACTGGCGCGCATGCTCTAGTCGTACCCTTGAAGAACTTCTCCTCGAGCTCGGCCTTGGTGATCTCGATCTCAACGGTCTTGTCGATCTGCTTCTGGTGGCGACGCTTGTGGTCGGCATAGTTCTTGATAGTGGTAGAGAAGAGGGTGTTGATGAAGGTGGTCTTTCCCAGGCCTGATTCACCGGCAACCTAGAAGTAAACATGCCACGTTAGTCCCTGGGATCCCGAAGCTCTAGCGAAGCAGGTCTGGCATGGGGCCCCTACCATAATCGTGAAGGCAGCACCTCTCTTAGCAACGATCTTGTGGCGCTGGTTGGGCAGGTTCGCAATACCGATAGCGGTAGCGGTGCCGGAGTTTTGTGCGGACGCCATGGTGTCAATTGGAGGCTTCTCGTGGTTGCGTGGTGAGGAGGGCCGTTGAGGTCGGTGATGGGGATGGTGTGTTGGCGTTAGAGATTGGATGTTATTTGGGACGGGCCTGCCCAAAGTTTAGGGGGACAAATGTGGGCCACGACCGCTAAAACGCCCCTGGCCCGAGCGCCTTGGGGAAATTTCTGCCTTTGGGCACCGCTTGCTTCCCTCAATCCATCCCTGCCCTTGCTACCCCTGAATCCGACCTCGTACCTTGGTACGTCGATGGTCCCTTTATTCAATCAATTGATCCATCTTAGCAGCTAAAGGGCACTTGATTGGAAGAAACCGCCGCCGTCACCAGGGTAATACTCCGGACGTACAGAGCGATGGGATCTGCCGAAGACAGGACACCACAGTACCTGCAACCCGTAACGGAGGTACTTCTATTAGTTGCACTTCTGGCTATATTCAAAGTGCTGTTTTGTTTTCGTCCGCCCTCCCCCTTTCCCGTTTGTGGCTTCGTTTATCGGCAGCCCATCCTTCATCTGCTGCAGAATAGCATTCCTTTTTGGCGCGCCAGACTCCTGTAAAGCCACCTGTCAGATGTCTTGCATTCTCTGGAATTTTGTAATTCGCTGCGATCCACTACCGAGCCCACGACCAGGTTCGAGAATTCAACAGTAGTAGCGCGACTGCTGCTATCAATGGCAAACAAGCCCGCCCATGCACCGTACCACGTCTGACGGAGACATGTAGAGTGTCTAGGTCTGCACCGCATTCATCACGTGTCCCAAACTGCTTGTTATCCTGTCATCTCTTATATATCTCTACATACTGTAATGACACAATTTATGCATTGAGAGAGGTATCTCCTCAAAGCAGCATTGTGTTTCCTGCTGATATCAACTGGGGGCTTCTTCTTCTTCTTCGTTCTTTCTAACGATTACAAGTTCGTCTAATCGTGTGCGTGTGCCCATAGCTCCTCTGAAATACCTAGGTCTGCGATATTATTGTTTTATAAACCAATCCACGCTCTACTCAGGTGCGTGGCCAAAATGAACGAGATTATATATAACTGGCTCCATGTCCGTCTGTGCAAAAGGTGATGACACTTTGGATCTTAACCCAAAAGGGCTAGCACGAGAAGTTGAGCTTCAACTCAAGATATTATGGGTCTTTGAGTTTTAGTCCTTAGCCACTTCCGGTTCTTATCGCGATAAGAAAAAAAAAGTTCCTAGGTTCCCTGCGCGGGTGCTGGTACTGGTTGCTGAAAAGTGAGTATGCGCCGACAACCTTGAAGTAGGATGATCGATCTGGCCAATTCGTGACAATGAAGACGGATTTCAAGGTATGTGCATATCACAGAAGGACTGCTCATATACCCAGAGGCTATGCTAATATCTCTTCTCAGTTCTCGAATTTACTTGGCACCGTCTACTGCCAGGGCAATCTGGTCTTCAGTCCTGATGGTACTTGTCTGTTCTCGCCAGTCTCCAACAGAGTGACGGTTTTCAATCTCGTGGAGTATGTGGTATGATCATTCCTTATAGATGTGCCTCCTACTAATTTTTGAATCGTAGCAACAAGTCGTATACCCTACCGTTTGCCCACCGAAAGAATATTTCCCGGATCGGCCTCTCCCCGCGGGGCAATCTGCTCTTGACCGTGGATGAGGATGGCCAGGCTATTCTGACCAATGTGCCTCGACGAGTCTCCCTATACCACTTCTCCTTCCGATCGCGTGTGACTTCCTTGGCCTTCTCGCCGTCTGGTCGACACTTTGCGGTCGGGCTCGGCAGAAAAATTGAAGTGTGGCAAGTTCCGTCAACACCAGATGCTAATGCTGAAGGTGAACTGGAGTTCGCGCCCTTCGTCCGCCATCACACCCACACTGGCCATTTCGACGATGTACGACATATCGAATGGTCTCAGGACTCGCGTTTCTTTCTGACTGCCTCGAAAGACCTGACGGCTCGGGTATGGAGTTTGAATCCTGAGGAAGGTTTCGTTCCAACAGTATTGTCTGGTCACAAGCAAGCGGTTATCGGCGCATGGTTTTCCAAAGATCAGGAGACGATATACACTGTCAGTAAGGATGGTGCCGTGTTCGATTGGCAGTATGTCAAGAACCCCAATGCGCCTCCACCGGAGGATTCCGACGATGATATGGAAGACGACGACGCCTCAGATATGCGTTGGAGGATTGTGAACAAGCACTACTTCATGCAAAACAATGCAACTGTCAGGTGTGCTTCATATCACGCCGCATCCAACCTGTTGGTGGCTGGCTTCTCTAACGGCATTTTTGGGCTCTACGAGATGCCCGAGTTCAATATGATTCACACGCTCAGCATATCACAAAATGACATTGATTTTGTCACCATAAATCAGAGTGGAGAGTGGCTAGCCTTTGGAGCCTCCAAGTTAGGGCAGCTTCTCGTGTGGGAGTGGCAATCAGAATCGTACATCTTGAAGCAGCAAGGCCACTTCGACTCGATCAACTCGCTCGTGTATTCGCCTGATGGTCAACGCATCATCACCACCGCCGATGATGGAAAGATAAAAGTGTGGGATGTCGAATCAGGCTTCTGCATCGTCACCTTCACCGAGCACACCAGTGGCGTAACGGCCTGCGAGTTTGCCAAGAAGGGAAACGTCCTGTTCACATCTAGTTTAGATGGCTCCGTCCGCGCCTGGGATCTGATAAGATATCGTAACTTCAGAACTTTTACAGCCCCCTCGAGGCTTTCTTTCTCCTGCATGGCCGTTGACCCCAGCGGCGAGGTTGTGGCGGCGGGCTCGCTGGATTCCTTTGATATACACATTTGGTCGGTGCAAACCGGCCAATTGCTCGATCAACTCTCTGGGCATGAAGGGCCAGTCTCTTCGCTTGCCTTTGCGCCGAACGGCAGTCTGTTAGTGAGTGGAAGTTGGGATCGCACTGCCAGGATATGGTCCATCTTCGACCGTACGCAGACGAGTGAGCCGCTGCAATTGCAAGCAGATGTGCTGGATATTGCCGTTCGGCCAGATTCTGCTCAGCTCGCCATCTCTACCCTCGATGGGCAATTGAGTTTCTGGTCTATTTCAGAGGCGGAGCAAATCTCTGGTCTGGATGGTCGTCGAGATGTATCGGGTGGACGAAAGATATCTGATCGTCGAACCGCAGCCAATGTCGCGGATACAAAGAGCTTTGGAACAATTCGGTACAGCACAGACGGAAGCTGCTTGCTTGCAGCTGGTACCAGCAAATATATCTGTCTGTACTCTGTAAGCACAATGGTCCTGCTCAAGAAGTACACCGTCAGCGTCAACCTGTCGCTATCTGGTACGCAAGAATTTTTGAATAGCAAGCTGTTAACCGAAGCGGGACCGGAAGGCCTTCTGGACGACGAGGGCGAGAACTCAGACCGCGAAGCTCGGAAGGACAATTCCCTTCCTGGTTCCAAACGCGGTGGCGATCCTTCTGCAAGAAAGAAAGTACCTGAAGTCAAGGTTACGGGCGTCGCCTTCTCTCCGGCTGGCACAGCCTTCTGTGCAGCATCAACGGAGGGTCTTCTCATCTTCAGCTTGGATAATGACTTGCAATTTGATCCCTTTGACTTGAACATGGAGATCACGCCGGCGTCAACTCTCGCCGTTCTTGAGAATGAAAAGGACTACCTGAAGGCGCTTGTGATGGCATTCCGTCTAAATGAAGCAGGGCTCATCAAGCGGGTATTCCAAGCCATACCGTACACAGAGATACCGCTGGTTGTAGAACAGTTCCCAATAGTATACGTGTCGAGGTTACTACGGTTTGTGGCGGCACAGACAGAGGAGTCTCCCCACATGGAATTCTGTCTGCTCTGGATCAAGGCCTTGATGGACAAGCACGGCAAGTGGCTCACCGCCAACCGTAGCAAAGTCGACGTGGAGTTGCGCGTGGTATCAAGAGCTATCTCGAAAATGAGAGATGACATACGGCGGTTGGCCGATGAAAACGTTTACATGGTTGATTACCTCTTGGGTCAAGCTCAAGAGAAAGAGGGCCAGAAGACAATCACGGGCAGGGATTTGAACTCGGGCAAGTTGCTGATTTCTGCTGGAGATGAAACACTCGAAGAGGGTTTAGACGATGAAGAGGCCTCGGGCGATGAGTGGATTGGTCTGGACTGAACATAGTCTTGGGAATTTATATATATTTAAGTATTCCAAGTTGACACATTGAAGTGCTTGATTTCTTGGAAATTCAACGCGATCATATACCGCAGATCATCTTGTGCTTCATGCATGCATGTATGCATGTATGTCTGTATGTAGATATGTAAATACATACGAGTGGCTATCAGAACATCGATGAGGTTGGGCCTTTCCATCCACTTTGGTGAAGATATGTTCGAATACAAATGGCTTGCCATAGCGAGGATAGTGAAAGTAAATCCAAACCCCTAGATCCTTCCTCTGTCACAAGAATAAGCGAGTATCGTCGTGATGAATGAGCATGGAAAATGAGTGGGTTCAGGCTGCTTCAGCCTTGCAGTGAGATCCTAGCCAGTGACGCCCGAGTACCTCGCCGCACCAATTTTGCCTCGACGATATCGTGGGATTGACTGGGGTTCCATAACTAGCCTGAGTTAGGTATGCATCCGAGAGGTACCAGACCCCTGAGTATCCAGTCGGTAAGGCTGAAATGGAGATGCAATGGGATCTCCCATGGGGATGCGTGTAAGCAGGCTGAGGCTCAGTGGCAGGGGGGGGGGTTTCTATATTTCCGCTGCACGGCTACCCCGCCCCGCCCCCCTGCCGTCTTTCTTTCGGTGGTGTTATGTATAAGACGGTTCGATCCAATGTTATCCAGCGCCGGCTGCCTGGGTAAGAAAAGAGCCTCCAAATGGCGTATTCAGAGCGCAGCTACTGTAGTTGCAATTCCCAGCATGATCTGATCTGATGTTATCTGCTCTTAGGAGAAGAGATGACCCATCAATTCTCCGAGCCACTCACACGCTCAACGGTCGAGTGTGTTTCGACCACAATATTTTGGGGCAAATGCACGCATACATACATGGTCAGTTGATTCGATTATACCCAATGGAGAATCTGTATTCATGCTTGCGCACGGCCAGCATGTCGGACTACAACAACGTAGGGCTGTCGCCGCCCAGCTGAGACCTCCAGAATTACAGCAGACAGCGAACAGCAACGGCCAACAGATTCCCCATGCACTCCTCGTTGGTGCTAATGTCGGCCGGCCTAGGAAAGGTGTACGACAAAACACCGAAGAGGTGTATACGTCTGCTGGCTACCTCCCGGAGCTCCGAGCTTTTGTTCGGAATACGACCGGCCATTATTTATGTACCAAAGAGTGGGCGAGATCAGCGAGAAGAAAGAAAAAAAAAAATTCGCCCCCATCCTTAAAAAAGGTTTTTAGAACTGCTAGCCAGGCCTCCAGGCAACAGTTGGGCAGATATGGTAGGAGAGAGAGGGGAAGCCGATGATGGCCGCGAATGAGTCTTACATACCGATGTTAGCTGCTAAGTCGCATGCAATGCGGCAAAGCTGCAGTTCAATTGTTTTCTCCCAAACCCTTGTTGACGTAACCCGAAAGCAGCCCCATCCCAGTTAATATAATCGAGCCCCCACCACGGACGCAGCCTCGCCACTAGACCTGATCTACTACCCTACTAGGGTCAATGACGGGCTGGCATATTCTGTCTCCCTGTGAGCCTGCTTTGATCGATATGGGATGGCAGCCTGACCACCTTCCCCTCATGCTGACTGGAGTGAATATTTATATTTACATGTACACTCGAGGAGATAGCTCATCTCGATAAACGTTGCGGCTCTTGTTCTTTTTGGTCTTTTGTGCCTTACAACTAAAAAGATACTGCCTCGTCTCAATAGCTGGCTTATCCCCGCTATACGCTAGCCAGTACGATTCGAACTGGTTGCCTGCGTGTGGTTCGCCACTCTGCATTATATTACTAGCCAGCACTCTCCTTTGGAGTGAACTCTCCGGTCTAAGGCAACCACAGAGAATTTGGCCGTTCCTTTCCTTTCTCCAAACTTGGGGTTTAAGTTGCCTATAGACTATTCTGCGATTTGTTCGAGTTGTTATTTATCTATTTATTTTCTTGGTGCACGCAGCAGAAGAGACAATGCACGTCAACTCTCTGTTTCGTGGGGTTTTCCCCATGGCGATGGAAAATATAACCAGTACCTTAGACGATGGCACCACGCACGGCCATGGCACAATGCATACAAATCTGGTAGAAACCATCCTGCCAATACTGGGACTGCGAGCGCTCGTGCCCATGTTCAGCTATCTTAGCAAGTCTCTCAACTTGGACATCACTTGGCTGATCGCCGCCTCGGGTATGATTTGGGCGGTCAACAGGGTGTTCCGCCAGGTTAACCAAACAGTCAACGGCCTCATCTCGAATTACTTGATGTGCACTATCCACATCAGCAGCAACGATGAGCTTTATGTTCATCTCATGAGGTGGCTCGCCCTGCAGCCGCGGATGGTCAACTCCAGGTCCTTGACTGCAGAGACTGAGAGCAAAACTGCATGGGAGGATGAGGACGACTCTAATGTGTCGAGAGATAAATCGGGAAACTATCTTAACTTTTCTAACCAGGAGGCAAGAGCAGTAAGTGACAATATATCTGCTGTTAAAGCACCCTAATCTACAGCAATATTCTCTTTGATGGTTTCGCTGATGTTTCAAATAGCCTCCCCGTTTCGTCCCTGCGATTGGGTTGCACAATTTCTGGTGGCGACGGACGTATTTTAGACTCCATCGGAAGCAGGAGTCGATATTCGACGATGGAGCAACAAGCGGCTTCTCGTCATTCAAGGACCGGGAAGATCTGGTCATATCCTGTTTCGGACGTAGTCCTGGTAAGTAAAACATTCTTGGTTACATACCGTGCGTAGACGATCAACTAACAAGATGCAATCCAGAACCGATCAAGCAGCTCCTCAAGCATGTAAAAGAGGAATACTACGACAACCACCATGCCAGGACCATAGTGAAGCGGCCTAGCCCGCAGAACTTCCGCCGTTATGGAGGTCGTCACGCCTGGCAGCAGGTTGCAAATCGACCCATCCGAGACATGAAAACAGTGGTCCTGGACAGTTACCAGAAGACCTTGGTTTTAGCTGACATCAATGAGTATCTGCACCCAGCAACCCCACGCTGGTATGCTAACCGTGGAATCCCGCTTCGTCGTGGCTACCTGTTCCACGGCCCCCCTGGCACGGGCAAGACGTCGCTCTCTTTTGCGCTTGCCGGGGTCTTTGGGCTCGACATTTACGTTATCTCCCTCCTGGAACCGACTCTAACCGAGGAGGACCTTGGTTCGCTCTTCAGCACCCTCCCTCGGCGCTGCGTGGTCCTGTTGGAGGATATCGACACGGCCGGCCTGCGACGCCCGGCCGAAGAACTCCAAAAGGCCGAGGCCGAGTCAAGGAACCGCGCCGGGGGCGGTGGTAGAGGGGGGAGGAGGGGAGGAAAGGGCGGCGAAGGCGGCGGTGGCAAGGATGGGGATGAGAAAGATGATGGCGGCAGAAGGGATAATGAGCCACAACAGGACTGGAAAGTCAGCGACCTGGCGAAGGCGCTTAAGAAGGAGACGACAGATGACAAGAAGGGTATCTCGCTGTCAGGCCTGCTTAATGCCATCGACGGCGTGGCCTCGCACGAGGGCCGCGTGCTCATCATGACAACGAACGTGCCCGAGTCCCTGGACGAGGCACTGATCCGCCCCGGGCGCGTAGACCTCCAGGTCGGCTTTACCAACGCCACGCGGGCCCAGGCCGAGGAGCTCTTTGTGCGCATGTACGAAGCTGATACTGAGCACAGCCAATTTAAGCCAGCTGCCGGCAGCAGTAGCAACAGCGCCAGCAGCAGCAGCAGCAGCAGCAGCAGCAGCAGCAACAGCAATGCTAGCAGCAACTGCGGTTCTGACGACGACGAAGGCAAGCAGTCCACGGGGTCGAGCACTCCTGCCACCGCTACCAATGGTCACGCCATTGCCGGCGCTACCGCTGCCGCTGCAGACACCCTCGACATCTTGCCCGATGAGCTACCCAAGGTAGCACGGCAGTTCGCCGACAAGATCCCCGACGGCAGTTTCTCGCCCGCCGAGATTCAGGGGTTCCTGCTCAAGCGCAAGAAGCACCCGCTCAAGGCCGTCGAGGAGGCTGACAAGTGGGTCGAGGCCATGATGCAGCAGAAGGCTTCGAAATCCAAGGTCATGCAGGTGCAGTAAAAAGGCAGAAGAAGAAACAAGAGGGCCGCCGGTGTCTCCGCTGTCTTTGCGTTTCTCTTTTGCATTTTATGTTTTACCTTATTTGGCTGGAAAGTAGCCTACACGCAGCTGCTTTATCAGATAGACCATAAATGAAACTCATCATCATTGGCACAAACGAAAACCGGACGAAAGTAGTGGCGGAGGCGGCAAAACTAGAATGTGTGATTCAATTTTGATGTTTATCAGGGGCATGTTTTTTTGTCCCGATCGGATGCCAACAATAAAGGCAGAGGAAGGGTAAAGGAAGAAGGGTGATTGGTGCAAGGCAAGGACAACCATTACGACAAAGAGTATAAAGCTGAGGAGGAAGCAGGCAATTAAAAATTGTTCATACACTAATTAACTTCATTTTTCAAGTTGGCTCTCTATGTAGCGTTATGAGGAAGAGAATGAACTCGTAAATCTACCCACGCCGTCGTCCCTCACTCGCCTCTCGTTCGGCCAACAAAATAAAAGACTTGTTTCCAGGTCTACGTATAAACAGCTTCGTAGCCTGGACTTCATGATGTTTATAGTCCCACATGCACATAACTCCTCAGTCCTCGTAAACCAACCAAGGGGGGGTTGGGGGATTCGTGCTACTCGCCTTCGTAGATGGGCCCCTTGGCCTCCACCTTGATGACCAGGTCGTGCTGCACGCGGAGCAGCTGCGTGCTGGCCAGCGCCCGCGCGACCATCGTCTCGTTCTTCTCTACCACCATGCGGCGCAGGGCGCGCACCAGGAAGCCGGCCACGAGATCCACGCTCCAATCGTCTGGAACGAGGGCGAGCACCTCATCCACATCGAACCAGGAGCCGAACCGCTCCAACAGCAGGCCCGTCTGCTCCACCCGGTCTCCCACGTCCGCGATCCCCAGGAACTCACTCAGAAGCGCACGGAAGAGCCGGGCCTGCTCGTCTTGCGTAGGCGGGATGCTCTCACGTCGTTTGGGTGCCTTTTTGCTGGCATGCTCGGGAACTTTTGGTGCTGATTGGTAGATAGTATAGATACTGGCGCCGCCTCGGATGCAGTAGGCTACAGCGGTATCGTAGTCGCCCAGGTGGTGAACGAGCAGGCGCAGAGCATCCTCGTGCTTGCGCTCGCGACCATCCAGGATGATTGTCTCCGGAACGAGCAAGTCTTCGGCGGTGGAGTTGAGGCTCGCGATGCGGCTTCTAATCGCAGCGGAATCGTACTCGTATGCCCCACCCAGAAGCTGAAGAAGTCGTAGGCGACTCTGCCATACTTCATCGTCGGGGGGTGCGTTGTCTGCCAGAAACTGGCGGTAAGTAGGCTTCAGAGGTCGCAGCGCCCGGTACGTAGTATATGTTGCCGTGATTGCGTCACGGGCGTCCGCTGAAGATTGAAGAAAGGTAACCACGATATCGAGGTAGTAGTTGATGAGCTCGTTGACATAGATTGTGTGGCCTTGCCCGAACACCAGATATTCAAGGTAATATTTCACGGCGTCTGGTGCCTCTTCCCGCAGAATCTGAACCACGTGCGTGGGTTCGAATTTTGGTGCCTTGCCATCTTCCTCGGCGAAGACTTGTACTCCTAGCTTCGGGTTGCGGTTGGCGAGCCAGATACCGTATTCCTGGATCAATGCTTGATTTCTGATTTTTGTCAAGTAATCACGTATCCGCTGCTCGCCATCTCCGAGCTCGCCTCCTTCATCTCGCTCTCCTTCGACAATTCGCCGCCATGTCGCAAGGACCTCGGCGAACATTTTTCGTTTTTGGTAAAGGCAGCTGAGAACAAAGAGACGGTGGTAGGATTCTATCAAAGTTTCGGCTCTCTCGAAGCAGTCTACACCGCTATCAACCAGCTCGTATAACTCAGTCCGTGTCGATTTCCCTTTACCGGGTCCAGGCGGCGAGTACTGGTCAAGCTCGAGCAAAACTGCTAGAAGGGCAGCATCAACGGTTCGAAAGACCTCATTTTCATCTGGGATGCTCCCAAATCCTTTCTTTCCCCTCCAACCTGTGAGGAAGCGCTTTAAAAAGTGTAGGACTGGAGTTGGCAGCACATTCACCCCCGACCGATCCTTGTCGGATGCATTTTGAGATATATATTCCTCCGCCGTTTTCTTCACTCCACCAAAGATCCAGATGCCCTTCCGCGTCTCAATCACCTCGTTCCGAACTCCTGGTATCAGAGATAAGACGACTCGAGGATCTAGTAAGCTATCGATCAAGACCTCTTCAAATGCTCGTTGCTCTGGGTCGCTGAAGGGCTCTTTTTCCGATTGCAAAAACTTGGTCAGAAGTAGTAGACCAGCCCTTTGGCGTATATAGTTGAAAGTAAGGAACTCAAGCTCCGATTTGGCATCACGGCGCCTAAATGAGCTGAGAACTGTGAAGAGTTCACGCCTCTCAAGGGAGGCACTGGTAGTTGTCACAGACGTGGCAGCTTCCAGTTGGGCGTCTAATTGCATGATCAGGGGATTCCTCAGAGCCCACCAGATGTGGCTGCCAGACCACACAGCGAGACGAGCAGTAGATCCAGCTAACCTCCTTGCAAAGTCCTCTTCGTCAGCATTCCGAGTATTCTCCCATCCTTCAGGCAGGGAAACGTCATCCTGCGAGTCGTTATCCCTCTCAAAAAGCTCCCGTTCTTTGGACATTTGCTCCATTGATAGGGCAGTCCTGGAATCTACGCTTTTTAGGGAGACCGTTGAGGCATCCACACCATTGCTAAATGGCTTAAACCTCTGTTGGCGGAGCTTTTCCACAATGTCTTGGAAATGAGTCTCATCAGAGCCCAGGAGGGATCGGATGCCCAGAGTCTGAGAAGGAATGGAAACTTGTGAGTCTGTCGGCGGAGGCTCTAGCCAGTGCTTACTCGATTCGCTTGCGCCCCAATTCTGTATCTCGAGGCCATAGTGGAGACCGTCTTCAAACTCCTTGCCCATGGAGGCGAGAACGTAGCCCTCCTCTTCGTCGTCTAAGCTGAGTCGTGAGGACGACAGGTCATGGGCTCCGCCATCGATGACTATCTCCTTAGGATATCGTTCGAATTCAATGGTAGGTCTCGTAGGATCTCCATCAAGGTTTACAAACATCCCTATTCCGGGGTCTAGGGGGCCAGTACCGGTGACGAGAAGAAATTCCTCCGAGGTCGGTGAGACTATGTGAGGCTTCAGGAAAACATGCTTTGGCCTAGCGGCAGCACCTGGACGTCGAAGTCCTTCTGCTTGCGGTTGTGGCGTGCCGCCACGACTTGAGCTCTCCATTGATTCCCGTGAAATGGGCTCATCCGGGTCTAATGGCGGTGGTTGATCCTGGCTTCGCCCGGATATCAAATTTCCCAAGCTGGTGCCACGGCGGTGGGCGGGGGACTCACTCCCCTCATGTTGCGAGCGATTTTGGGCCGAAGATGAACTTCTAAGTATGCCCGCACCCTCACTCCCAGAGATGTCCTGTGCTTGGCCAATGATATTGCCAGGTTGCGCTTCATCTAAAGACGATATCGACATCAGAGGAATCTTGAGTTGGTGCTCAATTTCAAGCAGCGCATAGCTTCGCGAATCAGCGACACAAGCAATTGTGCCCCTTCTGACGGAAACGGTGCTTCCAGGGAAATCGATGTTCTTGACAAGGCGAGCATGGTCTCCTATCCTGGCGACCTGTATCCTGCGATTCAACGACAAGAGGATGGTTACGGTGTCCGACTCGATTTCAGAGTCATCTGCGCCAATCTCATTCAGGTCTATGCCACCGATCCAGTTGCAGTTCTTGACCTGGACGGTTCCAAAGACGGGACTAAGCTCGGGTAGCGAGTAGAACGTTACGGTCCAGTTGCACAGCACACAAGCCTTGCCAACGCGGGGCAGCAGGAGAATCTGCTGCACACCTGGTTTGGAGGCGCTGCCCGATCCTGGGGGCTCGGCGAATGCAGGCTGGAGCCTCGAGGCTTGCACGAAAGTCGAGGCGCCGGACTTGTCGGTGGGATCGGGGGGGATCTTGACGAAGTGGATAAGCTCTGAAGCGGAGGTTCCTACGTATAGATTGCCGTCTGTCAAAGCAGAATCAAAGTTCTCCGGTTAGCCAATAGCTCCGCTAGGTGAAGCCAGCGGGTTCATAGACGTTGCGCACCTAGGTAATCGACACAGTTGATCTTGATGTCGCTGTTCTGTTCACCATCGGCGGAGAGGGGCACCTGCTGGAGCAGGGTGCGCAGGACGAAGGGCCCGGATTCAAGGTCGGCCTGGCTCCGCTTCTGTGGTGGGCGCTCCTCATCTTGCGCATCTGAAGCCATTCTTATGGTCTCAGCACCATAATGGGACGGAGACTTTGCAGCGCAACCATCGACGGCCCCTACGGCGAGGAGGGGAAGCTGATTGACGAAGTGGTGAGTTGGGGGTGGGCTGGCGATGATGATGCTCCGGCGTAGGCAGGCAATAGCTTTTTGGGGGGCAAGGCCGGAAAGCCAGGCTGAGAGGCGGTGGGATCGGCGGGCAGCTGTTTGAGCTAGCTAGTGCTCGGGGCTGCCAAACCGCCGGGGCGCCTTGTGGCTTGCGCTGCACCCGCCCAGAGGGCCAGTGGATTCGCAGCAGCCATTGGGTTCCATCCCATGCTTTATCTTATCACCCGGCGGCCCGCAAGGCACACCACCACTCGTCGTCGGCATTACGTATCCACCAGAGCTTTTGCACCCGTGCCTGTGCGAGCTCGGTAACCATTAGCAATCATCGTCAGAGGATATTTCGAAATTCGGCGGGGCTTCCACCACGACACATATATCCTGATTGCCGACTATCTTCAATTACGGCCCCGATCTCTCCAGGAACTCCTTGATCCGGCAAATACCTTGGACATCGTGCTGTGGTGTGACCGATTCCCTCTGAGCTCTCCCAGCTCAAACCGTCCGTCAAAATGAGTGGCGGCTGGAACACAAGTGAGTTGCGAGGACGCCTGTGCTGGAGATGTATGGACGATTACTGACTTGTCTGCTCTATGACAGTTGAATCCGATGCAGTAAGTCCGTCGTCTTTTTTCTCTATTCCACCTGAACTAGCAACCAGGCACTAGATTTTCCCTTTTCGCCATGACTGACAAGATGACTCCATTCAGGGTGTTTTCACCTACCTGCTCGACAACTTAGGCGTCAAAGACGTTCAGTTCGAAGAGCTCTTGACCCTCGAGCCCGAATCCCTTGCATCGCTTTATCCCGTATACGGTGTCATCTTCTTATTCAAATACCCTACCAATGAGCCCTACACATCATCCGACAAACCTCTTGACGGTACCTTTGATCGCGATGCCTCGGAGCGCATATTCTTTGCCCATCAGACGATTCAAAACGCTTGTGGCACACAAGCCCTCCTGTCGGTGCTCATGAATAAGACAGAGGAAACCGACATCGGGGGACCGCTCCGCGATTTCCGCGAATTCGCCATGATGCTGCCGCCGGACATCCGTGGCGAGGCCCTGAGCAACTCGGAGCTCATCCGTGATGTGCACAACAGCTTCGCGCGGAGCAGCCCATTTGTCGATGAGACCCAACGCACGAGCGGAGAGAGCGAGGATGCGTTTCACTTCGTAGCATACACCCCCATCGGCGGCACCCTCTACGAGCTGGACGGCCTGCAGCCCGCGCCCATCAGCCATGGTGCCTGCGAGCAGGAGGACTTCCCCACCAAGGTCATGGAGGTTCTGCAGCGCCGCATCAGCCGCTACGAAATCACCGAGATCCGATTTAACCTCATGGCCATGGTGCGCGACATGCGGATACGCGCCCGCGAGATCGGCGACATGGATCTGCTGGAGCGGGAGGAGCGCAAGCGCCGGGACTGGCAGTTCGAGAACGCCCTTCGGAGGCACAACTTTGTGGGTTTCGGCGGTAGCGTCCTCAAGGGCGTCGTGGAGAAGAAGCTCCAGGAGGGCAACGGTGCCTACGACAAGTGGATCTCCGACGCTACCGCGGCGACGAGAAAGAGGATCGAGAGCCGGAAAAAGGGCGGCGGCGGCGAGGAAATGGATATGGACGACTAGATTCTAATAAGGCCAGGCGCTTATAGATGATAAATGTTGCATATGAACGATACACCCCAAAAAAAGTTATCAACCCACAACCATACAGTCTTGAGATCTTACATCAACCCATAACGTAGAGAGAGGTTGACAGCATAACTCATCATCACACAGCCCCCTTCAACTGTCTACGCATAGCGACAGAGTTGCCTCAGTCTCCAATGTCATATAAGAGGTTACATGTGACCATTAGGTATAGAGAGACCTGAACGGCATAATTAGCCCAGAGTTCTTGCCTGGCACAGTTGGTATACGCGCGGCCGCGCTTGTTTTGAATATCTCTCTTCAAGCGAGCCTGAGTCGAGCAATCCCGTGCTTTCATTGTCCGCTAGACTTTGAGGGCTTGACATTAATCCCTGCGCAATCGCACCAGCAAACAAAAACTCTAACTAGTGCCAGGTCAAGAGCACATTCAACCACGAATGGTCTGGATCGCCTGAAGCTCAGTGGCAAGCAGGCCCTGCGCACTGACAGATTAGGCTCGTCGTGTGCTGTAGGTAAGCACTTATACTGCATGCAACCTGGCCCTTGCAGCACCTCAAACGGTTGCAGATCCAAGAACACCCCTGCGCGCCCCCCCATATCGTCTTTCTCCCTCCTCTCCCTCCTCTCCCTCTGGCAAGCTCCAGAGCTTCCCCAGGCAATCTGAGCCGGAGGTATGTGTAAGCCCAATACTCACCACCACCACCCCCGAGTTTCATATTCCCGTGTCAGGGTCTGGCAAACACACGGTCGCTCCGACAGTCTGGTTCCATGCGCCAAAAGAGATGGACGGGGAAGAGCTCCGTGTTGCATTCAAAAGGCACGAACCGAGTGCTTCAAGGGGCACACATTGGTGCAACTGTAAGGGCATTGTCTCATCTGTCTTCCAAACTTTTTGGAAAAGTCCAGCAGCTGCCTTGCGCCTGTGATAACAAACCTGGTCCGCACATATTCTCTAACGCGAATGAGAGATATGCCCCCCCCCCCACAACCTCCAATCTGGTGCAGCCTGCTATAACGGTCATTCGTGGTAATCGTGTGAAAAGGAAATAGAACCGAATGAGGTAGGAATATCTACGCTGAAGATAGACTAGGTTAGATGACTACTACTATCTCAATACTCAACTATTTCTTTCAACGGCCAAAGGATACAAAATTGCAACCGGGGATGTTCAATTAGTCTTCTATAGACTAAATGGCACATTGTAGTTAGTGTAAAAGCAGCAAAACATACGTCCATCCGCTTCGACCAACTTTTTGCTTCAGCACTGTTGATGCATATCATGTTAAGGCGACTCCTGGGAAATATAAACAGAAGGCCGGCGCAACAACCTTGGAGATTATATCCCTAACCTACAAGTCAGCATCCAACCTTGGGTGGTGGCAGCAGAACGCAGCCCAGTATTTGATAGGCCTTGGGGGAAAGAAAGCTGCGACGTCATTTTAGGTTTGCCAATCCTCCGTGTTTCATCCCGTTTCGATGCCTCAACCCTCTCCGCGGACAATCTATCCGTGCACCGGCGCCCTTCTTTAGATCGGGGGTAAGTGGAGCCTGTTCCCCACTCACCCACCCCCTTCCCGTACCTTTTCCTTGCCGTCGCTCCCGAAAACTCCGGATAACCATACTTTTGGTGTTGGTCCTTGGAAGATTAAGAGCGAGACCCGGGCACGCAAAGGGGTCTGCGTCGGCAGGGTTTAACTCGACAGCGTTTCAGGGCGATCGCAATCGCAAAACGGAAGAAAACTCTCAGGGTTGTCTAGCAGCCCTTATACCCCCCTTCCTCCTCTTTTCTTCGTTCTCATGTACTACTATAGGCTAAGTCAAGAGAGAGACTCACCAAAGTATCTGTGAAGCATTCAGAAAGGAGATGTATCGAGGTTGTGTACAACGTATCCAGAAATAATGTAAGAATGTAGGTAGCACCACAAGCGACTTCTGACAGGTGGCGGTGATATTGGGGTGTACACCAATAACTCATCGTACAACCCTCAAATCAGGATTTTTATGCCGCAATAGTAGAACCTGTGTCATACTCTCAAGTGCCTGCGTTACGGGTGTAGGTTAGACAGATTGTTAGTCGGCACAACGACAATGCCACCCCAAAGGCTATGTATGGTGCTGCCGAGGGTAGCCCATGGCTATTGAAGATCGTGACGTCTCGACATATGATGCTTATGCTTATTTGTTGCTGTACAAAATCGACAGCAGATGCCATATAATGATAGACAAGAGGCAGAAAAATAATCCAAATTTATATGTATTGATCGACCCATGAGGCGCACGGGGGAGCTCCTTTGCACTATATGAGAGAAACCCCTGACACGCCGGACGCCAGGCGTGAAAGGAGAAGAAAAGAACAGAGAATAAAACAAAAATGGTATACTTGTAGACCATACACCAAGAGGGGACGACATATTCGTCTTGACCCAGCCTTCCGGTATAACAAAGCCCACATATTATATCGCACAAAACGCCGGTCTCCTGTCATCAAAAAGGAACAAGCTGTCTTTGTCCGCAAAGTTCCGCCCCCTTAACTAATTCTTACTTGCTTTTTATGATGTAGAAGGACCTTCCCAGAACCAGTATCTAGATGTTTCAAGCGTCAGCATGTATGATTCCAAGGAAAGAAATGGACCACAGTTTGAAATAGGAAAAGAAAAAAAAAAGAGGAAGAGGGAAAAAAACATACTGTGCTGCGTATTGCACCTCGAATGCTGCGGGCATGCCGGCACACGTGGCTGGTGCGCTACCACCGGCGGTCTCGATGCGGTAGACCTCTTGCAGGTCGCCGGTGGCGCCGACGTTGGTCTTGAGCTTGAGCCAGGGAACGGCGGCCGAGCCATCGGGGCCTTTAGGGGAGCCGGCGGGCGCGGCAGTTGCGTTGGTCTTGGTGCAGGGGGCCTCGCCAATGTCTAGGGTGGGGCGGTCCATGTCAAAGAAGGGCGTCGTGGAGTTGAGGAAGAAGTGCTGGCCCGAGATGGCCAGGTTGGTGGGGCCCAGCGATGCCTCGGCCTCGGTCAGGTTGAATTGCAGGGCCAGCTTGACGATCATGCTGGCCAGGTCCGGATACGAGGAGACCACGCAGCTGGCGTTGAAGAGCGTCGCCTTGGCGCCGATCTGGACGGGAGCCGCTGTGGCGTTGTGGATGTCGCAGGTGTAGTTCTGCGTGCCGCGGCCCACGGCGACGTGCTTCAAGGTGAGGCCGGCGCTGGGGGAAGGGAGAGGAGTGGGAGCTGTTGGAAGGTGGTTCATTCAAGTCAGCAAACCAAGTCGGGAAGAGCAAATGGTGACCAGTGGTCAGTGAGTTGGCTTACCTTGTGCCATCACGGCCTTAGAGAGATCACACACAGGCGCCGTGGACATTGTCCGGCTCTGCTGCACCTTCTGGGCCAACATGTTGAAGTAGTCGGAGACGGTTTCCAATGAGCCTGGCTGGACGGCATTCAAGTTCAAGGAAGGCCACGTCGGCGCCGCCATAACTGTGCAGGCACCAAGCACCGAGGAAAGTATTATCGAAGGCTTCATATTGATGTGTCTGGAGAAGATTGCGTGGAGGATCGGAAGAGTATTGGCTAGTCTTGGAAGATGGAATTGATATCAATTCAAATTCAACACCGCTTGTGAATTAAAATATCCCGTTGGTATTCTTATAATATTCTTGTCCGGTTGCTCCTGGCTTCCGCAAAGAGAGATCGAGAGAGACCCAGGAAAAGCAATGCGTAGTATAGGAAACCGAAAAAGGATTAAAAGAAAATTGAATCGAGGTAGAGTGTTGGAATGGCCAGGAAAGGAAATGGACGAAAAGGAAAAGAGGAATCCACCCAGTGAATTTATTAGATGAACTTGGGAGGAAGAGATGAAGCGGTATGCATGGACACTCGATGGAGAGGGCATCTATTTCTTATTATACCATAGGGCGTCAAGCAACGGCCGGTATAGTCGTACGAACACTGCATCCTGGGCGCCACCACAGTGGTGGTGGTGGTGGGGAACAGGGGATCACCCACACCTACTAGAAGTTCTCTATCATAATTCATGTGTGAGTGCATCTCGGAGTGGGTAGCGGTAGGGCCCAATATAGAATCTCTCAACCCGCGCGTGTACCCTGTCCACTGCTTCTCGGCGGCCAGGGTACTTTACTGATCTAGATTAGCATCCAGCCCAGAATTTCTGCAGCCGCCCTTGGTAGGGTTGGCAGGAGGGTACGCCCCGGGGGGGTAGGGGAAGGGACATACAGGCCCGAACACAAAGAGCAGAGGGAGGTCGGACCTCACCAGGTTAATTGGACGCTGAGCGCGTTTCCGGTGGAGAAGTGGGTGCGAACAAACATCGACGTGGAGACCTTGCCCCCCTGTTACTCAATGGAACAGCCAAGCGATCTGCAGCCGGGGGGTAGGCCGACATGGGGGGGGAGGCAAACCGCCGGGCGGCAGCTTCTGACTGGCTCGTCTGCCACGATTTAACCCTCAATGCAAGCGCCAGGGTCGCTTGTCCTCGGCCGCCCGCCAGCTCATCTGTACAAAGACATGGCAGGGTGCAGCGGCAAAACGCTTCGTGTTTTGGAAGATTAGAGTGCGGGTGTAGGCAGAGCACTACCGTTTTCTTATTTTTTTTTTTTTGACGTGGTACCTTTTTTTCCCACATCTACATGGCATACAATGCCGAGGCGAGAGAGGTTCTTGGTAGCATCTAAAATCTTATACCGAGAGCTGCAGGGCAGGGTAACAAGATTACAATACTATATACGTAACTACCAACTACGATTCGCAAGGGCTTACCGGGCTTATCCAAAGAAAAGCCGGCCACACCACCATGCACAAGTGATGACTACAGTCCATGGAGATGCATGGTAAGCTTAAGCTACCATTTAACCCAGTGTTCCAACGTCTCCGCTACTTTTGTGGCAGGAAGCCTATCCAAGACAACTTTCAGGTAATCGTATCCACCACCGCAAGAGCCCTGGTGTAGCCCCGTGGGTTTTACACGGATTGCAGAGCTCTGCGTACCGTCCCCCATCTAGCCGCAGGCCGCTAACAAACTCTCTGCGGAAGGTAACAGGGAGAGCAACCCAGACGCAGCAGAAAAGAGACACTGATAGCCAATCGAGCACGTGCAGGGATCATCGAGAGAGGAGGGAGGGGTGCGACTTAATTAAGCTCAACCAATTTTGCCCAAGAAGCTCGGCGGCTAGAAGCTGGAAATAGAAACAAGCGCGGGCCACCTCGCATGGGGGGGGGGGGGGAGAGCTACTGTGGTACACTACACTTGTACGCTGCAGGGATCTCAGACAATTAATTGACAAACGGTGCGCCATTCCCGTCAAATGACCAAATTAGCCCACTTAACCCTCTAACCAATGGCCATCTAGCGTTCGTCTGAGCAGCTTACAAGACAACCCCGTCTCTGCATATTGATTGGCCAGGGCAGGTAACCCAATAATACCTATACCCATCCCATCAGAGAGACATCGTTCGATGATCAAACCGGGAAGTAACCACAACGGACGCGGACGAGCCGGAAGACTAGAGCGCGCGTCGCCCGCCCATCCCCCTCCCCTCCACCGCAAGTAATCTAACTATGGATGTCGTGCATCTGCATTAGGGCATCTCGAGGGTGTGTGCAGCTGCTGATAGGCTCGCCTGCCTTCTGCTGAAAGGGAGGGCGAGCCGTTGCCTCACCGGCCAATTCTTCCGGCCCAGCGTCTACCGTTCTCTCAGGTTCCAATCCAGCGGCTCCCGAACAGAAATAGAGAAATAGAGAGAGAGAGAGAGAAAGGGAGTAGTAGCCCACTTATTCATGTGACTTCTATCTGGAGAGGGGACCAAGGGCATTAGCCCATTTTCAAGAATAGCAACACACGTGCGCAAGTTTTCTTTTTTGGGGTTCATGACGATATCATTGCTTTCCTCTTTAGGGGCGGTTCCCTTAGGAAGGTATTCATTTCTGTGTATGGCCCTACACTTTTCCTCTAGAACTTCGAGAGCCAATCGACCTGTTATCTCCGAAACTGCTGAGGCCAAATACCCGCCCTGATCGTGTTTGATCAGCTTTTGAACAGCTCAATATAATACCTCCCAGGCGGCAAGAGCAGCAGCGGCGGCTCTGCATCCTCTATTGATTTTTTTTTAGTGCTAGTGTTTGAACCCTTGGTGCTCAATAAACTGGTTGCCTGCCGATATTTTAAGCTTATGCTGTCTACGAGAGGAGGTCAGACCCAGACCCATAGCCTGATTTTAAGGTTAGTAGCGCCTCGATGTATGTATGGCCCAAGGTTGATAATGCAAACAAAAAGGGAGGTGTGCGGCTCGTAATCTCGTACGGGGGTTAATGGACTGTTGGGAACCGTAGAACCGTACATATCATAGACTATTACGTGACTGATTATACATGGGATGTAGACTCTCCAATCAATGCCCGTTGAACCCTTCCTGTTGCCAATCGCCATGATGAGAGCCCGTACCACCACTGCCGCTGCTGCCACCTCCTCCAGCTGCTGCGTGGGCTCCCGCGGCGGCGGCAGCCGCTACTCCCTGGCTGAGATTGCTAGAATGTGTCTCGACATCTGCTGTGCCTAGCCAGTAGAGCGAGTAGAAGACAAGTAAGTGAAGTGCTAGGCAGTAGGCGGCAAACAGGTTCCTGCTTGTACGGGACGCTAGAACCATGCGGGTGATGGAATACACGACACGCTCGGGGAAGTTCATGCGCTTGTATGCCCTAGCCGACTCTCGACCGCGGAATGCCGCAAAAGGTGATATGTTCGACTCATACGCTTGTCGGTATCGATCGAGTGCGATGTTACCACCCATCGCGACCGTGGACGGATTAGGATTGGAGGAGTATGCCGAAGACGAGGACGCCGAGGGGCCACCACGGTTGTAGGTTGACACGTAACGTGTCTTTTCGTACAGCTGCAGGTTGTCCTTCTGCAGAGCGGCGATCTCTTGGCGCAGTTGCGAGATTGTGCGGTGGGATTCGGACAGCTCATTCTCAAGCTGAGCTATCCTCTTCTTGAAGCGATCTCGCTGAGCGGTAATCATGGGAAGCATCCCGGAGCCACCGCCCATAGGCTCGCCGCCTCCATCGCGGGGGTTAAATCCCGAGATGATAGATGACGTGGGCGACGTCCGACCACCTCTGCGCCCAGGTGCTATAGACGGGGCATAGCGCGTGTAAGTGCCTGCTACCGATGCCCCCGATGGGAATGCGTTTTGTCCTTCTGCTTGGAGGTTGGCCAAATCATTCTCTAGTTGAGTGTTGAGGTTCTGTGCCCTTTCGAGATCTGCATTTGTTCTAGACATGTCTTCCTGCAGGTTTTCAAGTCTGCTCTGTAAATCCTGGTGAGAAACGCGCAGTATCGTCAGCTCATCGCTCAGCTTTTTGTTTCGCGCAAGGAGGAGCTGTTCCAGCGTATCCCCCTTGGCTTTGGCGGCGGCGCCGTTGGACTCAATCAGGACATCGTCATCGTCTCCCGTTGCAAACTCAATACTCTTCAGCACCTCCAACTCCTGTTTCACGTCGTCATAGTCGTGCCACTTCTGCACCTTGGATTTCAGGCTATCACGTTCCTCCTTGAGCAGGCCCACTTCTCTTTCGAGGCCCCGCAGCTTCGTGTCGATATTTCGCTTGAAACCTTCCTTCTCCACTCTGGCCGAGTCGAGCTTTCTTATCAGAGACGAGTTTTCTGACCTCATTCGGATGTACGCGGGGTCGTCCTCTAGAGCCGGGGTTTGTGCTGAGACCTGCGACTTTGATTGCGCAAGCTCTAATCGAAGCTGCTCATTGCGCGCTTCGACCTCCGCAAGCCTGGTGCTCGTCCTCTCCAGGTCGGAGTTCACCATTTCAAGTTCGGCGCTAGTGACATGGGTTCCGTGGCCTTCGCTGTCATCGCCTGAACCCTTCAGGCGCTGGTTGACCTCGTAGCTAGCCTTGATCTCGGTCATCAGCCTCTCTTGGTTCTCCAGCTTCTCCTCCAGCGCCTTCTCTTTGGCCTCCCAGTTGTCTTTCTTCTCCTCTAGGACGGCAGTCCACGAAGTCTCAACCTCTTTGACCTTGCTTTCCAGGTTTGTTTCCAATTGTTTCCTGGCCGTGCTCTCGGACTGCAGCCTCGACTCGGTCTCCTCCAACTGAGCTGTGATTTGCGCGACGTTCTTCTGCAGATGCTGGTTCTCCTCGGTGAGCTTGGGCAGGGTCTCTTCAGACACAAGCATAGAATCCACCGACGCCTCGAGCAGCGGGTACGGATCCGGAGCATCTGAGAGTGCCGAGTAGACTTGTAAAAACGCCGAGTTCGTGGATTTCGAGTGGTTCGTGAGCAGGTCAATGAAGGTCTGGTAGGCTAAACCATTGAGAAGGCAACATCAGTCCGCTGTCACGTCTCTGTTACGGCGCCGGAGCCGGAGTCGGAGCCGGAAACTCACCTTTGAGCAAGCCCTTGATCTCGGTTAGCTTTGTCGCATCATCGAGCTTCCTGAAGTCCTTCGTCTTTTGAGCCAGGTCCTTCCTCTGGACAGTCGAGTCTCGCTGGTACGCCACAATATCAGATGCCGTGTTGTCGAGGGTTGACACCAGCGTGGTCAAGTCGATGGCTGTGGCTGATTAGTTGCAATCACGCGAACAAAACCCCTCCTCTTGGAGGAAGGATATTCTGGCAGCCGGGGCTTACTCCTCCATGCGGAAATAGCATGCTGGAATTTGTTGGTGCTCTCGGGACTCGACGAAGCTGGGGCGGCATCGGGTGCAGTGGGAGCTTCGTCAGACGTGTCCACGACGGTATATTCGGACACGTCAGCCATTGTTTCGGTTTGCCGGGGGGCAAGCTTCGCTGCAAACTTTACGACCTCATCAGAGAGTGTGCCAAAAGCATCGATAAGAGTAACCGGGGCGGCGGCGAGGGGCAATGGCGATGTTTCGGCGCACTGGTTACGGGTGTTGCGTGTGATCTGGCAGAGGAATGAAAATGAGTCCGGAAACGTCGAACGTGTTCGCTAGTCGCCTCGTACGCTACAGCCTAACTAACGTATTAGCCTGAAGCTGGAGCTCGAAAGTGGACCGCCCAGCTGCAAGGGGGTTCCTGAGAGCTCGGTCCAGGTCCCTGATTGCGTTTCTCCAGCCAGCCCGGTGGGTTGTCGACCAATAGCGGCACGCGCTGGGGACCCCGATCGGCCATTGTGGACCGACCCGGCCTATCAATCCCACGTAACTACATGCTGTAGGTACGCAACTTTACCCCGTCCTCCACCTTTGCTGCAAATACATATGTGCATCCCATATCTCAAGAAGCTCTTGTAAGTGAGGGAGAAAGCCAGTCACTTTCCTATGCCTATTAACTACACTACACATCAACAGAAAGGCTACCACCTTACATAATTCAATCAAGTATGCAGGCAGAGCAAGTACTTCGGGGCTATGGAGTTACAGCAATATGGGATCTGGCTTCCTTAATTGATCGAGGCCTATGCACAGCTACGTACAATTGTTGTGCCCACTGATCATTTATGGGCACATATTCGTCACCTGTTGCCCCTCAAGCTTTGTGAACCCTCTGTGTAAGTCTTATATCCCATACAATCCCCCCAATAGCTCAGACGAAAGCGTGGTGATCCTTTAACGCCATGGTGCTTTGAGCCAAACCAACCTGCCTCGTATATGTCGCATGTTCTGTGTACTCATTACAAGATGTCCTCCTGGCTGGCAAGTCTCCTTGCCAAGACTTCGCCGACGGTCTCATGTTCGTTCATTATGTGCATGCCTCACCCACTGTTGCTACACTTAGTCTTCCTATTAACGCAAAGGCGCCACCCACCTTATCTTATGTGATGTTCGTGGTAAGTTGATGCAGACACTCAACCACAACCTCAAGAGGCCTTACGAGGGGTAGGCTGTTCCATGGTAGTAGTCGTGGTCCCCATTCTGAGCATCGTGGGCAGGGCCATCAAGGGTTGCTGCATCCTTGTCTTCAGCCGAACCGTTGTGAGAACTGTTGCGAAGGGTGCTATCAGTATCAACCAGTTCCACGACGTCTCCCCGCCCCATGATGCTCCGATGTTTGCTAGACAACTTCTGGCCCAGCTTCTTCATCCATTCCGGCATGTCCTGCTTTCGCATAGACCAGTTATATACCTCTTTCTGGTGCCAGTTAGCGGGCGTCACGCGGCCACCAGTGCTAACTACGACCACCCAGATCATTGTGTTTAGAGTAACGTAAACCATCATGCCACTTAGAGGACCAGTTAGCATAACAACTCGACCTCACTGTAGGTGCTTAGTTCACTCACGCAATAAGACCATACGCAACACTGTAGCTGAAAGGCATGAAGGCCAAAGTCACGAATGAGGGTAGGGCATCACCAATGTAACTCCAGTTGATATTGGTAACCTGTCGGATCATCAAACAGCCAACCTACAGCCCAGTGGTTAATTTGCGACCTTTTCCCGACAAGATGTCTCCCCTCACAAAGCCTGCGGCTCTGTCTCCGGGTGGGTTCAGAAGTGGGTGTGATTACATACCAGAATAAGCGTCGACCCGGTTGCCCAGGGGGGAATGGACGCAAAGATGGGTGCGAAGAAGAGGGAGATTAAGAAGCAGGTACCCGCTGTGATTGCGGTCAAACCTGTACGCCCACCTTCTGCAATTCCGGCGCCACTCTCAACAAATGCAGTTACCGGAGCACATCCAAACAGCGAACCAATCGAAATGAAAGTTGCATCGGTGCAATAGGCGATGGTCGAGCGCGGGAAATCCCCATTCTTCTCCACGACGCCGCAGAACTTGGCCATGGAGTATAGCGTGGCTGTGCAGTCGATGATATCAACGTAGAGGAATGTGACCAATGCCAGTGCAAATTGTGACGCGTTGGATCCAGTAAGATCCCACTGCTGTGCTCCTAGAACTGACTGAATAGGATGAAAGGCCACCACTTGCTTGAAGAAGTCAAATCGAGCATCACCAGTATCGTTGTGCGGGAAGTACGTAAAACCGGTATCTCTCCTAGAGTCCCATGAGCACAAGTAGCAAGAGTCAATTGGGTATTTTCTTACGGCCAAGACAATACGGATACCAACACAATCCCGACAATCATGGCGCTTTTGACCTTGAAAGCCATCATGAAAGCAACGAGGATCCCTCCGATACCAACACCAAGCCACAACTGCACACATACTCGGTTAATATCCTGCTCATCAGTAGCATGCGAAACCGTATAAGAAAACACTCACTTCCGGGTTTGTCATGATTCCAAGCATGCACTCGCCTGTGTCTGGGTTCTGATAATCGATGGGGCATCCGCCGATCGCAGTCGGAGTTGAATAGCCACCAGTGATTGCGCCAATGCCAGCGGAATAGGACAGGCCAACCTCGGTCAAGAACAGCCCGATACCAACACCGCAAGCGGTCTTTATGGTCGCAGGTATCATTTTGACTAGCCACTGTCGCATCCCAGTCAAGGCGAGAAAGACAAAGACAAAGCCTTCAACAAAGACAGCAGTCAAAGCAATTCGGTAAGGGACCATGCCCTGGCCATGCCAACCGACAACCTGATAGGTAAAGTATGCATTCAGACCCATTCCCGGGCTTTCTCAAGTTAGTGGGAACTCAGTAATACATGTAACGCGCCGAGGCTGTGGGGACGAGACTCACCCGAGAGCGACGGGGAGGTTGGTGAGAAATCCAAACACGATACTCGACATTCCTGCGACGGCTGCTGTGGCTGTGATGAGATCACGCTGCAGAACTACCCAGGTACGTCAATCAGTACAGCCATTAGATGGAGCGGGTTGATGTTTTGCCCTACCTGTCAGACAAGCGGCATACTCGCGGTCACTAGCACATGCGGGATCTTCCACGGTTCTCGGACAATAGCAGGTTCCTCCACTGCCGGAAAGCACGGTTGCCTAGATCATCGAATGAATTGGACCGGTTAGTTATGCTACACACTCATGCGTATTTGAATGATTCCTTACGTTCACAGCAATGATGTAGGCCATAGTGGCGAAGGTGGTCAGTCCTGCTCGGATCTCTCTGAAAAACGAGGCTCCTTTGATCTCTTTGGGCTGTTTGTGCTGTCAGCAGTCATCCCCTCCGACATCTAAGGATGAACTGGTAGCCTGTAGGCTAAATTTAGAAGTCAATGAGACAGGGAAGGAATAAAGACAACATACATGGCCAGAGCCATCGAGGTGGAAGACGCGCCCAAAGGTCGATGCATTGATGCGATCCTCAAGGCCACGAGCCCGGTCCAGAACAAGCCGGATGGCAGCGCGCAAGCCCATCGTAGAGGTAGTGGAATGATATCTCAAGGCGTGATTGAAATATCGCCCCGACTTTTGAGAAGCGAAAACTAGACAATGGTCAGCCAAGGCCGGTCAACGATGACGACTGAATGAAGTCGGCAGATTGCGAAGTTGACGGCGTACACAAACAAGTTGGTGTGTCTTTGGGAGATCCACGTTGAGATTTGATTGTTTGACACCAACCACGTGGAGTGAATCTGCCAAGGTGGGAAAGAGGAATTCTGATTAAAGGAGTGATTTCAAGTGAATAGAGGCTCTATTGCTGCTACTGAACTGCAAAGCGATGAGGTTGTAGGGGGCGACATGAAGTCACGGTGAAACTTCTGGAAGAAGAGATGGTGAATAGGCAACATCCCATATCAAATGCGGGATGTCGATGGATCAGCTATTGGCATTGCATCAACGATAGCTCATTTGCCGCATATTTAATCACAACACTGTGTTCGTTGATCAAGGGAATTGAGGTAACACAATCGAAGGAAAAAAGGGAGAGATAGTATCCTTAATAGTGGCATGGTTAAGAGTGTTCAGCTTTGCCAGCAACTATATTATCTTTACCATAGCCAAGAAGGCCCTAAATTCTCTCGTACCTTTACCATCTCTTATGACAGGTAGACCTTGTCACTCATCTAGCTGTGGAATGGTTTCCTAGACTTGGGAGAAAGGATCGAGTACATCATGCTTCTTACGGATGTCTTCCCTGTCGCCTTTGCAGCATCTTGCCAACGCCCCAGCTGTACAGCAGATGCGGTAATTGTTTTTCTTAGGCAGAAAAAGAACTTCTCAGGAGACTCTTAACAAAGTTGTAAATTACAGTAGGAGACAGAAGTCGGCACAGTTCATCAGGAAGTATCCTTTTTTTGTATCCTTTTTTGACGGGATAAATCAGCGTAAGACCAATAACCCTGGGAATACTTACAAAATGAGGCGGGTTCTAACACTTGTTAGTCTCTTTGGTTGGCGAACCGGTCTGCTTTGAAAGCTCTTCCAGATCCACTCTTTCTGATATTGAGGAGGCGATCGTGGCACAACCCGTGATTGCGAGAGACTGAAGATTTTGCATAAATCCAAAAATGATCTGCACCAATATCCTCAAATGTAGGTCGCCTAGACATACAGCGGATGGCAGATCCGTACACAGATGGTTGCTAGCCTACCCTCGGCCCGCCACCAAATGTTGTGTTCATCGGCATTCTAACCGATGAATCCAATCATGTTATGGACGTTCAGAGATAGTGAGCACAATGGTCCTTGTGGGGTTCTATATTCTACACTTTGATTCGCACTGCCACTGGAAGACTCCTAGGATCGGTTAGGTTTCGTATATAGAGGCCGAAAGTGGCAAATATGGTGTGGGTGGTTGCATGAACCAGGTTGTGCAGCATCTTAATATATGGGTGCTCAAAGTAAGACAGAATCCCTCCAAAATCTCAGCGGGAGAAAAGTATTGAGCCATCACAAATAAAAAAGAATTTGTATCTCGGGTAGTAAAATGTCGCGCTTGTTCAACACAGCTCAGCCGATGGTCTCAGATCAGCGAATCTGCGAATACCTGTATGATTTTCACAAATACACTATTTCAGGTTTCTCAGCAACTCTCGTATGACTTGATGTGCTAGCTGAACCTTGCAAATCTATTGTAAGACTATTCGTCAATACAAAAGTGCTTTATTTTGACACTTCTCACCTTACGTCCACGCGAGTCTGAACGCCACTCTGGCCAGCCTTCACGAGTACGATGCCGAAGGAGGTGTGAATAGGGACCAGTTAATCGCAACGACTACACCTGCCTTCTTTGCCAAGAGTTCAACCAACCGCACCAAAGCTCGTTTCTTTCATCTTTAAGGATTTGGCACTTTGCCAAGCAAACTGGCATGATACACGAGTAGAATCCGTGCCACCACCCCCAGCAAGATTTGCCGTGTCCTACAGAGTCTATACTAGTCATTGGGAAGGCCCGATCTGCGAACAACAAACTGCGGGAGTGGATAAATTAAGAACGCAAGTCTAGCGGAAGTAAACAAATGTTGTTGTCGTTCAAATGTCTCGGAAGCTTCACTGGTTTTCCATGTAAAGGTATACTGCATAGTAATCAGGTAGCCCGAAGGTATCATTTACACTATATCTCACTTGATATTGCTTTGCCAGTCGTTAATTCTACCGGAACACGAGTGAAAGTAGAGAGTTTTGAGACTAAATCTTGGTAGCATACCTTTTTCCTTTAAGTCTGCTAGCTGAAGTTCACCGTATATGATAGCTAGTGCAGTACACATCAACTGCGGTGGCAGGGTCTATCTGGAAATCCTCCTTTCATTCACGTCCTAGGGGTAGATAATAAGGTTTCTATCGCAGTAGTCACAAAAGTTTATCGTCTTGCAATAGAATAAACCCGTCCCAAGAAAATTCATTGTCTCTGCTTTAGAGGAGAGAGTGGGAAGATTGTTTCATTATCATTCATGAATTAGAAATCTATTGCATTGTGCTGATACCATAACCACTGTGTCGCCGGTATCCTATCTACACCAAGTCGTTTTCCCATCAATGATTTAAGTTGAGATTGTTTCACGAACTTCCTTAGCCACTTGGCTCGTATCTTAATGCATGCAATCCTGCCGTACCCCTTCGTACCGTTGAGCTGAGAGAGTCAATAGTCATTATTGATGTTGCCGTCTCGTGCGAATGAACTTCCCAGCAACTGGGCTCACATCTACTGCAAAACGTAATATAATACCAATATATTGCGAATTTCTTTCTATATACAGCGTTGCCTAGATGCCTCACTGGGATTTTTGGTCATTACTTTACGAATGATGTTTTAATTACATACCATTTTTCAGTCTCGTGATGGGAATATTGTGTGTCTACTTCATCGCAAATATTTCACATCGGAACAATGCCGATACCCTGCTGAGGGCCTCCTGAATTACAGGTCATATAGTCAGCTGTCCGACTAAAAGTCCAACAAGTCCAAATTACACCCCAAGTAGTAAGGCCATGTTCGATATCCTTTGGACGGATCCTGATCGAGAGTCGGTAGGAGAGAGACTACTGAGGAGGGAGCGCGAAGAGCGCATAGGCAAATCAATGCCGAAGGGCTCAAAAAGTCGCGAGAGCACACGATATTCGTTATCTGCGAGTAGTTCTTCCTCTAGCGAAAGAGGCTTTGGTTTTCTTGTTGATAAAGCTCAAAAGAGGAGGCAACTGACCTCGTCAAAGCTGGATCATGTATGCATGACGCTGAGGGGCATGCCCAATACCAAAGATGATGGCATATTTTCTGTACCGTTGGTAGGATCTCTGCTTCCCCAGTGGAATGAGCCAGAAAGTACGCGAGTCTCTGTAGATGGCATGGATTTCGCTCCACAGCCACTTGCGCAGCGAGATGACTGTTCGAGTCCCTCATCCAAAGGTGGGTTGTATCTCATTAAATATCTACTTGCAATATGCTGCTAACAGGTGCTATATTGTCACAGAGTCCACTCATTCCAAATGGAGCCAACCATCAGTCTCGCACTCAAGTACATTGACTGGATCATCGCCTAGAAACTCAGCTACGGAGAAGTCCGAACATCTGATACAAACGTTGGGTCCTTCTTCCTTTGTCATCAAGACGACGAAGGTCGTAGTATCTCCTAGGGACTTAGAACTGGGTGCCAATTATCTCAAACCCGAGATCAGCATTACTTCTGAGGAGAAGAAGGCCCCCACGCCTCCAATCCCAGATCTTGCCCCGGAAGAGTTGGTGTTTTCCCTGTAGTTTCTATAGTCAGTATGCATTTCTGACTAGAAATCACAGGATTCCAACGTCGCATGCTGATTCAACATCTACTGAATCGATTGTGAGTTACATGCCTGAGGAATTGAGAACCACGGAATCCGATACTACTGCCACGAATGACCCAGAAGGAAACGCCCTTGTAGATTTACCAAGAGTTGAAGATGAGATACCGCTAAAAGATCACTGTTCTCATGTACGTGGGCTATTCTTGGTGGAGTCGTCAGATGAAGGGCCTCATTCTCTCCAAGACGATTCTGATTGCAATCATTCTACCATGTCAAATCTCTTCATATTGCAAAGGGAAGTACGCATGATGTCTGTTTCCTGCCCGGAGCTGGTTCTTGCCAACATCAAGTCTGGGATTGTGGGTGGTTCCGATGCCACGATGTATAAAGAACTTGAGATGGTGAAGAAGAGATGGATGTTTTCTGTTCTCTTCCAACAAAAAGATGATGCTTCCATGAACATTACGAGCTACCACTCCAGAGCTTCCCATTCTTCGAGCACGTTAAGATTGCTCGCAATTTATGAAGGACAAGGTAAGAGGGCTTTTTTTCCTCCTCGTTGGGATGAAATCTGGTGTTCTTCCCTCTAACGCCGCGTGCTCTCTATCACAGCCTCCGCATCATTCATCGCTGCGCGACATCCAAATGTCACCATATCGCACCTCTCTGTACAGCCAATCTCCCCCACCCACTTTCCCAACGTGCGGCCACTGCTCGTGCCCGCTGTATCCGCCGCGGCGGCATCTCGCGCGCTGTCGCAGCACCTATTCTCGTCTGCCATCTGCCTATCGCTGCCGGCGCTGTTCCCCTCGGCCGAGATCCTGCCATTTCTGAGGCACGTCAACAGGTGTCTAGCGCCCGGAGCCGCCCTGCGCCTGATACTGATCGACCCGCAGCCGGTGGCTGCGTCGATGGGGCCTCTGCTGCGGCAGTGGCTCATTGAGAAGCTTCTGATCAATCTAGAGCAGTCATTCCGGACGACTCTGCCAAGCAGAAGCCTACCCGCTTGGCTGGCTGTGAGCCATCTGCGCGGCAGCGGCAGCACCATCACTACCGTCTCCGTGCCAGCGGTGCCCGCTGGCCTTGGCCGAATCCGCGGCGTACGAGAGAAGAGCGCCGTGCTGATGGAGCTGCAGTGTCTCGTAATGAGGATGCTATGGCAGGAGGTCTGGAGCAGCTTCGTGTATGCAGATCGGTGGTGGTGGGAAGATGAGGACATCGTGAGCGAGTGTGCCGAGCTGGGCACGTACTGGAGGTACTCTCATATCGTTGCCGTCAAAGAGTCTTGAGGATAGCTAATGGACCGACCGCAAGACTTGCTCGAATGCCACGTAATTCCTTCCACTTTCTCTCCCCACTAATCCTCATGAAAAACACTCCTTGTAAGATAAGGTTTTTACATTTCAAGAGAGATCAAGCCTTCTCATTTCTATTGATCAAGAGTATCTGATAATGTATTCAGCTATCTCCATGTCAGTAAGTTGAATGTCTGCTCATGCAAAAATCGTCTTGGTGGCAAGTCTAGACCTTTTAATATGTACATGTATATCTAGTATATAGAGTCATCAGAATATCCCATCACGTTGTTTGAATTCAGTATTTGCCCACCAAATTCTAGGCCTCGTACTATGTGTCATTCATGATGTATATGCGACTACACGCTTCCATATATATTTCACTCAAGATTTATTCGAAGGGGGACCTTACAGCCTCATAAGCCCCAGTTGCGCTACTTGCCGCCTCGTAGGTATATCATGGCAGCGTAGCTAAGTCGCACCACGACCATGATAGTGCTCAGCTGGGCTGCGTCCATCAGTTTTGACAGTGACGCTGCAGGGCAAATCAACGTTGAAGCATGCAAGGTATGTAATAGAACAGCAACGTCAGTTATCATTTTTCCTTGCCCCTTTTCATGCGTCCTCCTCCCGCCATCCTTAATGATTATGTTTTCATCTTTCTATGGCTCGGTATATTTAGTTTACACTCTTAACGGGGGCGCAAAAAGAAACAAGGTCAAGCTTTGTGTTCCTGGCAGCCACCGCAAGCCTCTAGCATGCTAGTGAGCGCCATCGTGAGCTTGCCTATTTGCGTACTTCCTAATTAGGAAATGCGGTCGCTCGACTAAGCCAGAGCCGGACACAACCAGGCCAATTAGGAGGCGGCTCGCCCTGAGTTCGCAGTGCTGACCATTAGAATGCCACTGTGCCCAGGCCGGGAAGTGGGATCTTCTACGTAATTTTGATCTTGGGCGATGGCATTGGTGGCTGCCGACGCTTCTCACACGCACCTCGAATTCCGAGCGGCGGTGCTGAAATTTCCATACCTCGTATTGAGCACCGATGGGGTCTAGATCGGCCAACCGAGAACGGGAGGGCACTGTGTCACCAAGACGGAACCGCAGCAGCAGCCTCTTATTCATCTTGGTCAACAGTGACATTGCAACGTGTGGTATGTTACATTCAGAGTCGGTATCTCATGCGTGCTGACTGGATGCTTGGAAGCGAGCGAGCTGTTCGGGGACACCTCCCGCATAGTCCCCATCCAAAAGAGAGAGAAAAGGGTTTCCTCACAAGTTTTCGGTGGCGAGCAGGTCAGGTACTTGAAACATCTACGAGCTTCAGGTTCCTTGGAGATCGGTCCGAAATCGTGACAAGATGCGTCAATATCCTTGGGGAAACGATAACCACCTAGCCACCTTGTCCTTGCCTGCCACGAGGGGAGCGAGGGGAGCGAGCAGGCTAAAACGTCTGACACCTCTCCAGCCCCCATGTTCCCACACGTCAGATCAGGTCAAACCCTTCATAGGATCAGCACGTTTCGATTAATTTAAGCCTAGTGAATGTAAAGCCTGGTGGGATGACTCTACACTATGAGATCTGTCAAGAGCGGAAGCGCAAACAGGACTTCAGGGGCAGCAAGAAAAAAAAAGGGCTTGAAAATAGAGTCGGCCAATGGTCGAGTGATGCCAAGCTGCGAGTGCAGGTGTGATCGTGGCCCAGGGCCGTGTAACATCGCCTAAAACCCTTCAATCACTATCTTTGGCAGCACCATGCGCACATTGCATGCAGAATAATTTAATACCAGGAATTAATTGTCCTGTCGCTTCGGTATCGCTTGTGCTCGATCCCTGGATTCGTGCACCTGCAGCACCGGGCGACATCCCCGAATTCCGGGGAGTGCGTCAAGTCTTCTGGAGGGTGGTTAGCCAATGGAGGAGGAAAAAATGGAGAACACAAGAGGGCAGAAACAAGAAACCAGCCCGTTGAACCTGGACAAGCAGGAAAAATTCACACGAGGCAGAGGATCGAGCGTTGTTTCTTCATCCTGGTTGAAATGGGAACGCGCAATACATCTTCAGCAGAGGAGTGACCATTCGTACGGAATCGTGCATGGAGAGTAGAAGCAGTAGTGATAGCTGTAGCACGTACCCCGTCTGATCAGCAGAACCGGGGAAAAGAACAAGGAACGGGTTTATACCTAGGCTTGCTTGGTGCAGGGAAGTAAGTGTCCTTACTCTCCCACGGTATTGGATACCGCGCATTGAGATCTCCAAGAACGAGTGGGGGCATGGGTCTAACTTGATATTGTTGAAAACCGCAAATCATGATATTCGTATATACCCATGCACTCCCCCAAAAGTTCCGCTTTCGATCCAACCCCCCGAATGGTAGACGCCGGCGAGATTAAAAGATATGCATGGCAATGACTAGTAGGTAGGCCGTCATGCCCGTTCTCAGTCGAGTTGCGTGATGACCGTGTTCCCTATCACCAGGGACCCCCTGATGTGTCGTGTTTCCGCCCTCTCTGTTCAATGCCTTCTCTGTTCAATGCTCTCTCTGGAAATTTCTCCCCAATCGAGTCAATGCGATCGTTTATCCATCACGCCTATACGGTCACATGAATCCGGCCAACTCGTGCTCACCGATACATCATAAACGTACAATGCCCTCTTACCCCATGCCGCACCCCTCCCTTCTCCAAAACAGACTTTGCCCTGGCATTCGGCTATGGCACCAATCGAGTGTTGTCGCCTCCTCGATACCGATATGGTGGCACAGGAGGGGATGAGATGGAGGGTTGAGAACTTGGATAAATGTAGAGAGAAATGCATGAACAATTCTACGGGTCAGATTGCGAACCACCGGAACAACCCCTCGCCTAGCTACATGCGTTCATTGCCGTCTAAGTTAGATTCGTGGAACACAAAGCTGCGCACGCATATGAAAGCTGACCTAAGGTTGAGTGACAGCATAAGCACAAAGGGTTCCGTCTGACTCCGAAAAAAAAAATAAAAAAAATAAAAGAAATCTCCCGAGCTCGTGTGCTCCTACTGACGCAAGCAAATCACTGCCTCAAGCGGGAACAACTTCGTATGTCGAAAGAGCCCACCAACACGTACGTGGTCTAGCTCTGCTCTTTCAGACGGGGTACACTAAAACTATCCACTGTCTCCAGATCCCGCCCATTGCCATGTTGCTACTGTAATATCTCGATTAGACTTTTGGGATACATCCCGATACCAAAAAGGGGGCGCCCGGTAACTAGCCTGCTGGCTTAGTCTGGCCAGGGGTGACATCAAACTTTTTTCATCCTTCTCCCCTGCGCTCTCCCGGCTTCCACCATCTCAGTCGGGTACCTTACTCTATTAGTGCTTATCGCCGTCATGGCGCACACCGACTAGGGGCAGTGTAGAATACCTAATACAGCAAATTCTCGAGCGGTGATACGCAGCGGCCGCTCAAATTGTTGCTCATCGGATATCCAGTAGGTATGGGCTTCCGGGTGGCCCGTCAGCTGGCGCCACCCACCAAAATCCGAGAGTACCATAATTGTAAAGCTGACCGTAGTTTACCGGCAGTGCAGTGAGTAGAGTGCAGAAACTCTCTCATCTCTTGCGGTGTACTGATTTCTTCTTACCTTCAGGGATGTTCTTCCTCCAAGCATGAGGGTACGGCTCTGGTACCAATGTTCCCCATGGCTGTGACAAACTACTGTAGTAGGCCTTGGTGTTGTGGCCACTGTTGGGAGATATGTTTTGTGATGGGCATATAGGATCTGCCAAGTTACAGAATGTGACAGCTCTGAAGCCTGCCACATGTGATAGGTGCTTAGGTGACCACTCCTGTTTTGTGTTCGAAAGAATGGCTGTCTAGACCCGACATGGTACTGGACGTGTCCAAGAATATTTTGCGTGGCTACACTACCAATGTATCTCAAACGCCCCTACGAGAAATTGAATCTGGGGTATGCTCTCCTCCAAAACGGATCCACTTCGAAGACGACGGCCCGACGAGGCGGGGAAGAGGGGGGATTTGGGATTTTACAGGGGTTCTTCATCCAGTCTTGGTGATTCAGGGGTTTGGGGGGTTCATCGTGGCAGTGCGAAGCTTGTTCACTTGCCTAGAAGCGGGCCGGAACTCTGGGACGTGAACCCTCGGCTCCCCCCCCCCTATCTTAATGGATCAGGATACCTCCCAGCTTGTGACTTCGTCAGATTGGGCCGATGTTCTACTGTGGCGCTCAGTCCTGATCTGATCTGATCTGATCAGCCTGGACAAAAATCTATCCCCGAGGAGAGTCTTGGCTCTGGAATTTGGGGATACTGATAACGTGGGACCATGACAGTGCCCTGGTAAATACATCCACCGGAACATCTTTGAACGAACTAGTCGTGTTTCGTGTGCTTGTATCCCCAGTGAAGTGACGCTGATATAGGCTGAATTTTTGCCCCTCCCCCCCACTCTCAAGTTTACCAGTGGATCTATCGTCTTGATGCTTGGCAACTAGTATTTGAGGTAATTCAGATCATCGCTCTACATAGCAGTTAACGGCTAGGCCCACCCATGTGTCATCTGCGACTATACCCAGTATTTGCGGCACTTCCCACCACATGCCACACCCCCGCGAGTGGAGGGAGGGGGAACTTGTCAGTCCACTCGATAAACCAGGAGCCTTTCCAGTGGGTCAATAGTCAGATGGTGAAGGAATTTTCTGGGGCAAGATTGGCAAGGAAATTTTCTCATTCGTAATCAGACACTTTGACATCGGCACTCGTGATGAAATCGGACAAGCTCGTCTATCTAGCTCCGGTGGATCGATGATCCCGCCGGACATGCGAACGGATTGGTTGCATAGCAACGTACTATTGCCGGATATGCATCTTGAAGGCATCACCACCATGATGATGATGAAGAGGAGGACGACGAAGACGGCTTTCGCGGGGGGCTTTGGAGTCGCTCAACAGGCTTGGCAGGATCAGCGCCTGGTTATAAGCGATGTTGCCCCTCAGGTGACTTTTGGCGCTCGTTGGCGGTGGAGGAATTCACTCGGTTAGTCGTCACACATTCCGTTCGGCTTCCAGACTCTGTTCATCTTGGAGGTATAACCAAATTGGGATATATGTTGCAGGGATCTGGGCAAAGTGGTGGTGCGGGAAGAACGGACAGTTGGACCCAAAACCTGCAATGTGTGAAAGCACAGACATCGCCATATCCGGGTGTCTAGATTTTCCCCGGCAGGCCTCTCTCTCTCTCTGTATGTGTGAGAGAGAGAGGGAGAAGAGAGCAAGAGCGAGATGCACGGCCGTGCATGTGAATGCGAAGGACGCTGGGTTTGCCTCGAATGCTGCGACCGAGCAGTGGCCTGAATTATTTTGCATCTTGGTAGTAGTTTCCCTTGTCATTTTCAATTACGGATGCGCATGCGTATGTAGTGCCGTATCCAGTCCCCTGGGTGCTCATCCATAATGCGACCTCATCCCCTACGCTGCTTTTCAGAAGTTAGGTAGAAGGCCGGCTACAGTTGCAGCGGCTTCAAGGGTGCCCTATCCAACGTAACGATAGGAACCATACCATGCACTCGTGGCGTAAGAATGTACCATGGATACACGGCGAACGTTTCGAAAGCCTCAATAGTTGCAGCTGTCAGGTCAGGGTCATTGTTCGGTTAAGAGTTTTGACATTTGCCTGCGGATTTCGGCACAATCTTAGGAACTGGATTTCCAACGGTCGTCAGCAATGAATATGTCTAGGTTTGAACCTATTCTGAATTTTGATTTTCTAATCCTAACTTCCATCACACCACACAAACCTCCGGGAGTTTTCCGGAGTCCCCAATGAACCCTCCATATTTTGTAGCAAGATCCCAGTACTCCTTTACTTATATAGAACTCCTCGGGTGCTTTCACGCAGATGAAGCTAAGAGAAAGAAACCATAATCGATAGAGGAAATAATACCGTAGTACACTAATAGGGGTGAAACATAGTGAGACAAAAAAGAAAAGAAGACGCTGCCCTCAAGGTGTCCTTGCCATAATCTGTGGAAGATAAGGGGTATAGAGAAATATTAGTACGCAAAAATAGCGATCCAATTCCTAGCAGCGTGCCGGCCCGAGTAGTAGTAGAGAAGTGCGTGTCGTTACGTACTCGACCGTCTGCTTTCACTGTATCCAGGCGTTGAGTCATTTGCCAACTCCGTCATGCTCTCGGTATCGTCGGCGTTCTTTGTTCGCAGCTGCGGTATCTTGAAGTTTGAATTCCTTCTGTCGCTTCCGCCAGCCGAGTGCTTCTTCACGTCGGACATCCTTGTCTGATGGACGAGCTCCGAGAAGAAGTACTTGCATGCCGACCAGGAGGTTGTTACATAGACGACAGCATTCCAGAAACCTTGTAGGGGTAGCACAAGGGCGCTCATGAATTCGAGGGGGACTGAGATTTCGCCTGTGTGTACGACGCTGTAGACCCGATTGGCAGACGAGGGAAGCCATGTAATCAAGATCGCTGTGAAGAAGAGAATGGCGCATTTTGTGTAGGACCATGCAGCGTTGTTGGCTTCATAGTTATTTCTCCTCCTTTGCCCTCGGCCCCTCGCCGTTGTTGGGGGTTCCAGGATAGTAGCATGCTTTACGTTCGGTGCTGCTGATAAAATCTGCGAATCTCTGTTGTTGCGTATACTCGATGTGATGGTGACGGAGTACGCCGGACCGTTCCCTGATCGCGCCGGTTCGTTGGGCACACCGTCTTTGTCGAGGGTTGACAAGCCGATTCCTTGGTCTTGCTGGCTCGCTTCCTCACTAGTAACCGTGACCTCTGTCGTCTTGGTCGAGTATGGGTCGTCAACAGTCAGAGGCTCTGGATCATGACTGCTGCTGAAGTACCGTAGCTGTTTGCGTCGCCTGTAGATCTCGCCGCCAGCTCGAAGGTAGATGAAAAAAGTTATCAGGATCGCCACCCTGTATACTGTTAGTCACTGCGACTGTGCATGAAGAATTAAGATCCGTTTGACAGCTTACCAAACAGGCCCGTAAAAAGTTGCGATGCGGAAGATGTCCCACTCCGAGCTAACCCAGCACCATAGTGTTGCATTCCCATACATACGCGCTGAGCTTTTGGTGATGAAGATATAGGTAAGGGCCGGGACGAAGGGAATCCCATAACAGCATACAAAGTACCACACCTCCATTCTCCGCAATCTTTCAGCATCGTATTTGAAGTAAAAGGTCAAATATACATTAACCGCCATGGCCAATGTCCAAAAGGCGTCTGCAGGCATGAACCTGATGGCTGCGTTTAGTATTTGCTGGTCACGGCAACAAAATACTGCGAGTAGGGTATAGAACATACATTTGAATCAGGAAAGCTTGGAATTGGCACCCCACCGAGTTGATGCTCTCGAGGTACTCCCTTGCAATAAGTGTTGCGACATTTGTCATCATGTTACCAAAGGAAGCGTAGAAAACGAGCCGGTTGATGGGTTTGTGGAAAGCCTTCGAGATGGAAAACGTAACGAGGATAAATATACAGCCCAGAAGCGAAAACACCGAACCAACCCGCTCGATGACGGTGATGGCTCTCAACTGATCTGCTGTTAAAGACGCCACCATCTTCGCGACTCAAGAAGTCTACCCCTGCAGAAAGGTGTTATTTTCCAAGATATTTTCGGGAAAAAAATAACCTCCAATGTAAAGCCCGACCCAAAGAAGTGTACCCAATGAGGCCAAAGTTCGAAAGGCGTTCGGGTTGGTTATGAATAATAGGAGCGGATGGCCGCCGTCAACATACTTGCCGGCTCGAAACCAGTAAGTATAAAGGTGGGCAAGGTAGAAAGAGATACGTCGATGAAGAGAAACCAATAGTAGGGAAAAGGAAAGTATAACTCAACACCAGAAGGTAGGTGAGAGGAGATGGTCTGGCATATCAAGGAAACGGAAGATATGGCAGTAATTCAGACCCTGTTGAGAGGGAGAATATGGGACTCAGCAGTTCTTATTCCAGGAACTGTCAGCCACGTCCACGCAATATAACTGACTGTCAGCCCTAACAGTTAACAGTGCAAATTTCAGATCACCCAAGATGGTGGTAGCATCCTCACGCATACCCCGGAATGGAAGCAACAGGGTAGAACTTCATCCTAGGCAAATGGAGCCGCAAGCGGTAATTTGGTCAGCATGAAGGACGCAATTAGCACCAATCTTGGTATAAGCCCCTCAGGGGGGGGGGGTAAAAAAAAATCTTTGCATTCGATTGCTCCATACAGGGCTCCCACAGGGGAGGTTCAGAGTACATGAGGCAGTCCTCAGCGGACCAGGCCAGACAGGGTGCTGGGGGGAGCAATTCTGCAGGTGATGCGAGGTCTGTAGCCAGCCCAGATGGGGGACCCTTGGTACGTAGACGAGATCAGGGAACGGCCGGTGGTGGAGGCTGGGGTAACAGCGAGTAGGATGACAAGGATGCAGGAAGCTGTTTCTGGTCCACCAGCGCTAAAGTTCTGCTGACCCCCCCCTTATGACTCTGGGGATGTAGTACATGCGTAAGTACGTGTGTAAGTGACCCAATGGCCCGTGGGTGGGCAAGCCGGCCGTTGTGTGTCAATACCACTCCTCCCAACCCGCGGGAAATTGTGCGATCGCGTGGCTTGCTCGGATGCACGTACCGTTGGGGTGGGTGGAGCATTCACTTATACCGTAGCACCACTGCTGGACGGGACATGGGGTTGAGCAACGTGAGTGTCTACGTACTACGGGTTAACGTTTTGGAGGCCGACAAGGGCAGGGGATCCGGCATCTGTCCATCTGACTCCCCTTCCCTTGGCAATATTTGGGGGAAACGTGAAGTTGAAATGGAGAAACACGATGGCCGGGCCAGAGTTGGGCTGCCCGCCCTTCCGACCAGCCCGTGAGCCACCCGAACAACGCCCACTTCTCACCGTTCCCGGGTAATAGAGGGGGAGCGAGGTATGTCGACAATGGGGCAAGTTGATGACCCCCCGGCTTTTCTTTGCTTCTCTCTTTTCTCATTCCTTCACTTCTGCAACATGCGGCATGCGACATGCGGAGCACAAATTTGGAGCAGGTGACACTTCGCTATGATTAGCAAATCCTTGGCTTGCCCAACCTGTTGTCTGTTACTCATCGCGCTGTCCATGTCGCACTAGAAGCAAAATAAACCCCCAAACTTGTACTGTCAGCATCTAAAATAGCGGCTCGGGGGCGATGCCGCTTAATCCTTGGACAAAGCTCCCAAATGTATGTTCCAGCATCTAGAATCGTGTTTTTCTTTTTCTTCCTTCTTTCCTGTTTTGGTTCCAAGATAGCCGATTCGGTTGCTATTTGAGGCTCGTGACTCTCCCGGCACTGTTTTCGGTTGGGAATCGTACCCCCAAGATCGTAACTGCACATTATTGGCCATGACCTTTGAGGGTTTACTCCGGCGATCGTTTCACCACCGTTGCCGTATATATGCCGACAGTAAAACCAAATGACGCATCTTCAAGTTTGAACTCGTAGTCATCCACGTCAACCTGCCGCAGTCTGGAAGGAATCATTGGGCATGCACCCAAGCCGTTGACCTCATTCTATTTTGGAATCCGCCCTTGGACAGCAAGTTGAGACGAAGTTAATACGCATATCTGGCCCCCATCTCCATCCTTATTTGACCTACCCAATTACCCGCGGCACGCCCCCATAATTATGTCGCAATGCCCTTAGTCATATCCCTCGGTATGTCCAGCAATCCTGTCTGATCAACAGCCGGTCCTCCTGTGCACATTGCCAAGCGAATGAGCGCAATGTACAGACATGGCTGGATTCATCGCCGAGCTTCACTTTGTGAAGCCTCAGGGTGGTAAAAGAAGTGACTGGGTTCGTTTGCCCGAAGGAGTAACAGCTCTGACACAGCAGCATCCAACGAAAGACGGGACATACCTACGACAGGTTATAAACAATGTGGCCGGTCCTGTAGATTTCAACTATCAGGCTCGGTCACGATGTCTAAATTGTTTCACCAACACAATATTAGAAGCAACTGCTTCCAGTTGAAGCTGTACGTTACTCAATGAATAGCCATGTGATACCTTGATGACCTGTCATGGCATTGTCATCATATCTTTTGAGACATCCGTATGTATGTAAGAGCCCGCGTTTGACTTTGAAATACCCACCGTTTGCCTATCTGATAGCTTGATATGAAGGTCCCGGGCAACCAAAGCGCCACGTGCTTCTTGATAGGCAATATACAAGTACGGATACATGTTGGGTCTCAGTTGCACTTATTACACACACTGCCCGTCAATGTTGGTAGAAACAGTTTGGAACAAAGTTTGGAGATTGCAACTCAGCTGAGTGCTCACCCATCCAGGTAGTGCATTAAGTCGTAGCATCAATCTAATATTGATGATCTCACAACCGGTGTTCTCTGTGACGCGCGAAACGGTAGAAGGGCCAACTATGTAAATCATGAAAATCTCTCCCGGACCAAGATTTGGGGTTCTGCTCAAGATAAGGAAATAGCGAGAGGACTGTATAGGTTGACAAAGGAAAATACTAATCTTGTGAGACAATATTTAATTTCAATACTTCTTAATCTTTGTTCTATCACTTATCGATCTGTCAAATGATCGGAACCATGGTAGTCATGTGCGGAATAACGACACTGTTCCCATATCTAGGAACCTAGATAACACCCGTGAGAGACTCGAGAGATCAATAGAGACTTAAGACGCTTTCTGTTGCTGAGAGGTTTTATCAGGTGCCATTTAAGACAAGGTGAAAGGCTTCTATTGTTCGGTAGGACTACTTCTGTTTGCAGTCTGATCTAATAAAAGAGGCGATGTTGCAGCATGACTGCTAAAAGTGATATTCCAGGCAGAAGAAACACAGCATGGAAGATAATATCATAACCAGAGTTATATAGATACACGATCGACTTTAACAGAGACTAGGGTTCTAATTGCGAGAAGCACAGTGCCAATGGATTAGAACTAAATACCATGGCTATATATAACACAACACTGCCATCATCCAACCCATTTGAATTTTTGCTGAAATAGTGTAATTTCATTGCCGGCAGACCCTCCATCGAACAAAAGCAAGTATACCCAAACAGGAAGCGGATGTGAGATAAGACGGCTGGCTAACGACCGTATGCGGGCCGCTCGGATCAGAAACGATGTCATTGCTGTCGAATGAGGCCCCATTTCGTTACGCACCATATTTAGGTATTTTTGTTTTTTCTTTTGGACAGAAAGGCTCTGAAAGATACGCGTAGGTGCTCAAATCTGGCATCAAAACAAGATGGAATCTACCCGGCGATTAACAAGCTCTTCCCCACCACCGAGGGCTAACGGCGGAAGATGTAACCTCGGTCTTGGTGACGCTGGGAATGAGCATCACAGCGTTGGTGAATGGTACCCACGGCAGACAAAGGCAAGGATGGGGGAGAAGCACCAGTTGCTGCTCCCCCAAGTATGGCTTAAGAGGTCCGTCGGTTCACATCTCATTGGCTCCGATTGTGAGTTGGGGCAACTCTCGTTCCGATCATCGCCCCTAATTGCCCGCCTGGTTCAAGGCGCAGAGTTTGGCGCTAACTCTATAATATCTGAGTGAGAGGGCAGGGGCTTCGGAGGTGATATCAGTATTAGTGAGCTACTGTAGGTGGTGTTACATGAGTAGCGATGTTTTCTGGAATCCCTATCACGTAAGTGCCTTCCGAGAAGAAATAGTCCATGGTATCACTTGATCACTCAATCGCATGCTGGCTCCCTGCCGCCCTTATAGATGGCGCCGTGGCACAAATATGGACAAGACTTCAAGCTTGGAACAAGGTCTCAAGCATTATGGTTATTATGTATTGAGATTCGTGAATATACATGAGTTCATGAAACTAGTCCCATGCACGGTAGACGTCTGACGTCCTGCCGCCAATTGTGACCTGTGCTAGGCGAAGCTTTGAGATCACAAGTAGATAGTTAAGGACGGGACCAACAATTGCACCGAGTTACCAGCAAGATTACAAGGAATACAACCTCTAAATAGCTTGGTAGCTCGAAGAGATAGTGCAACATCATTCAGCGTGGAGCCATGGCACGAGCAGTACACTACCCTGGATCGGTAGAGAACAAGTTATGGTTGGTATCAGCCATATTTACGCCATTTTATTTTCACATTAAATGCATAAAAGACTTAGTAAACACATGTAGCCCCATTTTCCCCAACGCCATTTGCGCCGATGCCTGATGGAGGATGCCATCCAATACCCATGGGAGTATTCACACACTAAGAGACAGAGACTTTAACATCGCGTCTGAGATCATGACTTCTTCAGTTCCCCAGCGTTGATATTTATTTCGCCTCCTGGTATTGTCCGATGACGATACAGTGATCTCTGTTGTAACTCAATTAGCTTTCTCGTTCAAAGTATGTGTATTGACAGTGCGCCATTCTAGTCAATGTGACAATAGGGCGGGGAAGAGCGACTAACCTTTCGTAGGGCTCCAGAGTAAGCTGCTCTTGCGGCTTGATGCGCTCTGCTCTCAGCTTCTGAACCTCCTGAGCAAAGACGGCTTCGGCAGGTGCCGTGCTGTCAATACAGTTTGCCTTTATCGAAATGACAACACCTCCACCGATCTTGAGGAACATGTGGGCATTGAGGGCAACGATACGGGCCTGGTCAGGCTGGGCCACATCGGCAAAGATACAGTCCTATTATTACAGCGACAGTTAGCGAGCTGGCTCCTAGGAGTTTAAGATAAACCAAAAGTTGGACTTACCACCATGGGGACAAGCATTCGGTATCGCATAGGGTGACGGGCATCCTCGACGATAGGAACGACGTTGGTTCGGTTCTGGGCCATGTTGACCAAGTCTCGGCCAGAACGGTGAGAGAACTCGACAGCATAACTAGTTAATGGTGTTAGACAATCTCGAAATTGGAAGTTTCGAGGGAGGCATGAGCCACTTACACATTACCGGTAGGTCCCACCAGGTCAGCAACGTGGGAAACCGAAGTACCAGATGCAGCACCAAGGTACAGAACCTTGGAGCCGGGCTTCATGTAGATGTTATCGATACCACCAATGATACCGGCAGCAAGCTTGCTACGGAAAGGGTTCCAGACACGGTATTCGACCTTGGTGGAAACTGGAGCGCCATCGTCGTCCTTGCCAGTGTTGTCGACAGTAATTCTCTTCTCGCCGTAAACCTCGATACCGGGAGCAGTGCTGCGGGTAAGAAGGTGGTCCTCCTTGCCTCGAGAAACGAAAACACCCTCTGTGAAGGAAGAAAAAAAAACGAGTCAGTATCCAGTCATAGTTGTAGGCAAGCGTTCGACACTCCGCAGAGTTGAGATATTCACATACCGTGACGATGAGGCTCCTGAAAGAGAAAATGTTAGCACCTATAACGTGAGATCGGTGGATAACCACAGAATTGTTACTTACAACAACGACCTTCGCACCACCTCTTGCACCACCTCTGGCTCCTCCACGAGGACCGCCTCGGCCGCCGCGAGCAGGGCCACCACGGCCACCAAAGCCGCCACGAGGACCACCTCTGGCACCGCCTACGCGCAAAAAAAGAACCAAAGGTCAGTCTTCTGGCTGCATATATCAAGTCCATTGTTCTTCTGTCTCGACTTACCTCGAGGTCCTCCGCGACCACCACCACCACCACGGCCACCAAAGCCGCCGCCACGGTCTCCAAAGCCGCCGCGGCCACCTCGTGCACCTCCACGACCACCACGGTCTCCGCCACGACCTCTAGGTGCGAAACCCATTGCTTAAACGGTTATAGAAAGTGTTCGAACGAAAAAAGGGAGTGTTTTGTTCGGTTCGCGGGGGACAATGGGTGCAGGGAAAAAGTATAAGACTTATCAGCTTTTTGCGCTGCCGACTCCAAGCAAAGATAAAATCTTTGGAGCTTCCGACAAAAAAAATTTAGAAGTGGGACCCAAGCAATGGGCCGAATGAGGCATAGCTCAGCTGCAGGTTCGGTCGCTAAGATATTCCGTTACTAGTGGGGTTCTAAAGTAAGTCTGGCTGACGAGCCTCTGCCTCGCAAAGTTTTCGTAGGGTTGTCTCGTACCGCTTTATCTTCGGCTAAACCCCACTAAACGGCCACCACCGATTTCGAAATCCCACGGAAAAAAGTTCAGAATTCTCAGAGGAAGTGGATTGACTTCAATCTTTTTCACGACGACCATTTCACGACAACCCCGAACCCATCTCACGACACCACACAGCAAAGATGGTATGTATCCTGCTCATATCACCATCTTCCTCATCCGGGAATCGAAGAATACGAAGGGCTATGTTGGCATGCTGGACTGCCCACAGTTGTGGTCGCAAATCTCTTTGTGGTTTCGGCTGTTGTTGCAGGATGATGCTGCCCAGTATTTCCAAGTGTACCGGAGCAGGAGAGGGATGATTTCTCTCTACCAAGCGGCGACGGACTAACAATGGCTTGAAAAATGCAGGTTCGATACGCCGCCACAGAAATCGCCCCCGCGAAGTCGGCTCGCGCCCGCGGCGCCTACCTCCGAGTTTCCTTCAAGAACACTCGTGAGACCGCCCAGGCCATCAACGGCTGGAAGCTCGCCCGTGCTGTCACCTTCCTCGAGAACGTCCAGTCCAAGTCTGAGGCTGTTCCCTTCCGCCGCTACGCTGGCAGCATCGGCCGCACTGCCCAAGGTACGATTTACACCCACCTATCTCGTATTAGATGAAAAGGCCCGAGCAATAGCAACAACCATGGGAGGCAGAGGAAATTTTTTCCAGCTAGAGAGGTGATAATCAAATACTGATGGTGGTGGTTCTATAGGCAAGCAGTTCGGTGTCACCCGCGCCCGCTGGCCCGTCAAGTCTGCCGAGTTCCTGCTCGGTCTCCTCAAGAACGCTGAGTCCAACGCCGATGCCAAGGGTCTCGACACCTCCAACTTGATCGTCAAGCACATCCAGGTCAACCAGGCCCCCAAGCAGCGCAGACGTACCTACAGAGCCCACGGTCGTGTATGTGGTCCCCCTTTTTTACCGGCTTGCGGCTGCAGATCAGCAGCCAGTTGATGAATCACCTGGACTTCGCTAACCTTCGTTCCGTTTAGATCAACCCTTACATGTCGAACCCCTGCCACGTCGAGCTGATCCTGACCGAGGGTGAGGAGGTTATCCAGAAGTCGGAGGAGGTTGCCAACCGTGAGCACCTGAGCTCGAGGCAGCGCGGTGCTCTCCGCCGCAAGGCCATCACCGCCGCATAAAGGCGCTGTCTAGGTCTGGTGGTCGGAAGTTGGGCATATGCAAATGGTCTCGATTGGGGAGTGTATTGCTTTCACTGGCTGGTGTCAAGGCGGTCAATCGTAAAGCATGGGTTCGGTACAACAGGCATTCCAGTTTGCGATATGGTATTTCGCAGATTCCCCCAATACAAAAAGTTCTGAGCATATGTGGACGAAAAGGGCGCAGATGTTTTTCCGGAGTTCGAGTTGGCATTGCGTGACGAATATCATGGCAGCTAATCAAGACATTGATCCTACAAGATACAAGTTTCTTGTGACCGATTATCTGCGTCTACGCCTGTTTGGATGTGAGCTACAGATCCTCCTGGTACGGCGCTTTTCGCTTTTGTTTTTGTTTACTTCCATGCTCTGGGAAATCGTTAGCTCTTGAAGCGCACTGTGGGTCTTCCGAACCTCAGGATGAAATGCTGTTGTTTACCTAGGGGTGTGTTGTCGCTAACGCCAGTACTTGGAAGCGATGACAAAAAATCTGCGGGCTCTCTATTCGATGCGGAGCAGTTTTCATGAGCTTGCCGAATGGATTCACTCGCCCCAACTACCCAAGCCATCCCAATTTGTAGTCTTGGTCTGTATTGCTACGCGAGAGCCGCTTAATTCCAAAGCCAGTGATGATTTTCTAGTCTATTTTAAAACCTTGCAGTCAGGCAATGTGCATGCATGATTCCGTGTATACCGTATCCCTCGACAGAAGTAGGGTACTTGCCGGCATGGACCAGGAACGCATTAAGAATGCTACAGCTTCAAGACGGGATATGATTCATCATCTCTCCACACAAATCTGGCTTGCTATCAAGCAGTACTACGTATTCCCTGACGTGCCATAGGTATTCGGGAGAAAAGTACGCTTTGCTGAAATTTCCCACCAAATATGGTGTGGAACAAGATGTATCCAGTTTAGTTCGTTAGCTCTATAATACTGTGTGTACCCCCGTAAGTCACACTATATCCATGCAAAGCTGTGCATGTTGAGCGCAGCGTTGTTTGTGATTGGAAGAAACGGAGACGTCGACATCATCGAGGAAGAATAGATACGCAAGTATATGCCGATGACATAGAAAAAGCTCGGTTTCTCTTTTTCTCTCTTTCTCCTTCTTCCATTCCTTCATTCATTCTTTTATCACCGATACAGTGAGTGAGCTGTCCAGGAATTGTACAATATATATAGCGCAGGCGGAACAGGTGGACGTTCTAGAAAATGTGGGACCCTCATTGGTGGGTTCGCGCATCGTGAGAGCCAAGAAACGCAAAACAAAAAAAAAGCTCCAGGTTGGCCAGGGTATTTTTCTGCTCACTATAGTCGGGCGATGACGAATGCACCTTTGTCTGCCGTCGAACTCTTTGGGGGCTAGTCGGGACACCCAGTGGAAGATGGAAAAGGGCCTCCCGAATGCTTGTGTCAGATACGCGGGCGAACGTGTCGTTTTTGGCCTAGAAAGACGACCCGCGAACGTGGGTGACCCGCCCGTACCTTGCAGCGGAAGAGACCAAAAAATGATTATAATTTTTTACTTGTCATTTTGCAGAGTCGTGCAATGAGAGACTCTAAAATCTAAGCGAGTATACTCGATCTATCGAGACTATAACATATCCTATAGTAAAAACTATCACCATCCCACCAAAAAGGCTGCCCCTCCTTCCGTTTCCCCCCTCCCTCTTCCCCCACAGATCGCACTGCACCAAAGGCGAAAAGGAAGCTACCCAATGATGACGCACCTTGCACTCCCTCTTTCTCGGGGGCGATTCTTGTTCACATGTCCCTCCCCCAGACCGTCCAGTTACGCCCAGTTCTGGAATAGTAGCCAACTGATTCGCCCGATGGGCTACAGCACCCATTCCGATCCTCCATCCCACGTACCACCGCGTAACGCAGGCCACCCTCCACAAAAATAGAGACTGCCAAAAACGGTGCGGTCCGGCTGCAAGAGATTGCTCGGCGAGGTTACACACAAGAACAAGACACTCATAAACACAAGTGAAGCGACTAAGCAAAAGCAGGCTTTCGCTCCCAGAAGTCCGTCCGAGCCAAACGCCGACCGTGAGGGTATCCCCGACCATTTCGTCTTCTTTTTTTCCCAGCGCATCCCCTGTCCCTCTCCCCCCTCCCCTTCTTTCACTCTCCCTTTCGCTTATCCAGAACTTTTTTTCTCGTTCTCGATCTTCTGGAGGGTCAGGCTCCCATGATTGATGCTTGCCAGTGCGGCAGATAAAGCCCACCAATTACAAGGAGAGCGCCGAGGTTCCGCCCTCCACCGCCACATCCGCCTGAAAGAGAGTTTGTCCGGAACGTGCAAGCAGGCTGTGAACCGTAGTGCCTTTGGCTCTGTCGTCGCGGTGTGCAAAGCCCGCTCTTGTATTTGTTGCTTCTTTGGGCCCGACCGCTCTTTTCTCTCGCGCTTTGGTTCTTGTGTAACACAGAAAGCGGCAGCCGGTGAACAGAGAGGCGTGTAAAGCCTACTTGGGAAATGAAAACATATACCTTAGGTACAAGCCTCCAAGATAGGGCGTCCAATCCGGGAAACCAGATATATTCCCCGCGAAACGCCCCCCTAGGTGAAAAAGGAAGCAATCAACAGAGGTCGTACTTTTCCTAATATCCCATGGGGGCCAGTCAGTGTCATCCCCCGACGCCGCACCTCCGAAGGACTGTCGAAGACTATCTTGCTTCACTTTCCACCTCCACCTCCACCCCCACCCTCCCTCCTCCTTAACCCTGCCCTGTCCTCTCCCCTCCCCCCCCTTCTCAAATCCGTCTCGTCGTGAGATCTAATTCGGCACTACGCGAGCAAAAACAGGCAAATGAGACCAACTCATTTTGAGACGACGGGGGTGCTGCTTTGTCCACGACAGAGTGCCACCATAATTGGGACCAACCCTGGCCAGCTTGATGCAGATAGAGACTCTGATCCCTACCACTCTTGGGCTATGTACCACGAGATTTCGGTACTTCTCACGACTTGGAACCATCACGAGGACTTTGTGGCCGTTTTCTGAGTCACCCTTTCTCATGTCTATTCTCCACACGTAGAATCTCTCTGTGTAACGGACAGGGTACGAGGATGAACCACCTGCATACTGGAGTTGTGTGGGAGTGCTACGTAAACCTTAGACTATCTTTATTCAAATAAATACATTGTCTACTTACGCGTCAGTTGGATTATTCGAGGATAATAGCAGTAGAAATCCAAGATGATGCCACACTTCAATATATATTATATTTCCTGTAGGTCTCCGTTAATAATTTCGTTGTACTATTTCCACTAAGATTTGCTGTTGTTACACTTTACTCTAAACATAGTTGTAGTAAAATCAAGTCGTTATCCTCAAAGGGTATCGTTCGTTTTGAATCTGAAGACAAGAAATGTTGAAAAAACAAATAAAAATAAAAATAAAAATAGAAAATAAAATGGGCCATTATCCATTTGAGCACTGGAGATGCTCTCCCCTATTGCAGCTTCCTGTTGACCTCGCACGCTTTCCATTTATCTAAAGTCCAATAGAGGAGATTGATCCGGGCCGAAAGCCTTTGGGGTTCAAGGGAAGGTAGGCTAGGATACAGCCATCTAGGTTAGGTGGAGATCATGAAGATCGTAGTCCATTCAGCAATGGTTATCCTGATACAGTCATGGCCATGGAGGACACTTCCGGAATGATGCTTCGACTGCACAAAAAGGCACGGACTGCCATTGTGAAGACTCCTTCTGCGCCAAAGTAGCCTTTTTGGGTAATTCCTAACAGGGTATGCACTGCGATCACACATTGGCCTGAGGGAACTACGAAATCCAGGGCTTGTTGATCAAATTGTGTATCGGGAGCGTGCAGATGCTGACGTTTGGACAGCATTTGAGGCTATGTATTGATGGTCATCGGCTTCACCCGGCGGCTTGGCTGGCTGCTTCTTTGCAGCAGCATCTCTAGACCAATGGAAGAGGACGTCGCGCTGCAGCTGGACAAAATTCAGCACTTTTAGGAACAACGCGAAGGTGGTTAGGAGAACTCCAACTTCAACTGAGGATTGGCGAAGCCTATGGAGCAGCCAGCGATTAATGTAGCCATATTTATCTCCGGCCGTGGAGGATGCCAGGAGAGTCTCGATTCCAAATTCCTTTTTTGCCTCATCGATAAGCACATTCCTTTTTGGATCAGTGTGTGGAAGATTACAGGCCATGCGTAGATAGTCCTCTGCAGTTTGTGGGAAGGGTTTCCGGAGCAGATGCTTGAAATTAGAAAGGAGGAGGCTATAATCTGGGTGGACTACAGGCGCAGGATCATCAACCTGCAGCGTGTGCGCCGATAACTCTTCGCCCTCGAGATAGATATCATCCGTAGTGGTCCCTAGGTATCCGAAATTGTCATACTGGGCAAGAGAATGATGAGGGATGAGATTCTTGTCCCGGCACATGGTCTCTAGGCGCCTTGCAGTGTCTGTCCAACGTTGGATACTCTCCTGAATATCACTGTACTTGCCATCATACGCCTCCATGAAGGCCATATCGGCAGATGTTAAAAAGGAAGGTTCCATATTGCTCAGCGCCTCGTAGGCAGACGAGAGGCTCGCTTGGTCTTCTTGGGCAAGTTTGACCTCTTGAACCGCGTTCCGTAATTCTCGAAACTTGGGGTGAAAATTCTCCGGACGGTCACCACCTATTCCTCGCAAAGTTTCTCTCGATGGCGATCGAGACAGACTTGTATCGGTAGACCAATCATCTTTCAAAAACCTCGAGTAAATTTTCCGTTCCTCGAATTCAAGGTCCAGCTCGCCATCGTGAAGGTCGTCGATTAGTTCATCGACGCAGGTCTCTGCTTCTTGGGATTTGAAGTCTAGAGTCTGAGCGTCTGCGAAAAGCGCCGCCAATTCAAGGTTTCCAGGTAGTAGCGGCTGGATGGCCATCTTCAACTTCTCGTAGGCTTGATTCCGACGCTGGCGGAAGTCATGCACCGCCACCTGCTCCTTTCTAATGCTAGCAAAGGTATTTTTCAGTGCATCTCGTCGATCTCTCAACCTGGTCCACTGTTTGGTGAAAAAGCGCCCTACGGCATCTGAATCCAGATCAATCGCCTCCTCATCCCACTCGGCGTCTATCCAATCGCCTTCCAAGTCACTGTATCCCTCGCTGCCGTGTTCCGATATATCACCGCTGGACCGCAGAGATTTTGCTGGCTTCTGGGATGAAATACGATGGCTTACAGGCACCGGCAATTCAGTGTGTACACCAAGGGCAGCTGACAATGGCCGGCCCCTTTGTTGGGTTTCTTCGAGTGCTTCTAACGTCGATGCACCGCCATTCTGGAGTTTGACTGAGCATAGTTGGCTGTAGTGGTCATGGCCAGCCAGCAGAGATTCGGCTTCGCTATCACCCTGATCGTGTCCAGTCTTTCGGCGCCCATCTCGAGCTGATGGTGACCCCACGCGCCAAGCTCCAGGAATAGCAGCAAGCTTCTCAACTATGATCCGAACGTTCGCGGCACCTCTAACAGATGGCAAAACAGGTAGAGTGCCAACGCGATCAGTGCTCTCATTCGATCCAACTGAATGCTCATCGTCGAAACCCCGCCGAATCCGGCCCTCCGGAGAGTAGTCCATGGTCACGCTTCAATCCGTAAGTCCCTATATCGTTGCCTCGTGCGATCATCCTCAGACCTGCTTCCGCAGTGGAGTGTGGGTATGGGTATGCAGGCCCAAGTTCCAGCTCAAACCTGAAGCTGGGATGGGAATGAAAAAAGCTGGAGTGAGACCTCGGACTAATGTATACTTGGGGTGCGTCAGGTCTTTCTCATCTCGATCTGCACCAAGTCTCCAACTGCTGCGATCTGGACAACTTGAACGAAGCGCCGCGGTGATGCAACTACTGTAAGTGCGCATGCATGCATGCATGCATGCATCGGCAGCTTGCTCAATTATTAGCTGTGCTCGCAACGAGTCTGCAAAGCTAGGAGAGCAAAACAAAGAGGGGGGGAAGGACGCGGGGGAGCGGTGCTGTTTTTCAAACGCGGATTGTGACGCTGCCGCCTCACGCGGCTTGGAATCTTAGGGGTGGAATGTACCTGGCTAGTTAATATACCTCCGTGTACGCGAGTCCAGACCGATCGCAGAGCCGCATAGTTACATGGGTGCAAGTCCTCTGGGAATTCGGGCTGCTTGCCCATTGCGTCTGCTTTTAGAGTGGTAAGCTGGACCTATCGAGGTCATGGAGCCAAGCGTTGTCATTGGGTTCTCTTGACTTGTCGCCCTCAAATGGCTTCCTTGACTTATAAGTCAATCGTGGTCTAGCTTCCTCCCCGGTGCTTTTATGCCACTGACAACCCCCGTTGACATCCCATGTCTAACATCCTGCCCCCCCAGTCTAGTCTAAACATAAAAATCCCGATTTACAGATCCTTTGCTTGAGTCTTCGAGTGCGGGTCGGGGGTAAGGCGTGGCCAGTCCGCAGCGCTTCTCTCTCGCCGGCGCATTCAAGAAGAGGCTTGCCGCCCCAGTCCATACGATCAAAGCACCCCCCAGCTGAGTGACCTCGCCCCGGACTTCTCTGCTGTACCGACGCACGCACACACAACTTTCAAGAGCCTTTCTTTCCTTACCAGCTACCTCCGTGTACCAAGGTGGACAGCGTTCGCTTGGCTTGCGCTTCAATTCCTATGACAGATCGTGACATTCCTAATACACACCTTGATCGGCCGGCCGTTGTATGTGTCGAAGCTGGGACTGGCACACACCCCTAACAAACCCATTGTTGCTTTCGTGAACATATGCCACCTGACTTTCAGCGCCCGTTCTGTTCCTGGAAGGTTACGAGTTCCAAATATATATCGAGTCCATCATCTGTCACACGGCCTGCATCCTAGGATCCACAGCCAATGAGCTCATCCCCGTCTTGGACGTTGATTTTCCTCTGTTACTAGCTCGGCATAGCTAAGGTTGGTCCGCGCGTTACCCATAGCATAGACATCCAAGTTGTGTCCAATCCTGGTAGCTCGCCTTAGCAGGGCGTGTTCCAATCTGAGGTACGACTAGCCTGAGCATTTCGCTTCGGTTGAGCTGATTTCTGCGCTGTACCTTAACCTATAGTAACTTGGGCCCCTGGTTCTCCCCCTTTCCCCTACTACATGGCTACCAAAATCCCCAACTATACTCGCGAACCCAAACGAGTCTCGAGCCGTCCATGACCACCCTATTCGTCAGCACCAGCAGAAAATATGCCCAAGGGAAGCTCTTCAGGCTCCCATCGGTCCAGGGGACACCGGAGCGAGTCTAAGATCGATGAAACTGGCAGCCATAGTCACAAACAGAAGAGCACTGACAGACTGGGTAGGTTTTTGCTCACCTAGTATGGGAATTTTGAAGTCATTGTACTTCAAAGCTGATACATATACGCTGTCTAGGGGTATCAAAGGGCAAACACCCGGAGTACGTACCATCAGACGGCCAACCAGATGTAGTGTCGTCTGGTCGACACTCGAGAACACCTAGACACCAGGGCGACCCAGTTCCAACTTTCCAAAACTTACGTTTACATGATGAAAGTGGCATAGATCAGTCAAATGACACCCTGGCTTCACCCATTGGCCTGAGCACTGTGCCCGAAGACCCAATCGACTATGAGGAGCCTATCTCCTCTTCCCCCAACTATACACTTGAAGCTCCAGCGGCCGTGCATGGACTGGGCGAATATCAGCATAGCTCTTCACGACAGTATGATCCCCAGCAAGCCGGTTTTCATACTACCTACTATGAAACACGACCTACCTCTGATTACCATCCAGATCATGAACTGTCCTACCATCCTCAAAGGGATCGTAAGGGAAAAGGAGTTGATGCTATTAATCCACAAAGGACACAATTTCCATCCGAAAACAGATATGCAGCAACTAGCGACTGGGCCAATGATGGGGCAAATGATGGAGACTATGACGATTCCTCCTCAGGCGTGCCAGATATGAAACAGCGAATCAACCCTCAAGCACCACCTTGGGAGCCCAATAGGTCACATTCAGCAACGCAGAGTACGGGACAGGACCAACTCAAGCCTAGCTATCAAGATGGGACTTTCTCTAACCCCAATATCGAAGGCCGTCAATCCGACAATTTTTATGAAGGTAACCTCTATGGTGGAGCCAACTACTTCTACCAAGGTGCCGATAATTATACCAAGTCTGGTAGCGGCCAACCAGGTGGCGTTGAGACTGACGCCAGTACTGTAGTATATCAAAACACTGGCTATGACCAAGGTGGTGTGCGCCCCGAAATCAGCGCTGAACAATATCAAGTGGATTCTTATGATCAAGGCCGTGTACAGGCCGAAATCAATACTGGACGGCGGCACAGGACTCATCACAGCAATTATACCCCAACTGGCGCCGGGCGACATCAAAACACTGGTTATAACGAAAATGATGTTGACATCAATATCAATACTGTACCACGTCGCAGAACTCATCACGGTGAAGGCGGTGCCTATCCTGAAGCCGATGTTGGACAAAATGCAAAAGCCTATTATGGGGAAGGTGGTGACTATGCCCAAGTCGATACTAGAGGACGTTCCAAATCCCACTATGGCGGTAATAGTCTGATTATGAGTATGAATGAAACCAACGATGCAATCTTCGCCTCGGCAAAAGCGGATGCAGAAGGATCCTATGAATCAGGAATCATGTCTATGTCCGATCCGTCCGCATTCATTCCCGCTTCGAGCCATCTAGAAGGTCAACAGCCACTAACGGACTGTAGGTCATAAAGTTGTTCAATTTTTTTCCATTTATGGTCGAGATATTAACATTGACACAGATGAATTGCCACAAGCACCAAGGCCGACGAGGGCAAAGAGGGCAGATCTCCCAAAACCACAAGCCCGTATAAGCCAGCCAAAACCTCCCAAAAATGGCAAGCACCAGCAGCTTGTTGACAATGGTAAATCTATGCCTACTTTGAAGCTTGCACCACGATTTGGATATGGGTTTGGACGACTGACTTGCTGAAAGACTACTTGGTATACCACTCGAGTTACTTCAGACCAGGAACGGTATGATCTCAACAAATCGGCAACAGCATGAATGCCCGGGCAGCTGACTCGTATACCATCTCTAGGTCATCAAAGCGTTCTGGTCGGAACCACTCGGTTCAAGTCGCGAGACGGGAAACCGTGAGGTTCCTGTCTCGGATCTGAATCAGCGGGGTGGATTTTACTATGGATACCGGAGATTTATCGTCTTAGCAAGCGCCCACGGCAACAGTACTTGCGTGTTAGTAATCCCGTTTTCTTCCATTGCAGGGATAGCCCGCTGATTGTGACTCAGGCCGATCGCCACATATCAAAACAGAGGATGCCTAAAGAGCGGCGCCGAACCTAGCGTGCACGGTGTAGTATACAGCGAAGGGTACGAGATCCCGCACCTCCCCGGGGAGCCGAAGCTCGGCTTCAATCCGGTGGTGATGACCATGTGGTCAGAAGTCAAGCTCACAGACACGTCGCGTATCAACTACTCGAAACTCGTAACGGTCGAGCACAACGTCAACGTACAGTTCATTGGCGAAATCGTGGGTGAAGACCTTGAGTACGTCTTGGATGCCGTTGATGAGTGCTGGAGGAGGAGAGCACGGCGCGATCACCCGAAGAGAGGAGATGAGGGGACCTCCCGGAGCAGTAAGAAATCGAAGCCTTAAGCGGCAAAAGCCGACGGGCAGTAGATGCATACCGATTTCTTCCCGCCTCCAAAGAGAGCAACACAAAACGTTTTTGTTTTCCAATCAAAGTGCCCGGGTGTTGGTGATGACGGTACACCCAACGAGAAGATGCGAAAGCGCGAATCAGTTTGTTATACGTTACACACAATGCCTGTTAAAGGTTTGTCTACATCATAAAAGAAGGAAAATGAAGAAAATACAAGAAAAAAAAAAGGGAGCGGGATGAGGAGAGGAGGAAGGAATGGTAGGCGGCTGTCTAGGTGGGCCAGACAGAGGGAAAACCTCTCCATGTTCCATGTCTACACCCCGTGCTACTATGGTCACGAGCGGAGCCGCTGAGACGGCATCTGTTCTCTTAACGACAGCAATTATCGGCTATTTGATCCTTCCAAACCAGTCCGGTCTGAATATGCAGGACGAAACTTTGATCAGAGGGGGCCAATCTGTTCTTTTTCTCTTCCTTCTTGGCACGAAACGTTTTTCTGTTCTCTCTCAAAAAAAAATTCCTTTCAGGATTATGATCTACTTGTATTCAGGGACAAAAAATTGGAAAACCTCACCCCAACGATCTTGCTCATCTGCCTGCAAAGTTTACGATTTGATTTAGCTCCCTTGGCTTCGCGCGGCCTCTCTCATTGGACTTGCTACCAACTCCTTAGGATTGATAGGCTCGCGTATCACGACTGCTCATGACCGACAACGATATCGACTATGATCTCACATCTTATTTTAACAGTTTGGATTGGAGGCTCTTTGGTATTTGGGGTCTTGGGTGGAATTTCTTTTTGTTGATTTTGATTAATCAAAATGTATCAACCACTTACGATCAATCTCCTGGCAATTTGTATTTAGCAGCAATCGTGCATATCACGATAGGACGGACTGTGGATGGCGACTTGAGTGGTGTTATGCCCGCGCAGACATCAAAGCCTTGTTCTGTTCTTGAGCGGGGAGGCGAGCTACTGCACCAGACCAGATTTTCTTATCAGAAAAATAAAAACCCCTAATGGTTGATCTCTACACTACTACGTACGTGATTGTATATACAAGCGGGCATTCTCCATAGGGATGGCCGAGTAGGGGTGCCCGCGCGCTCCCATGTTGAAACTACCCGACAAGGCTCAAAGGATTGCCAAAAAGCATAAAAATCACAACGCCGGCAAATCCATCCAACAAAGCAAGACCGAAAACGATACCTCTTTCTTTAGCCAATTCCCCTTTCGTGATGCGAATTGATTTAGCGTCTCTCATGCCAAAGTGCGAATGTACACCTCTCACATTCCCCCCCCCCACCCCTTTACGTATATGTAGTTTCCCCATTTCCGTTTGTCGCGTAAAGTACGTGTCTTTTCCTCCTTACTCTCCTCTAGGTCTCCGGTAGCCAGCGCCTCGCTTCTTGCGCCTCTCTTCGGCGTAATCCACAATATCCGAGCTGCCACCGGCAGGTTGTGAGGCCGCCGCCGATGCTGACAGGCCTGGGATGTGGTGGCGGTAGGACTTGGTGCCCAGATCGCTGCTCACGTCGCTCTTGGTCCATGAGTCGGTCACGTAGCTACCGGTGCCGCTGTCAACCTCACTGCGGCCCACGGTCTCCTCCACGATCGAATCTCCGCGCCGGAAGCTAAAGTCGCGTCGCGATGCCGTAGCCGCCCGACCTTTCTCCTGCAGCCGGCGAGCTTCAGCACGAATGCGCTCCTGCTCGCGGGCCGCGTTGCGGTCGGCGACGCTGTAAACCTTGCGGATGGCGCCGCCCTTCTTGGTCTCCTTGGTTGGCGTGCTCTGGCGGTTGCTAAGCAGGTCGCTCTCTGCGGTCGTAGATTCGCTAGGGTTGGTGCTGCCGTCCCAGGTGCTGCCCTCGGACTCCTTGTTGAGACCGCCAACTCTCGCAGGTCGCTCATGACGGTACTGGCGCATGGCGTCCTGGGCGTCGGCCTCGGCTGTTTCATCCACGAGCATGCCATCCTCGCCCACCTTACGGCCTCCGCGGGCCTTGCGATCCTTCTTCTTCTCGCGCTCTCGGTCCCGTTTCTCGCGCTTCGCCTTGCGCTTCTCCCGTGCAACAATGTCCGATGCTCCTGCAGTGATACCCGTCATCGTGCTTGCCGTGTCACTGGAACTTAAGTGTGATGTCGTCAAGCCACCCGTATATTCGGTACTGCCATCGTCAATGTCCTTATAGATAGAGCCGCCGCCGAGATTGGTGCTTTTCGTTGCGTTAGATAAAATAGTGCCGTTCGGGCCCCGGCGCCGGAGCACCGTGGTCTTGTAGTCATCCCAGTCGTTCTCCTTAAAGTAAAACCCTCCATTCTTAGCCCAGAAGAAGAACCAGACGCCGGCGACGACAAAGGCAACACCGATCAGTCCAAAAAGCACAAACAAGGCAGTATTGTTGATATTGTGCGGATCTATGGAGCCCACACTAGGGTCGACCGTTGGAGTTGAGGCATCGCGGGCCAGTAACACAGACCGAGCCTCGAGTGGCCCCAAATCTGTAACGGATGGCTCTATCGCGGTGCGCTCAAGTTTATCGTGAAATGGCAAGGTGGAGGCGATGGCACGCGACAGCAGAGTGCGTGCTCCCTCCGCGAGAGTCGGCAGGAGGGGTGCCATCGGGAAAGAGCAAGAAAGAGGTCACACTTGCTGATGGACTGATGGAATGTGACTATATCGGCGGCGTGCAGTTCTGGAATGTTTCCGTAGGGGGGGAAAAAGTCGTAGTGGACTGGGCTGGTATCTCCACTGGTAAGAATAACCAGCCTCGTCGAAAAGAAAAGGTATTGATCCTCAACACCAAGTAGATTTACGGTGTGTTGAAAATCCAAACGATTATCGTCCTTAGTGACGATGAACGGTTTCGGGCTGAGTTGGGTTGGTGGTGTTGGTGCAGATGCAGATGCGGCCGAGCCAGAACTAGAGAGATTGGATGGATGAGCAGAAGGGGGAACCGTTAGCCGGCTGCGACGCGGTTGTCTAGTGGTTCCTATGGTGATTTACAGCTTTTCAGGGCTGTGCATCCGCATAATCTGCGAGGTTGGTGCCGGATCAAGGACGAGGTTGGGAAAGGTGCGGCAGCTCAACGTCATTGGTAAACAATTGAGCACGGTTGCCGGGCAACAGCCCTTGTACCCTACCTAGAGTACGTACAGATGCGACTTACACCCTGCAAGCCAATTAACCAGCTAGCGTGATCTCGTCACCAAATTTTAGTGGCCTTCCAGCACGCGTTTGCGCGTGTTTCAACGCAAGGCGAAACCTATCAGCTTTCGCCCCTGCCGCAGTGAGCGGAACCGAGCCCGTTGCCTAGTCTCCCCTCCCAACTGCCCAGTCCGTCGAACCAGCGAACAGGCAACTCGGGTGGCCAATATTGTGGGAGGTCACTTAGGGATGGATGGGATTGGGGAATCTCTTGAGCCTGCTGGTGGAAAGCCAACGAACGTACGGTAGCCTAGATACTATCGGTGCATCATTATCGGAGGAAAGGTATGTTCATAGTTCCGGATGAAGGGCTGTGCTGTAGATACAGCATCAACTTCTCTACGGAGTCCACTTTCCAAGTGATGTAATAAGCAGCCCAGGTAAACTGAGACGGAAATACCCCTGTCAGTATGCCAATGTTACTGCTGAGCTGGGCTATGTGTAAAGGTACCATATTCCCCCAAAACGATGGCAGTATCACCAGCCGCTCTACAAGGGAACAATGGGGTTGATTGGGATGGGCAAGGCCCGGGAAGGGGGGGGGGTTTTTTTCCCTCTCTTTAAACGTTCGGACTCCCTCCTATTTTGGTCTTCTTGTGCGCACAGGCTATTTTCATCGCCATGATATCGTGGGGTGACCGCAGCAACCCATGGCGATGTGCAGCTCGCATTGGCCCGGTGAACATTGTCATATGCCAGGGTTGTTGTTCGTGGACGTTCTTGATTTGACCCAACCAGCCTGCCAACTCAGTTTCATCACCACACATCGGTACGGTACGGTACGTACTTGGGGGCGTGCAATTTTCATTTACACATACACACGGCAAGCCCCCTCCTCGCAACTACGACAACAACAAGCCATCTTCTGATTTTGTGTAGAACCGGACGACTTACCCAAGTGGGTAGGACAGACACGTATCTAGCCTGCTTCTCTCGAACCTTTTAGACCTTTCCGTTTAATACGGACGTACCGTGGCGATAGATGAGGCTTTGGGCCCCCAGATATGCTGTGCAACCATTCCTGTCGAAGATTAGCAAAAAGCAAGTTGCCATCGTACACAAGCCTTGACCTACACCAGACACCTCTCCAGCTGCATCTGCAGACCAAGATCTAGGTTCCCCACGGCCGCGCAGGTTTGGGCCAAAAGTACCAGAACACTAAGTCGAAGCTCGAGGTAGCACAGACACAGGTCACCCATGGCGCCAAGAAGAACGATCGCATATCTGTGTGTTCACAATGGACGGACGGAGTGTGACCCATCAAGGATTGCTCTCCCGCCGCCTATTTCCATTGAGAGAGGGTTATTCCCTCGTCATGGGGTCACTATAGAATCCACAACTAAAAGTATTCAGAGAGAAATGCCATCCAGAGGTTGCTGTGGTATCTCTGAGAAGTCCGACACCAGTTGTCTTGTAGCCGTATGTGACTTCTAGCCACCAAAGCTTCAAGCCCTGCCCTCTTTGCTTCCTGTTTCCTCGTTGGATCGAGTTACCAGCTCTCCTGATCCCCTATAACAGGGGAAAATACCCAAATCTTGATTTAAAATATAACAAATTCCCGACATCAAGTCTATCCATAAGAAACAAATATCCTTAACCAGCGAAGATGGCAAGTCTCTCTGCGGCGGGAATATACCTGCCAATAGAAGTGTGAACTTCGTTACCCTTTGCAGCTCTATCAGTAGAAATGATGCAAAGAAACACAACATAGACGCCATGCAAATGCGAGTAGCTCGGCTAGAAAGCACAGGGTATCGCAACAGCATGGCACAGCCATATCCGTGTAGAAATCGATAGCCAAAGGAAGATAAGAGGAAAGAAAAGAAAAAGAGACGATCCCCCAAGCAAAGAGTTCCCACCCTTGTGCATAGGTAGGGAGCGTCAAAAAAAAACATTAGCAGGGGATCGTCCGTCGCACACCGAGAATGTGCTCTTCAGCCATGAACCCATTTCATCTCATCAGTCGTTTCATCATGTACAAGAGAGCCAATGCCACATCAGAAATTCTTGACAAAGGGGAAAAAAGAAAAAAAAAACGGGTTTTAAAGAAAACAATGATAGCGGCCCTCTTGATTTCGACTTCCCAGCCTTTTGGTAATCCCCTTTTTGACATATCCAAGACTTTCCGCTTTTGTCCGAGAAATAAGGGCCGCCTCACCAAGGTCGGACCGGAATATAATGAGACACGAGATGTGCAAGAAGATCGATCTTCGAGTATTAAGATTGTCGAGAAAAGAAGAAGAAGAAAACGGCATGGAAAAAAAGAATAAATAGTAGAAGTCTGAAAATAAACCACGGCCGCCTGTAAGGGGGATAACGTTGTTTCTTATAGCACACGGCATCGAGGCATTAGGCACCTGGTAATAGATGCTTGGCACCGAAGTCTTAATCGTAGTCATCGTCGTCCCACTGGTGGTGGTAATCTTGCTGCCGAGGGTAGGCAGGGTAGACAGGGGGATACGCCCGCTGCTGGTAATCCGCTGGGGAATAATGATAAGGCGGGGCAAACTGGGGCGGGGCAACGCGAGAGTATGCAGATTGGGAGCTCGCGCGGTGACGAAACGGTGGTCGCTCGCTTTTGTCTACTCGACTCTTGAGGTCACCATTATAAACCGTCCCCCGGTCGCTACCTCCGCCAGATCGGCCGATGTTGATCTCACCACCTTGGTTGCAGCTTATCTTGGCATTGCCGACCTCGACAACCGCGCCGCTGGGTACCTTGATAGTGATATCGTCGTCGCCACTGCCAGACCGGGTTGTGCGAGTCGTTGCTGATTGTCGGTAGCTGCTTTCGTCCCGACTTGCACTGCTCCGAGTTGAATGGCTGCTTCCGCCATTTTTCACATGGCGGAGATTCTCAGCCGTCAGGTTAGCTGGAGAACCGCCACTCACTTCATCTTGGTATTGGGCAGCACTCTTGATCTTATCTTCAAACGCATAAGACGTGGAGCGGCGGTTCTTTGATGCCGGCTCCAGAGCATATCGACCATAATCGTAATCTGTGCCAGCGAGTGTGCCAGCGCTCACGCTTTGGCGCCTGGACCGGATTGGCAGCGCCCCAACGTGATACTCCCCTGATTTGCGGTGGGCAAGGTCACGGAAGAGTTGGCCATCGCCATCGAGATCATCGTCATCAAACCGCAAAGATTTCCTCGGCGCAGCCGTTTGAGCTGGCGGCTTGAAAAGTACCCGTGGTGGTTGTGTGGTCTGCGGGCGTGCGGGTGGTGGCATCCGCACGCGATCTTCTTGCTCCTTCGAAGCTCGCTTTGAGGTGGATGATCGCCGAATGAGATGCTTCTCTGTCGATGCAGTTTCGTAATCATCGTGACCGTAAGACGAAGAGCGGAATCCCATGGATGATTGCGGTCTATGGTCAGGCCTCGCGAATCTGGATGCTAAATGATCCGACGGTCTGCCGAAATAATCCACCGGAGTTCCCATGGGCGATGATGCTAGGGGTGACGATCCAGGAGGAGGACCCATCCACTGCGGCGGAGGGTATGATGTGGGTATCCCCAATGGGGGGCCATGAGCATAGTACGCAGATTGGGAGAGCGGAGGGGCGCCGTGAGGGCCGTAATAACTCTGTGGCCGACCAGTATTTGCACGCGGCCTCGAGCTAGATATCGTTTGGGAGACCCCAAAGAAGGCAGACTCGTCCGAAACTCGAGGGTATGTAGGTGTCGTCTTGGCCGTGCGAGCTATAGGTCTTTGCTTCTCGAGCACTATTTCCTTGCCCTTGCCGCTCTTAGATAGCCTCTTCTCCTTGACCTTGAGGTCCTTTCTTGAACTAGACGGATGCTCTGTTGAGTCAGAGTCGTGATGGTTGTAGACATTGGGAGATGTTGAGCCTGTCCGCCTTGATGAGGACATCTTTTTCCTGCTGTTCATCTCTTGCTTCGCTGGACTGCTTGGGAATGATGCTATGTTGGAACGCGCATAGACATGGGATCCCTCCACTACATTCCCTTCCTCATCCATGTCTTCGACCTTTGCCGGCGGAGGCATCGTCTTATTCCTCCCCATCTTTGAGGAAAACATTCGGCGAATGGCGGTGCATTCAACTCCAAGGGTTGGAGTCAAGAGCTAACATAGGCTAGATCAGCCTCTGGGGGGAAGCGACGGTTATACGCCAATGTGGAAACTACTGCCGTTCAGGTCGTACAGCAGATAGTAGAGTTTGTCCAGAGATGGTGGGTGTGCGGCAGTGATATAGAATCGAATAAGCAGATATGATCCAGCAAGTATAAGTGTGAAGGAGGAAAGTTCAGGAACTGGCGGAGAACGGTCCGTTGTGATATGTGGAGATTTCGAATCGAGAATCCGCTGGTGCTGGTTGATTGGGGATTGGGTGTCGACAAGTGGGAGACTGGAAGAAGAAAATCAAAAGAAACACCCAAAGGTCGAAAGATTGCCGGCAATGATTTACGACGGGAGTTTAATCCCTTCTGGGGGGGTGTGTGGGCAAGAAACGGATTGCCGTTTTCGCTTTCTAGAACGGATGGCAGTACGTGGATTTTGGGGAAAGGAGGGGGGACTGCTGGCTTTCCCGTGGCGTTGTACTACCGTCTAGAGAAGGAGGGGAGCGAATACCACAGTGACTTTTGACCGAAGTGTGCTGGGCGGGGAGATAGTTGGTTGGATTCCAAGAGCAGGGGTCCCGAAAAGAAACACTACCGTTTTTTATCGATAAATGAGCCTGGGGGATCCTGGTAGACAACCCGCCGATCGAATGTCTAGGGTGGGTGTGTCAGTTGTTTTTTTTCTCTCCTGTTGTCCACTGTTGCGTGACGGAACTGACAGCTAGAAGCCAATTGGAAGCTGGGGGACAATGGGGGTACCAACGGGGCCCACCGCCTGACGGACGGGTAGCCGGGCTAGTGACGAGCTCAAGAAAGGGTACCCAAGGTGGATCAATCTCCGAGCTTGCCCTTTCACCCGGAAGGTCCTGTTCGTTGTTGTCGGGGTCTTTTTTTTTTTTGCTTCTTTCTTGCTGCTCGCTCTGTTTTGAAGCCTCGCTTACCAACTTGCGCTGAACGTTGTCCCAGGTAATAACAAGGTCAATCCAGGGCTGAAGAAAGTCCAAACCCAATGAAACCCTTCCCCGTGTTGTTGAGGTGTCACGGCGTGTGCACACAAAAAAAAAAGCTTACGGTTGCTGCTGTCCAGGTAGATTCCTGGGCTGGGGTGGAGGTGTGTGCAAAGGCGGCAGGGGAAGTAGTTCGCCTTCTTCTTAGGTTGAAGGGGATTCCAGAACTCTGTGTCCCTGTCTAGTTGGTTGGAACCCCGTAGTCAGGCACACAATGTGGGCTTGGGAGATGGGGAAAGGTGAAGCCCAACACCAGCAAGACCAGCGCGGCCAAGTTTAGAGTCCGAGTAGCCCGGAGAGAATTGTGGGTTTCAGTTGGGGAGGGAATGGTAGGAGGCGAAATTGACACGCCGGCGACCTGGAAATTGGTGAAACTAGGCCGGCAAGAAAAAATAGCCAAAGCAGCAATAGCAGCAGCTTTTTGCGCCGTCGTAACAGAGGTTGGGTTTAATGCCCGACTTTGAGCTTTGGGTACCAACACGACGTGGAAGAGGTAAAAACACAAAAAGTCTCAGAGTGCAAAGTCGCACGAGTTTAGCGCCGCTGACGTTAGTTCGGCGAGGGAGTGGAATGTCTTGTCTTCTCGAGTGAAGCTTTTCGTATAGTCGTTTGACATTTGGGGAGGAGAGAAGATTGTCAAAAGCAAAGGAGAAGCTTGGTAGGGGAGAATCATCCCGGGGTTTCTCGATGATAATGACGGCGCAGGTGCTGCACCTGCGGACACTCTGAGAGCAATCCCGAGCTTCGATTTGCTCACAGGCACGGTAGGCAGAGACCAGTGCCAACACACCATTTTCATGCCCTTCCACTCGGTTCTCCAATCTTTTGCAAATGGAAGCGCGCGTATGCCATTGGCCTCTGGTTGCTAGCTTGCAGGACTCGTGCATAAGTCGAACCCACCAAGGGCTCTGCCATAGGTGCTTGGGAGCTGAGCACGAGACATTGTCGAGTATACCAAAGAGTCATAAATTGCCTTTTGCCTAAAAACCCACACAGCGGTGCTGCAGGACATCTGCGCCCCTTGTGATTGCCTGCGGTTTTCCCCTACGTCAACGCAACGCCAAAGGCTAGTGGTAAAGCTTGGATTTGAAAGTACGTAGGGACGGTAGGTAGCAGGTATACCTACCACGGCCGTGGCTTGAATACAAAGAGCAGCCAATCATGGCTGTTGCAGCTACAACGCGCTAAACCTTGGAAGTGGACGCAGGGAAAAGCTAGTTAGCGTCACCATTGATCAGAGGAGCCCAGAGAGATGCCCAGATATTGCATAGGACTATGTAGTAGCCAGCCGACAGTGCGGATTGGGCATGAAAAAAAATCAGAGTGAGTCTGCGCCGTTAGAAAGTCTTCCCCACCTAAACGCCGCACTTGGCCTCGGCCAGCAGAGTGTGCAAACCAGCCGTACTGCTTCCTGGCGGCGAGAAATCCGAACAAACTTTCGTGTGTGCTTTGTGGAAATGAAAACGAACTATCAGCTTGTTCCCCCCAGGAATAGCGAACTGGGGCTAAGGAGTGGCGATCCCCCAAAACCAACCGACGACAAGGCATCCACAGGTTTTCCCGGTCCATGCAAGTTGGTTGGTGGAGAGCCGCCCAAGCAAGTCTGGGCCTATCGTAGGATGCATGACATACTCATGCATTTAAAGAAAGGCAGAAAAAAGAAAGCAGCAACCCCATAGCCCCGAGTAGGCGCCCATTAAGTGGTCCTCGGCTGCCTGCAAGCAAGGCCAAACCCCAGGAATGGCCCGTACACTTGGCCATCTGCCCATGACTCAATAAAGCATGAGCGTGCGCGTGCTGTGGTAGAGCATACTCAAATCCACTCTTAGAGAGCACCACAGCCGAAGATGAAGAAAGCATTGATGCAACTGCAAGGATCCGAAGGAAACGAAGTCTGTATCAATTTAGACTACTGCAACTATCAACATTACCTACTAGGTCAGAAATCCTTCGTAGCAAGCATGATGAGTTGGACTACTGATCACACGTAATAGGAAGGGGGGAGATAGAGAGAGAGAAAGAGACAAGAAAGAGACAGAGAGGCCAGGCCGGCAGTCTAGTTCTAACTATAGCGGGAACCCCAGAATGCTGCAGCAGATGCATCACTCTATCGATAGCCCACCCTGCGATGGGTTATGTGGAAGTCAACCAAGACATCCTCATCCCGGGGTAAAGATTCTGCTATATAGAGTTCGAACGGATCGTATGGTGCTCGTGGGGGTTGAACCGCTGTTGTGCGTAAGTCAGGTGGTACGAAGAAAAGGTTGAGATGGGGGAAATGGCGGTGAGGAGTTTGGGTGGTGTAGAGGCGAACCGGCTATGTTCTTCGCAGATGCGCGATATACCTTTGCCAAGCATGCCCCACCTAGTTCGAACTGAGGGAAGCTCTAGACTTGTTGTACGACCATAAAAAAAACTATCAACCTCATCCGTACATTTCGTAGCGGAGTGCCGGCGTCCGGGAGGCGACGTCCCTTCTTCTTAAGCCGCGCCGTTACGGATAGTACGACGCTGTACCCCACCCCCCTTGGGCCCGTTCAGATAGTCGCTCAGATGATGGTAAGTGGCGAATAGACTCGAGCCGCATGAAAACTCGCTCGGTATAATATCATTTATCACTGCGACATGTGTGATAGTTCAATATTCGCAGCCATGGGTTCCGCCCTACCATAACCACGTTTCTCCACAAAGGTGGATGAATCCTGCGGCCCCAGACAGATATGGAGCACGTCACCCCGGGCTTCCAGCTACTCCCTCCCTGGGGTTCAAAGAGGTGGCATGTGTCCCATTTGATAAAGCACAGTGTCCCAGGGGGTTACGCACTCGGCTCGGCTGAGGTTTTGTGGAGGTCATGCGTCCGCGACAACTGGTATGATGCATTGAGAGACCCTTTCCCAGAAAGCGAGTTGGCTTATAAAGCGGCGTGTTAAGTATCCCCTGGGATACAACGTTTTGGCTGCAGTTTGTGCAAGTAGGTGTTCAATCAGGCTCAGCAGAAGGTACGCCGCCAAGAAGACCCGACATAACCCATTGCGGCCACAAATCAATGGTGGGAGCCTCGGATCCCGCTCTCTGCGGTTGAGGCCTCTATCTCGAGCCACGGCTTCCAATCAACGGAATGTGGAATCTTGACCGAGACAATGGGAAGCTACCGCATCTCGGATTGATGCACATGTGCGTTGCCGCATCAGCGGCGCCATGATAAGAGGTCTCTGAGGAGTCTGCCAGGGTCGGAAGCATATCCTCCATAACATGTATCGGTATCTTCGTTTGCCCGTCTTATTGGCATGGTATCACATTCTCTAAGAGATCAGGCCTCGGTTGCGAAAATCTGTTTATCTTCTTTTTTGAAAGCCACAATCCATGCATATCCACGATACCGCAGAAGACTACGGGGCACCAGAACAAACCAACAACCAACGTGAACAAATTATCTAGCTGGTTGACAGAGCAATCTTCGAATGGCAGGTATAGTAGTTCCTACGAGGAAGCGCATTAGCATAACGATCTTTAGTCATGTCGAATATACGGTACGAGCGGATTGTGGTGCCTCCCAAATATCGGTGATCATGCGCATAAGAAACAACGAGGACACGTTTCTAAACAGTACATTGAGCGCAGGGATTCAGATTCCGGAAACGCGGCGGCGGTTCTCCTCACCAGGATCCCGTTTCTCGTTGTCAGTACTCTGGGAGGCAAAGTACCGGACCACGCAACTCACGTCCTCGCGCTCGCGTGGGCAGGGTGTGCATGACACAGCGGGTGGATAGGTTGGTCACTCATGCAGATTGGGGCAAGCATTTGCATATCCACCACGACATGACACTATCCGTGTTGGCGTCACAAAGTTAAAAGGGATAGCCAAGAGGTAGGCAAGCTGGCAAGGGAGCATCTATACGTAGGTGCAACAAAGGTAGTAGCACGTTGTAGCCGGTGCTCGTTGTCTGAAACAACTTGAAGCGCGTGGGTCTATGATCGCCACGTGACTCCGAATCAGCCCTACACATCGAGATCCCCGTCTCTGATCTCCGCTTCTGCATTCAGCTTAGGATCGGCCGGGGGCGGGATGCAGAAGCACTCCATTCCTTACCATCCCAGCCCAAAGCTTGCTAAAAATGAATTCCATCCCAAATCCAGCAAGATGACATTGCACACCAACTACCAGCTACTATGCTAGATCCCTTAATTTTGATTCCGACATCCGAATGTGTTTGTGTTAAAGCTCTTCGGGAAATGGGTTCGGGGGAAATTAGAACCCTCTTTCGCGCCTCTTCCCTTGTCGTCTCCATCCCAAACCAAGGCGCGCCTGGGATCTTCCAAGTGGTAAGTCACGCAACAACGCTTTCTAGGATCATGCCCCGATTTGGTTCTGTTTTTAAGCAAGGAAAAATAACAGTGCTTGATGTTACGTCAAGCCTGTCATTTGCGATTCGATAGGTGGAAAGAGTGGATAAGCTAGTAAACCTAGATGGGGCATCCCGTTGCGGCCCGAGTGTAGCTTCAACTCAACTCAACTCATTTTATCCCATCTGCCGCCCGTTCCGAGCCCAAAAGTAAAACACTACCTGCCACAGATTGGGATATCAGGTTTCCGCCAGTCTGGAACTGCCCCGGACGTAACTACTGTAGCTTCTAGTGAGTGTTTCAGCGCCAGAGCTCAGCTTGCCAAATTTATTCAGCGGCTGCGTCTGGGCGTCTTGGTCCCTCGTTCTATCGCGTGTCTAGAACTTTATCTGTTGCCAGCCACATTTTTACGAGAGGAAGCACTGATTCGGAGCTAGTCGAGGTTTTGTTGGAGTGTCTTGGAACCGCATGAACGGCATCCCCATAAAACGTGCTTCCCATGGTTGGCTCGTGGAATGGATGGGATCCGCCCCGTTCGGGTTGCAGAGCAGCTTATTAGATCATGCTATTGTATCGATGACATTGCCTATTCATCAGATAGCCACCGCTCGTAGCAGCAGTCTCACGAGGCGACTACGGCCTGAGATTGGCCCACAAACGTCAGCTCTAGCACAAGGCTTGTGCGCTGGACCCCGAGATTGCCCGGTTTTGAGTGCTCCCGGCAAGATAAGTCTTATAGGTTCGCTGTCCTAATTGGGAGATTGTTTAGGCTGTGAGGCGTCCCACCGAACAAGAAGCTCCCCGCTATTGTGGGCCTAGCGCATTCTACTGCTATCTCCAAGGTATGTAAGCACTGTCAGATGACACAGCTTTTTCTTGGGCGAGTACTACGGTGGTGTCGTATTCTTGTCACCACTGGGCATCCCAGGTGAGCTTTCTTGCTTTTCTATTGCTTTAAAGATGGGTGGGCAGTGGAAACCCTCTCACGGGTGATGGCAGCGGAGAAGCTCATATCAGAGACCTTGGAGCGCCGAGTGGCTTGCTGACCCAAGTCTCAACCCCGCGAAAGGGAACGCGCAGCTCGGTGCTGAGCGAATGGCCTTTGTCGCACTCCCTCTGCCTGCGTACGCGGTTGTCCACCTCACGGCTTGCGAATTGTGACAGGTTTAGTACAGGCAGAACTTGCCTGATGAGGCTGACGGCAGTGACTCCTTCGGGATCACCAGGGTCCTTTTTTTCGCGGAGGGCACAGCCCAGTAGGGGTGAGCACTATCTCAGGTAACTATCCCATCCATCCATCCACATGGATTCAATGTCCTTTGTCTATCTACCTTGGGAACCACTTCGGAGCCCTATCTGGGGCTTGCTACCCAAAAGGAGAAGGGTTCCCAAACCGTGCCTTGTTTTATGATGTCCGTGTTCCTTTTTACACACTACTGTGGCCCTGCCCAGTCATGGGTCTACTTCGACTTTGCACGCATGCACTCTCGCTGGGCGATTGCGCATCCGCGCCACTTGTGAGCTTCGTCATGCAAGGTACGATGCAAGACGTAGTCGCCGATCGCGAGGCATCGCAATTCCAATGTCCCATACAGCGTGACTCTTTTACCATCGCATGGCCTCGTGAAATTCCACAAAAGTGTAACAATCAGGTTTCTCTTGCCCCCCTCCGTGTGGGCCCCCCCCCCCCCCCTTCTACCACCCAGCGGCAGGTTCGGTAGAGACAAGAAACCAGTCAAATGGCCGTGACCCTCCGGGTACTGGATGGTGGCATGATGTCTTAGCTTAGTGAGCAGATCGGGCCTTATGTTGGAAAAAGGCGCCCACCACCTTTTTTGTGCCCGTCCTGCCGTTCTCCCGTATAAGTCGCAGGAATGCCATGAGTGCATGCACCGTATCTTGTGGTTCCGGTACTAGCTCACCCACCCTTATCGCAGGCGTGTGATGCCGCATTTGGTAACCAATACTTGGAAGCACGCCAGGTTCGAGCCCACCCTAAGGCCCTTGGGGCGCAATCTTGAGGGAGGGCTGGCTTCCTCAGATGGGGTTGACTGTCTTTATAGCGCCGTGATGGGCAACCCCGCAAGTAGCAATGTGAGATTGTTCCAGTTCGATGGCGCGGGATGACCACCCCAACCTCTCAGCCTATCGACTCACAAGGCAGCCCCCATCAGATTAGGCGATTACAATACCAAGCCTACTGGTCATCCTCCGCAGCTGAGGGAGGGCAGCACCTCTTTCTTCTGCCTGGGTGGTAACCATATAAGAGCGGGATCGCCGCCGCTCAGCTCGCCCTGTGCCAGCCTTTCATTGCCTCCCCGATACACAAAGTGGTTTTGCACGTTGGAAGGTATTCGTTGGCTTTCCTTCTTTCTTCTGGGCAAAATCGACAGCTTGAGCCGGTCTGAGTCCGGCGACCCTCGTTAGAGTGAAGGTCAAATACAAGATACAACAACAACCCCTCCCAAGAGGATTGGCCTGCTTTCTGCCAAATCTCGCATCATAGACCCCAGCGGAATGCCGCTTTCATAGTTCCTGTCGTTTTACTTCTGTGGTATACCATACACTTTGAATAAACAAACCGTCGTTTATCATCATAGAGGGAATCTCTCCCTAGCCCTCACTAGGGACGAACCCTCCTACCCCCTTCCATAGTCTGCGTGGCCAACAAACAAGCAAAACGATGCCTCTGTCACCATATGGAGTATTCTCTCACATGCGGCCAGACTCCTGGCCGCCTGCAGCCGGTCGTGTCTCCCCGGCGCTGGACGACGAGGTGTCCACGGATGACGACGACTTCGACATGCCTCTGCTGCAGAGGAACCCGCTGACCTACTTCCTCACGCCCGCCACGCCGGAGCGCGAGGAACTTGAGTTCGACTTTGATTTTGACGCCGGCATCGAGGACGCCAGCCGTCCGCAGGAGATCGTCCGCAGCATCAGCCCGTCGACCCTTGACGGGCTCAAGAGCTACAAGCCGTCGTCTGGGCCCCGGCCCGACGACTGTGCCATCGTCGATGACGATGACTGCCACCCTGACGAGGATAACGAGGAGGACTACATCCGCTTTCGCCCTAGCAAGTCCTTCCCCTCCGGCCTCCCAGACTTTGGTATGGACCGGCCGGCCCGGGTCCTTCACCACAGGAGTGCGCAGGCCGACGATGCTGCCACTGCTGCCTCGTCGTCGTCGTCGCCGGACTCCTTCCTACTATCACCACCCGCCTTCCACGTGGGGTCGCCGCGAGGTCGCCCAGCGAAGCGGTTCTCGCCTCCGCGCCGGACCTTCCAGGGCCGGTCGCGCAGCCTGCCCTTGCAGCGGCGGCACTCCTGGCGCGAACCTAGCCCAGACGTCTGGTCCATCGAGGAGGAGCCCGAGAAGGAGACCATGAGCGAGCGAGGGCTCAGCACCGAGGATCTCGAGAAGTTCATGCGCGAAGAGAAGAAGTCCTTACCCATAGATATTCCGGCTGCAAAGCCAAAGAAGAAGGTTCGGTTTATACTTCCGGTCAAGGATTAAAGAGTATATCCAACAAATTGCACACAGTTTCTTGTCATTGTTATCATTAATTCTTGTTACTTTCTCTTTTTTTCTCTTTCTTCTCATCGCCATTATTATTATTATTATTATTATTACAGTCATCATTATTTTCTACGCAACATAGGCCCGGGTTGGACACTACATTATTCTCCCTACATCATCATGGCTGCATCCCGTAAGGAGTTTTGGGTTTTTTGTTATTGGTTCTGATTATTTATTGGGTCGTCATCATATGCTGCGAGGTGGCAGCCCAGGCAACATCGCAAATTGGATTTTTCAGCATCAGTCACATACCAGGGGGGGATCGGGTACTTAGAACATCTTTATAACTCAATACTTATAATCATTCATCAATATGTAATTATTTTGAGTCAATACCCCCCAAGATTGTGAGCTCAGGAAGATCAATATCCATCGATCCATAATTACAGTTTCAGAATGTTTATTTGTTTATTATTCCACCAGCATGGTCGAAGGATGCAACATTGACTGCGCGATCCTGCCACAAGGCCATGTTCTTAATGTTCTGTTCCAAAGACGGGTTTAGGCTCTATCCTATTCGCGACCTGGACCACCCCCGCTTCCTCGTGATGAGCTTTCGACATGATGGCGAAGGCCTATCCAGGTGGGTTTGATAGGCTACGATAGCACTCTCGCCACGTGCCCCACGACAAGGGCTCGTGAAGTCGTTCCAAAGTGTCGGGTCTGGCGGAGTATCCCAACTTAGAAACTTGTGGACATGGGAGAGTGGGCCGAACGGGAGACAAAAGCGAGACACGCAGGGAGAGATAAGAGGAGCGCAAGCAGAACCCTTGCAGAAAAAGACTAATCCATCGACTCGTTCGCAGCAGCTTGCCCTACTGGGTGATTGCTGTCACCACCGCCCTGTGCGTGGATTACCCACTTACCCAGGTTTGCTCGTGAGGGTGGTCAGCAGCATAGTCAGCAATGATGTGATACCATACGCTGAACCTGCCTCTCGGGTCTCCTTGGGGAGGGATTATGGAGTGCCCTTAGATTATTCACCCCCCTTGTGTTATGCCACCTGCTGCAAGGCTGGTGCTTTACGATCGACATTGGTTACCAATCTCCTGACTACTGGGCCACATCTACAGTAGGTGCGGAGCCAAAGGGTGATTACTGAGATTTTTCCTTTCTTCGGATCCGGTGTGGATTCGGGATCCACCCGACGAGACCATGGCTGACATGATCATTCGCAAGCATGCCGCTTGAGCTGATAAGAAGAAGGAATCTGACAAGAGGAGGCGGTTGTCAATGAGATTTTGGCGTTTACGATATCACATTGATTACGGAGCTAACACCCCAATTGCGAGGGATGTGAGAGCATATGGGCTTCATGTGGAAGCGGATGAGAAGGACTTTGGTACTATGTAACATTGAAACAATCAGCATAGCAGTAGCCCACCTGATACATACTACATTGGCAGGTTGATTAGCAAATGATATGACTGTCATGACATGTGGATTACAAGACTTGTAATTCAGATCTGGAGGTCTGCTGGCCTTTCTCTATTGATGAATAATATAGTTTATGGGACTTGAGGCTCCGTGACTGTAACCATGAACCATATTATCAATAGTGAACGATCGATTTACATTAAAGGTGGAAGGCAAAAGAAAAAATACAACTTAGCTGCTTAACGTTCTTAAGTTGTATTTTGAATTAAAGAATCGACCGTAAATCAGGCAACATGACCATGGTGGAGTCATGGCATGTTACCGTTGGTTCAAAATATATCGGATCACATCGGTATTACATGACAATCACATAGTTGACCAAAAGCTTTCCGCATTGGAAATTGTTGGCATTCCAATAATATATACGAAGACCTGCAAGCACCAATGTATCCTGCTTTCAGCTTGGAGATCTCAATATTTAGTCATCTCAGAGAAGCGATGCATGCATGGTTTGCTAAGCTAATCCACTACGGCTCAACTGTAGAAATGACTTCAATCCGTTTATGAAACTCCAGAACACCATGCCGAATGCTGCGTTGTTTTGCCCTTGCAGAGATACACGACCCAGATACAAATTTGAACACGAGTCAATTTTTTGGTTTTTACATATATATATCATCATCCTCCTCGTCTTCAACAGTCACAGCCTTCGCTTTGCCCTTATCTCCGCTACCCGAGCTGGCCTCTTCGTCCTCCTCGTCGCTGTCATCATGGGTATCGGCTGTCGTCTGACTCTTCTGGCTACTTTCGGCTGGAGATGCAGATGGAGCACCACCGGCACGATCAGAAAATAGCTGAGCTGCGCCTCCCCAGTTTGGCAAAACGGGTGTTGGAGCTGCCACTGGAGGAGCGTTCGCCTGCACGCCTGATTCAATGGTAGGAAGCAAAGCGTCTGTAGAAGGCTCTCGCGACTCGGTATGGATACTCCCGGAATGACTGGTGGCATTTGGTGGATGTGAGACATTTTCGTCGCCTACTGCTGGAGTAGCCCTGATTGGTTGAACCACTGTTTCTGCTGGGGGTATCGTGACATTGGAAGGCATTGGAAGTTGTTGAGCCTCAACCCTCTGAAGTGGCATAAGGGACCAGCCCTGCGGGAGGACGACTCCTTCTGGTAGATCAGGGCTCCCAGCAGGAATGGCTGCAGAGTTAGGATGCGGCACATGCCTACTGACGGTAGGTGCATTGATCCGTTGTGGGAATGCCGAAAAGTTTGACATGAATGGAGGCTGTGGCTGACCAAATATAGGCTGCAGCGGCACGGGTGACTGCCCATTGTTGAACAAGTGCCCGCTATGTCCCACGGCAGACCCGTTGACGCCCGGAGCTTGCTGTTGCTGTTGTTGAAGTAGCCGTAGTCGTTGGAGCTCAGCCATCAGGGCGTACGTGGTGTGGAGCTCAGCCTGAATAGTTTGAAGGGTAAAAATTTCTTGTTGCAAACGCTGGGCAATATCTTGAAGCTGGCTACTCATATCAGACATGCTTGATGCGCCTGATGAGGTGGGTGGTTGAGGCTGCGGCGTTGCAGCGGGCCGAACAGGCGCAGGCTGGGCATTTGCACCGTCAACCTGGCCTCCAAATCCCTGAGCTAAAAGATCTTGGACATTTTCTCGGTTCCCCTGCGCAAAAGCCAGGCGAACTGGACCGAACTGGAACATGCGCATGCCTCCTTGGCGTGGTTGTTGTGCCTGGTTGCCATTAGGTGGTCCATTGTTTCCTCCCACCTGACCGGGAGCCTGTCCTTGACCTCCCAGATTGATACGGACGACACCGTCTCCGTTCGGTGCAGCACCATCGATAACGACCGAACGTCGACAAGTGGGACAGACTTGTTGACGCTCTAACCAGCCCTTCAAGCAACCCAAGTGCAAAATGTGGCCACAAGGAAGCTTCTTGGGACGCGATCGCTCGACTGCTCCCGGGGCTGCTGGATCCCAAGGTCTCATCTCTTCTCTACAAATGATACAAGTATCTTCTCGTGCTAGCTCCTCCTGGGTGGCGTCAGGATACTTGTTCATATCTTGTAGTGCTTTGCGATACCTGATCAGGGCACTCAGTCTCTTCAGGAAAGACCTGGTGGTGAGGAACAAATCTCGCATAATGTGAATAGGTAGACCGTAGAACATCATCAGCACAGCAAAGAAGCCGACGTAAACGCCAAGTTTGACAAAGTCTGCACACTTGTCAGCGCGTGGAATAAAAAAAAGTTATGCTCCTCATGTACTTACCTGCCACAAGGTCGAGAGTTAGAACCCACTGGCCCTTGGATTCCCAGCCAGGCACTTCAATATCCATTTCATCTACATCTTCTTCGGGTAGCTCCTCTTGGTTTGCGGCCTCCGCTTCTGCGGAATCTTCGGATTCACGACGGCGAAGAATGTCGGCTCTCTGATCCCTGAGTTGCTTGCGGCGCTCCTCGAGCCTCTGGCGCGTTTGCTTGTTCACGATGTCTATCTCCACCAGAGACAGGAGGTAACGCAGGCCTGTCCGGAAGGAGCAGGTAGTCAGAATGGCGAACTCGAAAAGGAACATGACCATCATATTAGGGCGCGCCTGCTGGATGACGGTGTTTACGGCATATGTGAATAGATATATATCGTAGAGGACGCTGAGAATGAGGGAGATGCTGAGTCGCGTGTGGAACAAACGGGGATTCGCTGGTGGTTGCTGCTCGAGGATCTCGACCCTACCCTCCCCAATCCATTCCCACACTTTGCCAGTCACCAGAGCCGTGAACATGACCAAGAACCATGCTCCAACTTCCTCCCGGAATATGGTCATGGCTAGACAGGTCTCGGTAACAGCGAACCAGGCTTTCTCGTAGAGCTGTTCGATTTCGACAGGTCGCAGCTGGCCGTAGCATAGTCGTTGAAGGCCGTAAACAAACGTTCCGTAGACCAGGAGGATGAGGTTGATGAGGATCTATTTCCAATCCGGGTCAGTAAAACTTGGTTGTGCGAATGTACGGCAGGACAAGCAACCCCCGGAGACCTACCATCAAGCTCAGGTTATTTTGCGAGAGATACACCATTGCAGAGTAGAAGTTAGCCCTCTGGTTGAAGGCATAAGTGACGACCCCGGCAGCCAATGCGGCCGAAGACTATTGATAAATCGTTAGCATGCGCTTCCGGAAGCTTCACGGGAAGCTATCAAGCTTCATCTCCCACCCGTATCGGTTGATGCTTACCCCCGCGTACCACGCGACCCTCATTGTGCTCGCCAGGACAAATGACAATCGCGGTGAGATTCAGATTTCTGGCACGGACGCTCAGGTGCCCATGGTTTAACCACGAGATGTCGTTGTGGATGAGCGATGATGTGTCTATTGCCGTCGCTACTACTAAAGGCAAGCTATGCTACCATAAGTGGTTGTTGCCACGTTTTGGAGCTTCCCATGACGCCATAAAACAATTAAGCGCGTTAGAGGAATAAACCGCGTTTGGTGCATAAAGTCACGATTGCAATCATTCGCTCGTCAGATACGAAAAACACCCGTGGATCACATTTACAGCAAAAAAAAACTAACGGAAATCTTTAATATCAACGGTAGCGTTTCTGCTCGCTCCAAAATCGTTGGCTTCTTCTGGCGGTGCCGTCACCAAGGGGAAGAAGTACTAAGACTGGAGCTGTATGACTCCCAACCAAGGGCAGGAGGGCCCCATATCTAGTCTCGAGGCGCAGCCCGTTGCACTACCGGCAAACGCTTGCACGTGATGATAAATGCCTCTTGAAACCCGTTGACTATAGCCGACTAGTGGGCACCCGAGCCAGTTTCCACTGACGAACTCGCATATTCTTTTATTCCCGCGTAGACCATATGAAGCATTGTCGCGGAATATGCAAACATGAGAAGCTGCACCAGCGGCGGTCTTTTGGTAGTAGGGATACAGGGTCACTTTCATGAGGATGGCAGCCCCTATGTTAGCACCAGTGATTACGCCTGCGTTGCTCTCAACGCTCAGGCATTATCCAAACCTACCGCATCACACTTGGTACTTGATTGCTGCAACCACCTTGACCATACTAAACCGGCCCGATGAAATACGTAAGGTCTACACTTACGCGATTGAGAAGGAGTGTCGCGGTGCGGAGCTGAAGTCCAGCATGGAGGAGGAGCTGAGAATTTCGCGCCGCATGAGGGAAGCGCTGGTGAAGACTTCGGCGATTGGAGGGCTACCCAAGGTAATCAATAGTCTGCTCGCTCCCATATCTGATAACAACGATACCTAGAGGAGATTTGTCAGAGACCAAGCACTTACGATAGAGATTCACAGACGATCAACTCACTGCTATCGCTCAAGGAGGTAACTCCAGTTGACATGCTTGACGAGGTTGGATCCGCATCTCCGACTGGTAGGTCAGTGGACTTGTACCAGATACCTACGTACGACATTCTCCGCAGAGGCCAGACCTTCTTCGACATGATCTATGGCAAGATTTCCAAACGAGTAATGGGGCAAATGGATAGGTCCGGCACCGAAGATCTGGGCCTCATTGGGAGGTTGGTGTACGGGCATATCCTCAGCAACGTGAAGATACTCTCCCCGGCAGAGACGTCCTTCATCATGATAGCGGGATTGATTCCGCAAGATGTAAGTGGATCTCGCCTTCTTCACTCCCGAACCCATTCCCGGCTGAAAAAAGAAAATGATTGCGTGCGTCCAGAACGAACAAGGGTGATTGTATTGAATTTGGACCAGAAAAAAAAACCCAGCACTGACATGACACGTTTTGGTGTGCGATAAAGGTGAACCCACAGCTCAAAGGTCATCTCCGAGGCGCATTGAATGGTGGCGCGACCGTTGAAGAGGTTCGAGCTGTTCGGCAAGTAGCCATGATGATCTGTGAGGCATACGGTATGAAGAGGCTAGCTGAACAAACTGCCGGGGGGTGGGGATGGACGTCCGACGTCGCCAATGTCTAAGTGGGCGTATGGGCTGCAATGGCTGCGGGAGGGGCACAGCCGCTGTCAGAGCAAGCCGAGCATAGCTAGTACCTACCTACTTGTGACTGGCACACCCAAAGTGTCATCTGTACTACGGAGAGGGATCTTGCTCCTTGATTGGGAAGCCCGCCGACCTGGCTGCTGTTCGAGACCAGAGCGCTGGCAAGGGGAGGGGGCCAACATACGCGGAATTCCACCCAGCGCTGGAGTGGGAGGAGCGGATACTTGGTCGGTCCTCCCCGCCCAGCTCGCCCTTCGGCGACATCCCAACGCCGTAGTCCGCAGGGGCCTCGGCTCGAATATCGAACCCGATGGACCCATAGCCCACTCACCCGGAAGTGTCCCTTGTCTACGTAGCAAGGGGAGGAGGAATGCGGCTCAAGATGTGAAAAATTTACGCAGCAGCTTTATGTAGCATTCATAATTGTTTCCAGCAGGCAAGGGGGGGTGAGAGGGAACCCTGGGCTGTGTGGATGGTAATTTAGAACACTTGATGAACCCTGGTAACCAGGTTGAAGCCCTTCGGTCCCGAGCGGTACGTACAGTCATTTCCCTATTTGGGGCTAAAGCATCTGTACCGTGATGACAGCCAACCGACATACGTTTTTTGTCTTCCAAATTGGGGTTCAGGGCAGATCTGCAGCATCCTGTTGGTGTATTTACGTCTCTCACAGGGGAGTTGATTCGCGGTGTCGCGCCCCAAAGCTCGCATGTAGCTGTGCAGCGCTGTCAAAGAACGCCACGCCACGAGACGACCCAACCCTCCTCAACCCAGTAACCAGCTCTCTTTTCGCCTTATGTGATCCCATGTTCGTTAGTCAGTGCTGTAGTTCGGTAGCGGGGGGTTGAGAAGTGACGATAATTAATCAAATAGTGGAAAGACATCATATCACCGCGAGGCAATTGAGGCAGAACCCTGGCAACGGCAGTACCGGGCACGAAGTACTGGCACCGGGACTCTACTCTGCTTGCATCAAACTAGTTTCGCTTGGAATCTCCCCTCGCTGAACCTCGCTCGATGTTGCAATCTGAGTATCTCGGAACCTGCACATTCCGAATGCTCTTGAAAATCGCAGTCATGGTACAGAAGATCGCTCTACTAATCTGCACCAAAAACAGAACGTACCTGCAGTCTCCTAGACATCCCAGTGGCTCGTATCAAAAAACCTTCCGTCCCATTACGGATGCGGGATGAGTCTTTGTGTGTTCTTGCCCTTCCCCTATTGCTGTTCCTCATTCTCTTTCGTCTCCCACTGCCTAAGTTACCTCTCTGCCCCTCCCCCCCTCTCCTCTGCATCTTCTCGTACCCAAGTCCCTGTGACGCTATATTTGTCTTGCAAAAAGCAAACCCACATCGTCATAGAACTGAGTGGGGGGAAACCCCCGGGTTGTTCAGAAACAAGGGGGAAAATACAACGGGGAGGAGGAAAGCTCGGTCCTGGCGGCTGTGGACAGAGGTCTGGACCAAGCTGCCAGTGGGATGCCAAGTCACTCGAGCTATGCCGAATCTGACGAATTTAAGCGTAGAGGGTTTCATCAAAAACGGGACCGTCGCGGGGCGGCGCGTGGCCAACCAGCCTGTCGGGAATGGCCCAAATGGCTCTCGCTATCATTTCCCGCTAGTAGAGGGAGATGAAAGGGTTTCTTTCTTTTGAACGATGAAAGGGAAAAAAAAAAAAAAAAGCAACACAACGAAAAAAGGGATGCCCCACGCTGGATGGATATCACGATGAATTAGCGACTCATTCACTTCCTGCATCTATAGTAGCATTGGTATTACCAATGTGTCACAGACATGGGAGTCGGCAAGGGCTTGGGGGGGTTTCCGATTTGCCACATCTCTTGGTTGTCCTAGATCTCCTTACTCCTTTGAAATCATAGGTCTAACATGCCACATTGCATTTCTGGTGTAGAGAAAGAGAAAGAGACAACAGAGGAGAGATGCGATTGGTTTGCATTGTGCCAAATGGTGGTGCCTGAGTGTCAACTCCCGCGTTCGCCCTCAAGCCTATCAGTAGAGCAGAGGACTCGGCGCCACCCAGTTGCGTATCACGAGATCACTCAACTCCGTGCTTCTCCTAGCTCGTCGGGACCGGAAACGCCTTGTTGAGGCCTGGAATGTATTATCTAATCATCCAAATTGTGAGAGGATCCGTAAACCCCATGCTGTACGACATGATGCAGGCATCGGATCAATGACCTTCCAGAGTGTCTAGACCTTTGAACGCATGTCATAAGACGCTTGTTGGCGTGGGAATATGCAGCACGAGTAATCTTACGCGGGGGGCATCACAAAACCACGCACACTAAAAACAGGGATTCGATCCCAAAAAGAATAATAGATGCTATTTCGTATGGGCTGGGCTGGGCCTGTATCCGTGTGAATGGGCACAGGTTGATAGTCCGTGCTCATTGGGTTGGGAAAGTACGAAAGTATCTATCATATATTTTCCCCAGCGTCACTAGTTACCGGAGGATCTCGCCAGGCAAGCCTGGATCCAGGCTGCTGGGACCATGGCATCTAGGTATCCTTGCAACCTTAACAAGAGCGTCCGTCCTAAGACTATTCGCATCCAATGCATCATTAGTGCCCAGAATAATCGTCGCGTAAAGGTAGGATCAAACTACTGCATGTTATATAATCCATGCTTGTGGGCTGAGATTTGAGTTTTTGCGGGTTTCGGTAAAGACACCATGTACCGTACACTTGACTCGCATTGTGAAAGTGCCAAGCGTTCATAGCGTCTTTGAATCTTGCTCAGTGGTGTCACTTGGCTCATGATTGGGAGAGATAAACCAAATTGCCCGTAGTAGCTTTGTTGTCGTCTTTTTGGGGGTGGCAAGTGATAGTAGTTGGCCCTGGGATGCTTCCCCAGGTTGATCCTTGTGTTGCTAATGTGTGACATGCAGTTCATTATTTTCTTGGTCCCCGGTCAGGCCAATAGGCGGCGGGTTGAAGTCCCCGAAGCCCGTCGGAAATCTGCACAGGGAACCTCCCGTAGTGCATAGCACACTCACTTCCAGGTATCTAACCCCCCCTCTTCGTTCCCTAAGGATCGACGAGGGTTTGCAGAACGCAGCTCTTACGATTGCATGACGGTTTTACACTACCAGAAGAAAAAGCAAGTACAGAGCGCAGGAGTCGGGAGATTCTCTATGCATATTTGAACCAGTTGGGCTGTTGCTTTCGTTGTGGATTACCATGAATAACTGATCTCCTAGTCAACATACTTACTTAATCGAAACCCTCGGTGCGTCCCGATCTCAGTAACATAAGGAAGGGACCCGCCTATATCAGAGATTGTATGAAATCCCGTAGGATCGCGGAATTAATAAAAAATGATGCGCGTTTCCCGCCGGGTGTCGATCAACTACTGTAGTAGTATGCTGCTTGTAATATAATTTACAACCATCATGCCTGTTCTCCTGGCCGGCCGATCGAAGTCTGGGTCAATTGCTGGCTTGTCTTTTCGAGCACGCGCGAATATAAAATTTCCCTCTATCCTTTCCGTTCTCGCTTCATAATCCCTATTATGGACAGATGCGAGGATAGATTAAACGAGGCTGCACCAAGCCGCTGAGGACGGTAAAATTTTCATTCCGGGTTAAGCCAATGGTCATATTTACTAGTAACTCCACTTGCTAAGTGCCCGAGGAACGTGGTCTAGACACCGGCACGGTGGGTTCCTCCAAAAATTTGTCCCGGGCGGCCAAAACGTTCGATTTGGCGCTCAGGGCGCAAAACCGTGGACGGCTAGCTTGCCCCCAAGTGTTTGCGTGCCGCTGAAACCAATTACAACTGCCGGTTGCCACGGCTGGAAGGGGTGCGCCAGAGTGTTGCGCATGGGAGAGATTGGATATCATGCAAGAGGCAAATGAATGGGACGAGTGGCAGAGCGGGCAGCCCCAGAGTCCAGACGAGATCCGAGAGCAGATGGCCGGATCCAATTCCGCAGGTGTACGGAGTACTTCTCGCTATACGTACATACATACATACTTATCACACAATCCCCGTAAAATAGTGGTACCGATAGACCTGAACCAGATCGCCGGTTATTGCTTGGAAGATCACTTGTCCGGGGGTTCGAAAGGGTAACACGTAGGCGAATGCGAGCCAAACGACATACTACGTACGGTGTTGTACTAACTAACTTAAGTGGGTGGCTCTATACGTTGCATTAGCGACCCCTGCGCCCAGCGGCGTCACAGTTTTTGGTTGCCCTGCACCCGCAGACATATCCCATTTTAGATTGCGGAATTGGGCCACCACGGAGAGAGTGTTGAGTGGCTCACTGGCTCATCCTCCTGGTGGCACCCTTGTCGGTGTCCGACTAGCAGTTCCGGTGCTGGGATGCACTAGAATCTGACCAGTCGAGCCCCGGTAGCGCGCCTTGTGCCACAAAGGCACCCTTGTCTGGCGCTCTACGACAGGGACCGGGTTCCGCTGTCATCTGGACGCATGGGAACCAATTGTATCAATTCCGCAGGGTGTGCAGGATGGCGGAATGAACTGGGCAGATAGGGGGATCTACCACCGTGTCGGGAATTTGGCGCTCCCGGGCAAGGCTGTCCCCATCGGCACCAGCCGCCCACCTCGCGGTATCGGACGAGGTGTCTTTCGAGCGGGCAAAGACGCCCAAGAAGCAGGCTGCGCGAATCAAGTGCCCAAACAGGGAAGCGGCAGCGGTTTGGGTAGGAAAGGGTCAGCACCCAAAGCATCCAAGGGACCAGTTAGAAGAACTCTACGACCGTAGCTGGGCACATTGTGCCTACCAGCGGTTATACTGAATGCAGCGAAATGCTACGTAAAGTTGCACATTCTGTGATCTACGAAGACCGGGGTGCATGGCCTTTGATTGAGGGCCCTTGCAGGTTGTTTCAAGATCGAATGCGCAGGATGAGCTATGGTAGAAGAATTGACCAGATACGACGGTGCACAATTGGTACCCGGTTATTTACAAACTTTGGTGTAAGTCGTTTCCCATTGCCGAGCAGTGCGAAGTTCAACATTCTACGCTGCTTGAAGGAATTGGAAGACCTCAATTACACAGCTGCAGTCTAGCATCAAAGCAATTCTAGTTTCCTTCCTTTTTTTTTTCTTTTTGTTAAAAAAATAATAATAAAAGAGGGGGGGCATGAAAACCCACAAGTACACCACCATTACTTGAACCTTTGTTTACTTGGTGATGACTGGTACTAATGATTGTCGATCAAACCCCAGCAGGTGATGGTACCAAGGCCGGGTATCGAGGAACAAAGCGGGGCTTGTGCAAGGAAAGTGTGCGACTGATCAAGATGGGACTCTGGTTGTCTGGCTAGCTGGACAAAAGTACATACGGATTCCAGCGCACAGAATTAAACCCCAGTAAAAAATGACATCGATACTCATTTTGAACATCGGAAAACGTCATTGATCGTCCCTCAAGCGAGATTCATGGACGACGGACCGTAGCAGAAAAGACGTAGAGAAGTCATCCAGTCTATAGGAAGTTGAACCATTGGTGCCATCGCCCAGTGGGCTGGGAGGATCAGACCAAGCCGTGCCGGCACGTACGGATCTCCAAAGAGAGTCTCCAAAAAAAAAAAAACCCACCCAGCTCGCATGAGTGCATCGGCCTTGTGCTGATCAAGCTTGACTCCTTCTCGAAAGAGCTCCGACTCAATAGTTCAGAAATACTTGCAGGATACGAGTACGAAGGGTAGGACATGGCCATTGGATTTGGAGAGAACCAGTAAAGTTAGCAGAAAATATGAACATCTTTGATAATGACCTGCAGCATCCATGAAAGTTTGATAGTAGATTTTTTATTGTTTTGCACCATGCCAGATACTTACATGGGGGTGTGTTAGGGGAGACAGGAGGCTATGATTGGGTACTTGAGAATGCATAACCTCGAGATGTCTGCCCAAGCTCCAGCGCTTGCTCGAGTGTCTCAGTTGGCTTCCCTGCCCTACGCAGTCACTTTGTGATGTATATGATGAATGCACAGGGAGCCATCTCGATGCCTTGAGCTTGAGCTTCCAAGTCCGTGTACATGCAATGGCAGCCTTCGCAATCTACAGGGGTTACGGTGCTGGTTATGCTTTCCAGTTCGGTAGCTTATTACGGCTGCTTGGGCGGTCTTGAGTCTGCCTTGGACTAAGAGGGGGTACATTGAACTACTGCGGAATTTGGGCCGGCGTGAGGCAGCCCCCTGAGTTTCTACTCCTCGCGCCATGCACGTCAAGGGAGGCGAGGAATCCAGAGCGTATGGGCAGGAGCACTAAGGTCTTGAGTTTAGAGCCCCGTGACCCAGGGCGTGAAAGGGAACAAAAAAAAGGTCAAAGTATGGGCACTTGGAGCGAAGCGCTGCAGACCCCATAGAGGCACCTGCGTTGAGAATCAAACCTTAGGAGGCACCAGCCCTCATCTGGAGTAACCCCCTGGTAAATTCGTTTATTTTGTCCGAATCCGCTTAGCTTGATATGCCGGGCCCCACCTGCCATGCTTTGATCTGCCTAACCCCTGACGTTGATTAACAGGGTACGTACTCACCTGGTCATAAAATGCGGGACTCAAGCTTTCTACTCTACTGACGGGAATGTGTACGAAGTATGTAGCGAAGTAACTTGGTCGACATGGGTAGAGAGCAGGCATTAGAGGGGGCCCGGACTGCAACCCCCCCCCGGCCCCCCTTTCGTTCGCTGGTCACCTAAGCCGGACAGGCCCTTGTACTAATTGATCGCTCATTTACCCCCCTCCAAAAGTCTAGAAACGGGCGGAGCGGAGCGGAATCGAGGAGCTTCGGTGCTTTGCAAGGCTGCTAGCGGAACCGTTACGCTATGAAGACGACGACGACGCTGGAAAGTGGCGGAATGCGTACGCGAGGACCTCAATGTCCACTTTGTAGCCGGTATGTTTTCCTAGCAGCGAACCATTTCATTAGCAAATGGGCCGCCGTTGAAGGTGCAAGCTTTTTGCTAGCCTCTGTTAGAGCTTGGGGAGCTTTGACACCAACGGGGCGGGGTCCTCCAAACGCGTGGCACACAGCCAGAGGGAGACTTTTGAGCCAGCAAAATTCAGGGTCCCTCTTATGGCTTAGTACTGGTCGCAGGTTTATCGACGCCATTGCTCGATGGCGGGTGTTTAGACGCCTGTAAAGAGCTTAGAGGCCGGCAATCCGGAGCTCTTCAGGTCTCGGGGATTCCGTCTTGGCAACCTTAATTGACTTAGTTTGCGCTGGAAATGATCCCCAAAGTAGTAAGATCGGTGGAGTTCATCGGGAGGTTTCCTATGTTTTATCTCGGGGCTTCAGGTCGGGCTTTTTTTGATTTATCTTTTGTGCTGCTAAATCTCCCCTAACTATTCGTTTCTGTATCCACCACCTAACTGGACCCTTCGAATCTGGCGAACATTGGCGAAGGTGGAGGCTAGAAGCTACTTGTCTTCAAATGTTATATTACGGTGCTTGGCAAGTGAGACGTAAGAGTGACCGTGCTTTATTGCAGTTTACCTAACGACCTACAGGTTCGCCAGGGTGAAAGTTCACTAGGTTCACAAGTATGAACGGCAAGTTTCTACGTCCTGGTCATTAGCTTCATGGTGGGATCTGATTTCATTAATCTCATTAATCTCATTTTCCACCCGCAGATGAGACCTGTGCACCTGGTGGGTACCTAATTGTGGAGGAAAGTTGGGGTTGCACCAGGTTTGGCCGGATACGTAGTTACTCCTTAATCAGCCCTACGTTCCAAGGCCATGGGGAGATCTGAGCATTGTGCCTGTTCATTGGTGCCTCTGTGTGGATTATCGAGCAAGGCATTGCTTCGCAGAACGTAGCTTTTTCTTTTATTCTCCCTCTCTGTGTGTGCATTACCTCGACTCCTGAGTTCATTCGCTTGGTTTCCTCAAGGGGTTTGTTTCTTGCCGACTGCAAGGTGCTTGTATGGGAAATGGAGTCTTGGGTACCAGAAAGCAAACAGGTTGTTAACCATGTTAAGTAAATGCAAGCCCCTAGGTTCGTGGTAACGACGCAATTCCGCGAGGTGATTGGCTCATGCAGAACCACTGCTTTTTACGAGCAATTCCACTATTAGCATTTTGATTGAGCCCCGTCACTCATAGAGCACACAAGTACGTAGCTGATCGATAATGCGTGGGGACAGCGGAGGTACCGGGATGGTGATGAAAAATCAGAGCAAATGAACAGAAAAAAACCCACCCATCTGCGGGTGGGTGAATGGCTTAGATTTGAAACTGTACCAAACAAGCATGCTTCTCGTGGAGCCCGCTACGACGGCGCTCCTCAAGGTTACATGGTACATTCCAACAATACATTCGTCGCTACCGGGAACCCCTGATGGTGCTTATGGTGACGGCCGATGTGGGGCGGACTGATGATGAGCCGTCTCATCATGGAGTATTCACGCTCCAGGGCAAGACCTACATACCCTAGATGCGGCTCTGTGGCCCCCAAAAAATCACGCCCAGGTTCCGTTCCGGTTGCGAAACTAGGCCCTTTGGCCCCCTTGGGCCACCGCCCGTCTACCTGGACAAAACTTCAGCGACCCAGTGCGAGTGCCTGCCCCCTGTGAGGGCGGAATGAAGGGGTCATCATGGGCGCTTGGACCACTAATGAGATTGTGGAAATCATTAATAACCGCAAGCGATATACCGGCAACTGCACAAGGATGCATTGGGGTCACCGTAAAAGTACGCAGATCATTAGCCTACCAGGCAGCTTCCCCTATGACCGTGTGGTATTCGTGTTGTAATTGCAGATCGACTCCCCTTTTCATTTGATTAGGGTATAGTTTTTACGGGTACTGAACAGTGTGCACGATATCTCGCAAAATGCCGTCGGGGAATGGCACCGGACTTTTCATTGGAGCTCGCTCTGATCCACCGGTACAGATCTCGCGCTGGCACTGGCACTGCCCAGCCAAAACAAGCCATATCCGACCTGGTAGGGCTGAGGTGCCATCTTCTGCAGATCCAGTGAGCGCTCTTTGGTTGGATGCTGAGATTTCAGTTTATGAAAGACAGACCAAGGCCCGGGGAGCTGAATCCAAGAATCTATTGGATGCAAGTGATTATGCAAAGCTGAGGGGGCAGGGGTTGCACTCCCCCGACTCGGAGGCTGCGGGGAAGGTTTGTATGATTGCTGTTTTTCTTTTCGCTTTATGCCAATGATGCACAATCCACGAGGGGGGGTGAAGGGGGCGAAGGTGTTCTGTGCGACATTCTCAAATCACCTGGATCAATAAAATTAAGACACGGTTAACCCGTGTGGAGTATCGAGCACTGTGCACAGCCAACTCTTGAGTGCTTACTCTCCAGAGCGGCAGGCAGTCTGACCGCCGTAGCTGCAGCACCAATTTCCTGTATGACCTGTTGACTCCAAATATGGGGTAGACCAAGCCCCCTAGGTTCCCTGGTAGCTGCCTACAATGTTGAAGAATACTTGGCAGTCGAGTTGAAGTGGGCGGGATGACCTGTACATCAGTGAAGTCGCTTCAGTGGCGCCAAGACGTGGACGCAAAAAACACAACCTGGAATGCTAAGTTCCTGCGCCTATGACTTATTCCAACGCCCGACTAGGCACAAAACCTCCCAGCTCATGCACCGCGTTACGCCGTAACCGCTCGAGAGGGTTTTGCATCATTGAGCATGCAGCAAGCTGGAGTCCAGGCGAGGCTGACCCTCTCCCAGGCAGGGGGTGGTAGCAGGGGAAAATCCGCTGAGCGCGGAATGAACACACTTGGATGGGACCATAACGACGGAATTAAAGAATAAGAAGATGTGTGCATCCGTGCAGACGAGCAAAGCTCGCCGACACAGTGACAATCGCACCCAGCACCGCCTCACCGAGCTGCTATCTTTAGATTTAAGCTATTCCTCCCCAGGTCAGGGGCTCGGATTTCCGTAAACGGACCAATAAGAAGTTTTGTTACCTAAGGTCGGCGATTACTGAGCCACGACTAAACTGCTTCCGAAGGCCCCTGCTCACGCTACGAGCGATCCAGAGATTCAGTTTTCAAAGACCCGCCAGCCTGTTTCCCTTTCGAGAGACACATTATCGCGCCAAGTAAATAGTGGACCGGTGCACAACCAAGACCAACACCTGGCCCCCAGGAGATTCGTCAGTGTCTGGGAGGTTCCGGAGGTGTTTGTTTTGTTTCGTCGCCCAGCTGGCTAGGCCAACCCATAGCGGAACGTGGCCGTAGTGCCGCGGAACGACTAGTCGCGCTGGGAGGCTTCACCATATGAGACCTCGCTACCACGAGCCGCAGAATCATTTGAGTTTCTTTAGAATGACTAGAACGACCCTTGGTCTGAGACGTGGATGGTATTCGTTCTTTTTTTTCTGGTCTGCCTCTGGCCCCGGCTAAGTGAGACTTTGGATGACTCCATCATCTAAGTCATACGATCTCATTTGCGGTCTTTTCGTGTTGTTATCTTTCTGTTCAAAAAACTGAACACCGACCACGGTCGGTATGTAAGAATACATCATGCACGGCCCACCAGATAAAAAGGAGAGAGCGCAAGCGTCGGGGACGTGTATTTACCGAGCTTGCTGATCGTCCCTAATGCGTAGTAGTTGCCTGTGCCGGATTACCAGGATCCATAATGAGGATCTTCGTATGGGTGAATTCCTCCCGGCTGTCCTAGTATGTATTATGTCATCTGCACCCGATCGCAGACCCTTGCACACCGTCTTGTCGGCTCCGATATTGTAGCATGTAGCCAATAAATTACTATCTAGTGCCATCATGTATGTATATGTTAATATCAAAGGCGCTCAAACCCCCGCAAATATTGGGCGGGCCTGTGCTAGTATGGCTTGAAGTAATTGACCTGCGAATCTCAGAAGTGGTGGCACAAAGAGCAGAGAGTTCAAATGAATAACAGCAACTCAACAAGGGCTATCGTAAACGTTACTGGATGGAATACGCCTGATGCTTCCCGAGCATCTCATCACGAAACAAGAGACACGATTCATTTTCCTTTATCGGCCTATACTGCTCCTTCTGCTTGCCCGCTTACTGTATGGGCATGCCAGATGCAGAATCTGACCGCTCCTAGTAGCCGAAGCTGTGAAAGCTCGCTCGAGCTTTGGCCAATGAGACCCAACCATGCACACCATCCCATTTAAAGGACATCGGGGCGATACACGAATTCCCTCAACCGCAGGACAGAAAATGAGTGTAAAGTGCGTGTCATCGTGCCACTGCTCGATGGGGAAGGGCAAGGCGGTGCATAAAACAAAACGGGGTAACGCGTCTGGCTCCGAATGGGCGGTGGCAAGCCATCGCACGCAACGATTGGCGTCCCTAACCCCAAGCGCACCCAAGCACGATCGATTGGTAAGGCTGTGCACAGCACAAAAGCAGTGCCAAACTATCGAACCTTATGCAGTGTCACTGTGTTGGTGCCGAGTGAATAAAAATACACACTGGAGCTAATGCCGGGTTGCTGGACGCCTCGCCTTGACTGGACGGGACGCAATGCGACCAAGGTGGTTTGTGAGTGCTCTCCGCAGAAACACGAACCACACCACAGTCATGAGCCAGCCTCCACCAATTCTCTCACATGGCTTGTTATTCTTCTTTTTTAAAATCCACGCACATACCGTCCACATCAAGAATGCATCATTCCGCGGTGACGAAAAAAGAACAACCGGGTTTGCTTGTAGGCAGAGCCCCCTCACCAAGCTGCGTACCGACCCCGGGTCACCGGGGCTAGTTCCAGTCTACGCCGAGCTTCAAGACCTCTCGTGCTTCCGTAGCTTGCCTGTTTCGCTAGTTAGGTAGTTCGAGACCCGCCGTTAGGCGTTCTCCCATCGCCTTCTATCACCGATTGAGAAATCTCCGATGAGTGCTGTTTGCTATTGGGGAATAGCGTGGGCGTGGGAGCCATGAGGGAGGTCTTACTACTGACTGCCCCGGCGCCTGAGACATTGCTAGGACGTAGGTAATGGCCCAAAATGGCCGTTGTCATTAAAGTTTTCCCCGTGCTTCAGGGCGCCTCTCACCCCATTCCCAGCGCCTCCCAGCGCTTCTTCCCTAGTGCCTTTGGGATCTAGCCCAAGCACATCGAGCCATGGCTTGCAATTGTGCAGGCGCATCATCTTCATTAGCGACCATTGAAAGGTAAAATGAACCATGTTCACCCCCCAACTTCAGAACCCTGGTATTATCAAGTCTCATGATCCCCGAGCCCAGATAGACCCCCAGTGGACCAGGGGGTGGGAAGGGATCCTTCTCGGCTGAGGGTACGGTAGCCGCGCCGCCATGGGCCATGGGCATCGTGATGTCGCAGAAAGCGAGAGAGTGCCAGAAAAGCAAGCATGCACAATCAGAAGGGGGGGGGGAGGGAAAAGGGGTCCATCATGCGAATGCCATGCTTACCTACGCTGGTGGGTTCATTCATTATGACGGATGATTATGGCAATAATCCTTTCGTTTCTTCTTCTTGGCTACTTTGCCCGCCTTGGGAAGCCCGCGAGTCGCATCGCTGATGCTGGGGAACATTGCTCGCTTGCCAAAGTCTCCCAAATCATTTTACATAATGTTTGACTGGCGCACGACTACTTGCCTAGCCGGCCCCGTAGTCGATTTGACTCTCTCATGATTTAATCCTCTTCATTTTATTTTATACTTTGCGGGTGTGCATGGTATCAAAACTACCTCTTAGAGTTTAGGAGGTGTGACATGAGGTGGGAACAGCCTGGCGGCCATCTATCCCTCGTTCACCTTCTGGGGTCGAGAGTTAATTCCGTCCTGGGTCCTGCCGTCCTGAGTCTCTCTCGCAGACATGGAATGTACTCCGTACTCCGTATAGACAGGCATAGCAGCAGAGCTACGCTACCAGTGCCCAAGTCAAGTCATCATGGGCGGGTCCTGCCAAAACCTTCTGGGAGACCGCGCGACAAGGGTCGTTTGTGAACCACCCTCCTCCCATCCCAAGTAGTCGGCCACCCCCCCTGTGGATGCTAGGCCTCCAGACTGAGTGACTTGTTCAATATACGTACTGTACCAATACGGATCTCTGTGCTTCATTAGTCGAGGACCGGCATGTATTGGTCACCCAGAGCCAACCACCCAGAGAGCCGGATCCCATGCGCTGGCAGGGATAATGGGTCCTGGCAAAGGACTCCCGCCTGCTAGCTTATGTTCCAATTTGGACCCTGCACGCCGACCCAAGTACCCGCGTACTCTTCTGCGGTACCCTGATGTGGTTCACTTCAGTGCCACCACGACCGCTGCAAGCCCACTCCCTCCCTTTCTGCCCTCCCCCCCCTTCCCCCTACTGCCTACTAAGCCCAGGCCCACTTGAAAAGAAGAAAACAATGATTGAGGCTTGCGGCCAGCCCACTGTCCACAACACCCACAAGTCGCAGGGTACGTACCTGCGCCGCTACGAAGTACTTTCCGGGCTAGTGGTTATTCTGTCAGACCCTTGTAGGCATGGGTACCGCCTCTTTCTCGCTCTGCCCTACGATAGCCAGATCCACGTCTCGAACACGGCTATGGGCTATATCAGTCCTTGGGTTCCCCGAAGCCCATTCGAGTTTGTTTCTCGCCCCCATTCACAGAAAGATTATCAATCATCATCGTGATCATTGTCGTTGCTGCTTAGCAGTTACCCATCTTTGCCCTACCACCTACGACTATCGTTAGCTCCAGTAGCTATATACTTGAAGGGTTCCTGCCACTGTCGCCTGGATCCCGGCTTGGAGCATAACAGGCATCTACCTCGTATTGGGTGCCTCCCTCCATAATTTCCCGCGGGGCTGTATAAGTTAATCGATCTCCAAGAGAAAGAAAAAAAGCAACTCTTCCAAACCACGCGAAATTGAAGTTGTTTCGCTCGCTCATCTAGACCAGTCTTGATCCGAACTACCCCTTGGTCGGATTCTACTCTAGCTGTTCGCTTGCTTATAACTAGTCTATCGCGCGCTCTTTTCCTGGCCAAAATTCTCGCCAAGTCACTTGCACCCAACGCACACCAAGGACACCATCAAGCTCCCTCTTGCACGAGATCCCGGATGACTTGTCTCCCTGGAGCGAACTAATCTACCACTCACACTCATCGCAGCCATTCCGTCCTTTCCTCCCTTTTCAGGACACCAACGGCAGGTCTGCAGTTCCCAAGCGTGAGCGGCGTGGCTTTGCTCGCGCAACACCAACCCCCACTGTAGATCAATTCTGCATCACCAGCACCACACATACAACAGAAACACTTTCACGATGACCCTAATCACTGGGCAATCATATCACATGTTCCCCAGACACTCTGGGGACCAAGATTTCATGCTGTACCCTGAAGCACAACAACAACAACACACTGGCTACGCATCACCCCCAATGGACGGTCAGTATAGCCCCGAAGGCTTTGGCTATCCTCACGGATCCGGCTTTGAACCCAACCCAATGTACGCCGACGCTGTGCAATTCACATTCGACGCAAGAGGATCGCCAGGCGGGTACGCTGAGGACGGCGAGCTCCGTGTTCCTTCTTCTAACCTCTCCACCACATCCGCATCCTCTTCTACCATGGGTTCGCCAAACTCGAATCCTGGCCAGCTTGCATACATGCCTGAATTCAGCAATAACGGACTGGGCTTAAACCCAGGCATCGTTAGCCATGGAGACTACTACACTGGAACCGAATACACTACCTACGTTCCTCAAGGAATGGAGGAGTATCAGCTGCCGCAGACGTATGACGGCAAACCCGGCTTTGTTGGTGAGTTGGCACAGATTCCTAGAAGTCACATCCGTTCCGACTCTTTATCTTCTACTTCATCATGTACGCCTGTAACGCCGGGGTTGGCACTCGACACCAAGGCATCCCACTTTCTGCCTACACCAGTCTCGCCTCCCATTTCTAGAGGTCTCGAGTCTCCTATGTCTTCTTCTTCTTCCATATTTTCGCCGGAGCTTCCTGCTGGACAGCAGTGGAGCAGTCCTAACAGTGCGGAGGTGTCAACTCCTTTGACACCTCCGCAGGGATCTCGTTTCTCTTTCTTTTCTCAGAGTAGTGGGCATTTTGTGGCCCCGCTTGGATCTTCTTGTCGGTTTCCTCTGTCAAACCAAACCAGAAAGCCTATTAACATGCTATTCGTGCTAGACCCTTCGTTAATTCACCCCGAAATCCGGGGTCCCATGGGACCTCCCATGCCTGGATATGAGAACTTCTCCCCGGCAAACCCTTACCCCGCCTCTCCTGCTCTGTCCGGCACCACCTCTCCTGCCCCAGTCCTGCGAAATGGCAGCACTTCTCCCTACGTCCCCGGCTTCCAATATAGCCCCTTTGCTGTCCCTCCCCAAGATGGACGCCGGCCAAGCCTCTCTTCGTTCCAGTCCCAGGAGTACTCTTGCAGCGGCGACGAGTCGAAGGAGAAGCAGCGATGCCCTCACCCGGATTGCGGCAAGACGTTCAAGGATCTCAAGGCTCACATGCTGACCCATCAGAATGAGCGACCTGAGAAGTGCCCCATTCAGACCTGCGACTACCATATCAAGGGTTTCGCGCGAAAGTACGACAAGAACCGTCACACTCTGACCCACTATAAGGGAACCATGGTCTGCGGTTTTTGCCCAGGCTCTGGCTCTGCAGCCGAGAAGTCTTTCAACCGTGCCGATGTCTTCAAGAGACACTTGACGGCAGTTCACGGAGTCGAGCAGACGCCACCGAACAGTCGCAAGAAGTCTTCGGCTTCGGTCAACAGCGGCAAGAAGCTCACCGGGTATGCACCGGATGCTACCGGAAAGTGTTCAACCTGTTCTGCTACGTTCTCCAACGCTCAGGACTTCTACGAGCATTTGGATGACTGTGTGCTGCGCATTGTCCAGCAAGAGGATCCCGCCGAGGCTGTCAACGCAAGGAGACTGGCTGAAGTTGAGAACGACAAGGAAGTTCACCAGACTCTGGAGAAGAACCAGCTACCCATCACTACCCAGACGAGTATTCTGTCCGAAGATGAGGACGACGAGGATATGCTTGATGAGAACGAGTTCCAGGATGAGGATTCCAAGGCCAGGAAGAGCCTACCCAAGAAGAAGGGCAACCCTGCCAATGGCGTCCAGAAGTCTCGGGGCATGACACACTCTCGCGGCGGAGTTACCCTCTCCACGAAGTCCAAAGGCCGCAAGCACCGTCGTGACTATCCTTCGTCCTGGGGGTTTGACAAAGGTCAGATGACCATGAAGAAGCGCGTCATGACCGTTTTCGATGGTCCCCGCCGCTTGGCTAAGGACGACATGATGTTGTCAACCGAGCACGAGGTGCGCATCCCTCTATCTGACGGCAAGTCATACGTCACCGACCTGGATGTTCAGACCATGAAGCGCGCTCAGGGCTTCTTGGGCGCTACCGACGAAGAGAAGGGCATGTGGATCTCGGATGACCCTACCGAGGAGGATATGCGGAAGATGCTCGAGCTGGCCGGCCACTAAATTTCAGTGTGGCAGCGTAACCACCACCTGCAACCAATCCGCTTTGTTCGAACCTCTCAGAGGGAGATATACGCTTGAACAAAAACAGTACATACACAACTACATACCCCATTCCGTAATAAGCCTTACTGGCAACCACATACTCAGCGTCCCTCCCCAAACCACCAAAAACGCACACAGATGAAAGAAACATCTACTATACATTCCACGATCCCTCAATCAAAAAAAGATATGACTGGAGCATGACTGGCGCTGGCTGTTATTGTACCTTGGACAACGGATATAATGACTACGGGTTGGGATATTATTAGAAAGGGAAGCGGCAACCACACAACAACTTTTTATTATACACTCTGGTACATGACTGGGCAACAGTATGCATGGAATCTGGGTAATGGCACGCGAGACCCGGTTTTGAATTTTTTTTTTTTTTTTCCCTTGGGCCTTTTGTTCTTTTTCCATTTTTCCTTGTCTTAACTTTTTATTACTCACCTCTTGAGCGTTGGTGACGATACCCTGTTTATTACTCTCATGTAACTCATGATGGCTTTACGAACCGAAGGATACTCAAAGTAATCAAGAGATCTCTGAAAATCTCAGATGATTCATAAAAAATCATTATACCTTCTCATCTACTTTTCTCTCGCCAAAATTACTGGTCGTGATATGCGTATGTGCAACTACAATGTATTGTGAACTATGATGTGGAGAGATTGAAAGTGAGCAGTCATAGTCAGGGGGGCCGATTACCCATAGGGAGCTTACCATTAGTCGAGCCATCTTTCGTAAGCCGCGTACCCCGTAAACATACGTATCATGCGGGATTCGCTGAACCACAAAAAAGAGGCTGGCGGTGTAGATGTGTGAATGAAGCAAGTACCAATGGTACAATCCAGGGAGGACATAGTGGGCAGCATGGCAGGCAGGGAGAAAAACTTTGCACATGATTGCGCATACCAAGAGCGTTCCAACTCCTTTTCCATCTGCCTCTATGCTCTCGTTCCCCCTTGTCCGTAAGGCTGCATGGCAGCAGTAATGCGGCCGAAAACGATGCAGGAAAAAAATTAACAACACAACCAACGAGAGCCAACGAGGCAGCAAAGGGGGGGGGTGGGGGGTGGTACAAAGCTGCGTAGGGGATGAAAGGGACAAATAGAACGTGCAGGTAGAGGCCGAACGAATCCGCTTTCAGCAACGCACTTGTTACTCTGACATGCTTTGGGATTGATGAATAGGGGGGAACCTATGCAGGTTTCCGCTCGTTTCGTGTGTGCTCATCACCAATCAAGCCCGGCTGGATTGGTTTGGGAGGTCTACCTCCACCGCGGCCCCCTCCAAAAGATCCCAGCTCCCCACCCCTTTTGCCAATTATTCTCCGTACACGGCCAAGCCGATTGGGAGAGAGGTGCCAAAAGGGCGTACGTCCCAGCTTGGTCCTGAGATGGGGGGAGAGAATAGGGAACCTATACTTTTGCCGGCACTTTCGGCCAAAATGTATCTCGCCCCATTGCCGAAAATGGGACCAAAGGAGACACGAAACCGGCGAGGTAGAGGACGAGGGAGGAGAAGAAATTTTTTTTTTTCAATGTCGAGGCCTCCTGCCATAACGGGTTGCCTGCGTCCTATGCCGGCTAAGCCGGGGGAAGCAAGTGCAGTATTCCATATGTGTGTAGTATGCAAATGTGGGGTGGAAGAATAGTATACACGCATACTGGTCATCGGGGGTGAAAGGGTTTTTTTTTTTTTTTTTTTTTTTTTTTTCCATTCTCTCGCCTTTCATTCTCTCTTCCCCATCCGTTTCTCAATAATACCTTCTTGGACAGGTAGATTGATTATTATAAGTGGGCTGAGCGCATGCTTGGTGCATGTCGCTTCCCGTCCAATAATGGCCGGTATAAGTTGCGAAACACCCGCACACGCGCACACACACAATACTACGTAGTGTTTATGGGAGGCGGGCTTGGGGGTTGTGCCGTAAATATACCTACCGCCTGCACGTACGTAATGTGTGCAGTGTGTGTATACCTTGCAGATCGGCGGCCGGTCTGCGCTGGTATATAGTTATGCAATATGTGCTATTGCACACGGCAAAGCATACCGAATACGGGGGGTTGGGGGAGGAGGCTTTCTCGGGCTGTTCCCTTTACTATTGGGTAGTGCTTGCTTCGATAAGCGGCTATGCCTCGTTTCGGCGCGGTTGCAGCAGCCGGGTGACGTGGGGGGAAGACAACGTGGGAATAAAAAAAAAAAAATAAACCCCCCCCCCCCCCCCTTCAGGTAATGCAAATAAATCTGTAGCAGTGGGGTCAGTAAGTCAGTAGGTCAGTAGCGCCCTGTCTTCGGCGCAAGAGCGCTAAAAGCCCTGGCCTACTAGCCTAGGGCATGCTTGATGTGCTTCGCCTACCGGGCTGGAGCACTGCCCCTCCGCCCATCCACGCCCACGCTGCCGGCTCGCCTAGTTAGTAAATTTGGAAACCTCTCTCCCCAGCACTGCCTCGTTTCCCCTCCTGCTCGTCATCGATCCCGCCCGTCACCCACAGCTGCTCTTTTTTTGGATCTTTCCCCAGATAGCCGGAAGGCGGTGCAACGCCCGGGGGCACACGAAACAAGCGCAGAATTGTCTTGGAACTTCGGTTCGGTACGCACCCCTCTTTTTTTGCTTTTCTTTTTTGGTGCGCGTTTTCACGCACGTCGATCCCGCCCGGTGATTCGTCCGCCGTCCGCATCCCTTGCGTTACCTACCTTTTGACTTCCGGCGTTTACTTCCGTGCCCGGTTTTCCGGCATCCCGCCGTGTTACCGTTACTTTCCGGAGTTGGTGACCGGGTTTCGGCGTCGTTCCGCGTCGACGTCCTCCTCCCAAGCCTTTCCACCGTCTTTTGATTTGGCCGTAGCTCTTGCCCCGAATCAGCCGGTTCGGTCCCATAAAATTTCTTCCGTGTCGGGCCATTTGTTCCATGCTTCCGTCCTCCGCCGCGATCGTCTTCGTAAACTCGGCTCTTGCTCGTATTTTCTCGGCGGTCGGACCTACACCACTCTTGCCCTCATTCTCAACCTTCAACCTGCTGGGAACACATCAAGTATAGGAAGCGCGGAAGGCCGTAAAGAGGGGGAAAAGAGAGCAACAGAAAGTAATCATGTCGTTAACCACCCGGCTGACATCGGTCGGCCCTGCGGATGACCCGGAAGACTTCCTCGCCGATTCTCTGGCCGTCGTCTTCCCCGAGGACGTTATGAACCAGCACGGCGATGCCACCAATGCCTTGCGCTACGCGTCTCCACACCTGCCAGCGCCGCTGCTGATCCGGCTCGCCGACCCGGATGAGGAGGACCACCGCCGCCTCTTTGGTCATTACCTATGGAACGCGAGCCTCATGTTGGCCGAGTTCGTCGAGGCAGGGTGCTTGGGCCTCCAGCTGGACACGCCCTGCGCTCTCCCATCGCCCTTGGCCCTGGGCTCCGGCCACCCGGACCGCCTTGGCGAGGCGGCCTTCGACGTCCGCGGCCTGGCCACCCTCGAGCTGGGCGCCGGCACTGCCCTGCCCAGCATGCTGGCCGCGTTGCTCGGAGCTCGCTGCGTTGTCGTCACTGACTACCCAGCGCCGCCCATTATGGAGATTCTGCGCGAGAACATCGCCCACAACGTCCGGCGGACCGACCTCTCGCCAATTGCCGGGGCCGACGACTCGTCACTCTCGCAGCCGCCGCCACCGCCCTCGGTACTGGTCGAGGGCCACGCCTGGGGCGAGCTCGACACGCCCTTCGCGCTGGAGCACAAGGCCGCATTCGACCGCCTCTTCGTGTGCGACTGCCTGTGGATGCCCTGGCAGCACGATAACCTGCGGCGGTCCATTGCCTGGTTCATGAAGGAGGGCACCGAGTCACGTGCCTGGATCGTCGCCGGGTTCCACACGGGCCGCCACAACATGGCCGGCTTTTTCGACGAGAAGCCGCTGGCGGCGGCCGGGCTCGAGGTGGACAAGATCTGGGAGCGCGACGTCAATGGCGAGGAGAGGGACTGGGAGCCCGTGAGGAAGGACGACAGCATGAGGAGGAGGTGGATGGTTGTTGCGGTCTTGAAGAGGACCACATCCCTGAAGAGCCACTAGGAGTACAAAACGACACTTTAGAGCACTGCTGCCTGCATCGACCGACCAGGTTGACAAAGGGACTATCCCGAGACAAGACTACATGGGAGGGGGGGAATATATACACGTGTATATAAATGTGTGCACATGCATCTCTATTAGGTTCTTTCGCTCGACCACCCCCCCAGACGGTGGTGGACTGCACTACTATTCAGCCTTTCATGCCGAAGTGGGCCGTCTCACATTTCAGCGCAGAGAGATCGACACCAGCTGGAGGGTGGAAAATGAGTCCGCCTCTGCATTCTGATACCGCATCCACCAGTCCTTTCCCAAACTTGTTTTAGAGGAGGCCGTCGTCACCAGCTGGATAGAGCAGCTCAGCTATGGTGGTCCCCGCAATCCTTGATTGGCTCCAACCCGCGAGATGCCCGTGGCGTTTCTCAAGAGAAAAGTAAGCCCGAGACAAGCGTCTGCTGGCGCGCGCGGGCTTGCGACTCCTCGGAGAGCGATCAACAACAGCTGAGAGAGGGCAGCGGAGGTAGACAATGGACCCCGGAGGACGCCTCCTCATCCACTCCTCCTTCAATCTCTCCTCCTAATTACCTACATTTCCTCTCTCGTTGCGCTCGCCCTACTTGTTTCCCCTCTCCTACAGTAATACCAATAAACTTACTATTTTAGCTCCGTCCCGTTTTCAGCAAGAAACGTCGTGGGATAGGCGGTCAGGGAAATTTGCCAGAGCGCACGGCACACGGCGGTGGTTGCGGAGCCGTGGCTGACGTCAAGGGCTGAACTCCCCTTTTTGTTTTCTTTCCTTCACTCTCTGCCCTTCCCTCCCCTCTCTAATGCCTCTCTTCCCCTCCCTTCCAATCAGCATGTATCTCAGAAGGAAGCTGAAACCTTTGTGGGCTTTTGACTATTCTCAAGTCTGTTCTTGCAGATCTATCCCTGAAAGGAAGGGAATGAACGCCGAGGCCGAAGCTAGCACCTCAAGCCACTCCGGAGATGCAAAAGTGCAGCAGAGAGAAAGACAAGAACAGAGCGCAATGACTGGGCTTTTGTTTGAACTAGACTAATAAAGTCTTGACTCCCCCCCAATTCTGATAGACTATAAGTTCAGCTGCAGTGGAGTCATCGACTCTACTCGCCCTCAGCTGTCTCCGCCAAGTGGATAAGCTAGACTCGACTGCTTTTTTTGCCTGCCGCTTTCCAGCAATGTTTACGTACACCACAGACCAATCAGCGTACATATGTAGAAATCAATTCTTTTTTGTTTCATTCCTTTTTATTTGCTTTTCACGTCATCATTCGCATCCACCAATGCTCTTCGTCACTCCCTTCAATATAGCCAACCTCGCAGATGAGAGAAGACGCCCCCATGCCGGTGAGCTGAGCGCTCAGACGAGAGAGGCCGCTGTATATCAGCTGAAAGAAGACCCAGTTTTCCTGTCACAGGCGGCGGCGGCGGCGGCGGCGTAATAGCAAGTAAAGAAACAAGGAAATGGATAAAACGTCAAGGGCACGAGGGAGGCGGGGAAGTAACAGCAGATAGACAGTGAGGAATGGGATTGACGGACGAAAGAAAGAAGGAGAAAAAAAAAAAAAAAGGCCTCATTTGTAACAACTCTGAACTGTCTGTCCTCCTGACAACCCGCCACGCCAGCCTCAATCCATATGCTTCTAACCCAGCAAGTAGTAAATAGTCTCTCATATTGACCAGAAGAGAAGTAGTGCAACTGCGTATCGATCCCAGCCCAATCTGTCCTTTCGTGGCGGAACTCCTCATTTATCAAGTCCCTGCCCAGCCTCCCCCAGGTTGTCCCCACCAGCAAATTACCTTCCAACGCCATGCCGTAATGAATCCAAATTATCTACACACTTTCGGTCAGTCGTAGCGGCGACAAGAATCAATTATTACGCTTGCTAGCACTAGTATTCAAACACATCAGCCGTAACAAGACTGACGATGATGATGATGGGTCACTCCCGTTAAGTGTCGAGCACGTCTCGCTCTTCTTCGGAGGGTGGCAGAGGAGTTTCGTACTGTGGGACATCCTCGCCTTTCTCAAACGCAGCTCCAGGACCGGTATAGCTTGGCTGCACTAGGGGAGCGGACAAGGATGCAAGAGACGACGACGCCTGGGTGGGTGTCGTCTCGTCGTCCGATATGATACCACGCACCATGCTCGAGCTGACGCTACCTTTTACCGGTTGCGGGCTCAGAACCTGGGCTGCTGGTGCCACATACGTAGGGGAAACCAGCTCCTCAGACCCGAAGGGCACGGGCCGCGAAGGCAGGTCCTTACTATCCCTCGTTGAACCCCCCAGCTTCTGCAGCAAGACTTCAGACTGCTGCTTAGCCAGTTTTTGAAGCTGCACGATTGGGTCCTTATGATAACGCAGCACGTTAGTCAGGTCGCAAAGGCAGTCTGCAGGCTTCCACCGTAAACCATGCACACATACCCATTCACTCTGGCCTGGCACACCCTCTGCGGCCGGCAGCAGAGGATTCTCATCCTCGCCAAAGCCGTCGCCGGGTTTCCCACCTCCCCAGAACTTGGGCCGGCGGATCGGCGCTGGAGTGACGGGCAGACTTGGCCGCTCTACTTCACTTGGAAAGTCAGTGAGCTTAGAGCCACGTCTGACCCATGGCCGCTCCTCCTCCTCTCCGCCGGAACCCGGCATCGCAATTACACCAGGGGACTTCAGACTCCTCGTACGGCGGTGCTTCTTCTGCAAGGTGTCGACGTAGCGCTCAATTTCTGGCACCTCGTCCCATGCATTGGTCCGCGTGAAGGAAGTCCAAGGGTCCGATGGCGTAAATTGGATGGTTGGGGTGGTGGGTGTTCCCGCTTCCGGCTGTTGGTCAAACGTGGATTGTTCTGTGATCACGGACTCAGCGGATGCCTGGCTTCCAGCAAACGCTGATGGCTCACCCGTAGCCGTGCTCGTGGCTGTCATCTCGCTTTCTACAGAACGAGATGCGTCGTCGGCGAAGAAACGAGTGGGCGCAGGTCTGTCGACTTCCCAGGGGAAGATGGCTCGGGGCTTCTCTGCGGAGCGCTGTGGCCGTTCTTTCGGCACCTCGTACCACATGTCTTTGGGCGGGCTGGGGTATCGTTCGGGGGGGACGAACGGGGCAGCATCTCGGGACATCTCATACACAGTAGCAGGGAAGTTTGCGGCTTCCGGCTTCGAGTCTACTGGAGGAGGATGTCTGAATTCATGATGGTCAGTATCTCGGTCCATTGCGTGGTTTCCTGCTTAGCGGGGGAATCCAACTAACCTTTGAGCATCCCAATCTGAAAAGCTGATTGGGTGTGGCTCTGGCTTGTTCTGCTCGGTCGGCGGTGGTGCCCCATGTGGCTCGGGAACCTGCTCTTTGCGAGCCTCAGTTTCTGTTCCCTCAAGAGAGTGACTTAAAGACAAATTGCTAGGAAATTGAGCAGCGCCCGATTGGGATGGCTGAGTATCTGGGTGATGCTGGATTTGGTGGTGGTGGTGGTGGTGGTGATCATGGTGGTGTTGCTGTTGCTGCTGTTGTTCTCCCTGCCATTGTTGATGGTGATGCTCATGGTGGTCCTGAGCGTGGCCATCCGAGGAGGAATCATGATGCTGAGGGTAACTATACTGCTGCGCTTGATCGTGGTGGGGATGCGAGGGCTCAATATGGCCACCATCGTGGTGATGGTGGTGATGTTCACTATAAGGCTCACCAGTGGTCGCAACCTGCTCAACGTGCGGAACGTGGGGTTGCTGGGGCTGATATTCGCCCTTTGTGAGATATTGCACTAACTCCGACCTCGGCTGAGACGGAGCAAGCGTAGGAGACTGGTCAAGTGTCAGATTTATTGGTGGAAAGCTCACTCATGGAACAGTACTGGGTGTGGGGAGCTCACAGGAATACGGTAGTATCTATCGTAGACGGCCCACCACCTGCCTATCATTTCATCGAAAGGGGAGCTGCCCGTGCTGGCATACCTCCCTTGGAACCACGGCTTATCAGCCCCGATGAAATGCACCATGGTGATGCTCGATTGGAAGTGGCGATATGCAGGGATGTATTGGTAGTGCGCGGACGGCGTGACGTTGTACGTGAAGCTCAATCGGTTGAATGAGTTCTTGAAGTGCATGTTCAAAAGACCTTGATCCGCGCCATCGAACGAGATGCCCCTCTCAGCCATGGCCATCAGGGCATAGTAAACACCCAGGTCGGGAGTCAAGACCATGACACCCGTGTTGAAGATGTCGGGCCACCCAATGTCAGGTGCCGCCGAGAAGGGGTGTGTGATGTCGAACAGCTCATCGGGGGCACGGTACGCGAGAACGTCAGCATCTATGTAGACTATTTTTCTGAAATTGACCTGCTTCCACAGGTTTATCTTGGTAAAGGCCGAATGCAGATCGGCTCGGTTCATGAGCGACAAGTTCGAAGGATAGGCATTCTGAATTCGGGGTACAGGAATCACATAATCGTAGACCGTCTATTGAGTGTCTGTTAGAAAACAACCATGGTTGCGATTTTGAGGGGGGTGCTGAGCAAGCTTGCCTTGAGCTGCGTAATAGCTTCGGCGGACACGGAATCTAGCGTCACCAAGGCGCCAAGCTTCTTTGTTGTTCCGCCATCTCGTAACGAATGCGCAAGCACCAAAGCACCTTGTAGCAAGTTAATAAAGCTTTGAAAAGGCCAATTGAAGCTCTACTTCTTACCAGGCAAGTACGTATCGGTCAAGAGAAGCTGTTTTTTGGGGGCCGCACCGGTTAGCCTGGGGGAAACCAATCCCGCACCAAACAGGGTTGCGTCAAGAGTTGGGGTAGCCCACTGTTAGATAAACATCCTCCGCTCCTGGCACAGCCATTGTGTGCAGGAATTGGGATGAGACGCCGCCAGAACGAGTGCAACGGCTTTTCGCACGCAGTCGGAGGGCACTCAGCTAATTCTACCTTTGTTGCGATAGCACGCCGTGGACTCGGCGGCAAAGCACGCTGAAGGAGACAGCAGAACACGCACAGGCGGAACGCAGAGTACGGAAGCAGTCGGCTGTCTTGAATGTAGCTTTGGAGAGGGGCCAGGCGTTCTCGCAACAGGAGAAAAAAAATTATTGAGACGCGACAAGGGCGGGGAGGTGGCCACGCAATCCCAGAGAATTTATACAAAGTGACGGAAAGACGACCTATCTCCTTTCTCACGGCTCCATGGGTCGGCCGGTACCGTGAAAAGTATGGAGGAGAGGGAGGATAGGAAGAGAGGTGGGCAGGTAGGTCGTAGTATGGTAGTTCGGCAGGTCATGAAGCGACCTAGCTAATCAATCCACTTTTGGGGGCGTATGCAGCGTTGCCAGGAAAATGCAACGCTTAGGGAGGGGACCGCGCAGGGCTGCCAAGGAGGGGATGGCATAAAGAATAAAATAAAATATAATAAAATAAAAAAGAGCTCGGCATGCACGGAATGCTTTCCGGAGAGGTGCAAAGCGCAAAGAAATACCACGCGATTTATTTGATTATATGCTAGACATACAGGCGATGTCGAAGTATGACCTCAACAACCAAACCAAGGCTTGTCAAAGATGTGCAAGACGTGAGGAATAGCTACGTTCATTCGCCTCGCAGGAAAGAGAGCGTGGGAAGTGAGAGCTGGAAACGAAGAGAGCATCAGGTGAGAGATGGCCGGGTTATTAGTGCAGTGCCTGGGTTTCCAGTGGCGCTGACGTTCGTCACCATCAAGACATGCAATCCCAAGCTACGGGTAAAGTTACCTAGTTACTTGCGTTGCCCGTTGGGAACTGGGTCTGGCTCTGGCTCTGGCTCTGGCTCTGGCCGGGCTCCGTGCGGGTATCCCAACTCCAAGTCTCCTCCCATTTCTCCACGGGGTGCACGGCGGACGGGTGGCACTGTACCTACATTTTCCTGTAAAGCGTGTCTTGTTAGGTTGTACTATCGCTGGTACATAGCTCGCAAATATTAGCGAGGACGAGCTAGACTCCCGGCTAGTGCCTAGTCGAAGTACAAGGTCTTGAGGCCCAAGCTCCCTTGAACCCCAGTTGGAGCTTGCAGATGGGGGGGTTTGCATCATTGTGCAGGCTAAAATAACATTGGGATGGAAAGTGACACCACATTAGGCCCTGTCCGTTTTTTTATTTTAATATGGCTTCTCACTAATCAACGCGATTAGCAAAACGACCAAAGGTCCCAGGCCCAATCAACACTACCAGTAGCGCGGAATACAACAGGTAGTTAAACCAGCATAGGCGTGTCATAATATACACAGGCATGGGGAGGAGAGGAGGTCAGTTCGTGGCGACAATTGACCCTCTGCACCTCAACCGGTATGATATCAATCGGCGCATCAATGCATATCAGGAAAATTGTGTCTTACCATCAAAGTTAGGCCATTGCGTTATGAATCGTCGCGCGGTAGATGCAGGTGAGGTGGGTGGGTAATTTATCCGGATTGCATCTGCTCGTCAGGAATTTGCAATTTATTAACATATTAGAAAGGGTAGACTGGTGCATGAGAGAGCGACCCGCCTGCTGCAGTAGCCGCTTGCTGCAAGCCGATACGAGCTCAAATTTCCCCGTCGACAAGCTCGTTGCATAATGCCATGGGCACTTTGCTGCTAGCCAAGTCGTTGGGAGGGGATTTACCGAAACGACCCAATCTCGAACCATCCTTCTTGTTATTCTGTGAAATCTCTTTTTATTTTGAGAGCAATCACATTGTAGGAATCTTGCGGCCCACCTCGCTTGCGTGGACTTTTTCGGTTTTGAGAGACAGATCCTACGCAACGTGCGAAATTGACGACTTGATGATCCTCAATGTGGCGCCTCGAAAGCATCCGGCCAGAGAGGAGAGAGCAGTTCCTTGAGGTTCCACGACAGCACGCGCATCCCATCCAATTGCTCTGGCCGAATCACAGTGCTCTGTCTCCAAGGACGTGCGGAACCATCACCAAGCCCAAAGCAACCCCGCATCGACTGGCTTGACCAACCACAAAGTAGACCTGACGCTGAATTGCCTCAGTTAGGCAAGCTGTTATAGCCGCGCAAGCACTATCATGCGAGCAGGCTGGGAGGCTGCATACAACCTTGGGGAAATTTTGTTGATTTTTACTTTGGCCCTTTCTCCCAGTCCCCCCAATCACTCTATGTCTAATTATTCTCATGCTTATTCTCTCACTTATTTTTCTTTCCCCCATAGCTATCAAAGTAGTAGCCGTAATCGCCTCTCCCGTCTGAAGCAAGGAACCATGCAGGAATCCAGACCCACCCTCAAGTTCAATCATAACGTGAGGGGTGCATCCCCATGAGTAGTGTTTGCTTGGCAAAAGAAGTGCTCTCTTTGCATGCACACATCTCGAAGGGTACTCTGCAGCTCCGCTCTAGATCGGCACTACACCACTGCACGGCTGGCAGGAAGAAGGCAGTTGCATACTGTGGCTCTTTCTGCCAGTAGAGAAAGATTACAAAAAATAAAATAAAAAAATTGTCAATTATGAGGTAGCAGAAGGATCAACGCAAGATTTAACCCCGTCCACCAAGCTTTTGCCAGTACTAGTTGTCCGGTCTATTCAGATCCTTTCTAACTCTGACACGAATGATCGATATCTACCCCAACTCTCCCACGTCATGCCCAAACGCAATTCAGGACTTGCCCCACGAGAGCAGGAGGGTCATCCGCCACCTTGCAGCATGGATCGTGATCAATTCAGCAAGAGTCAACGAGAAGCCCTCTGCATTTGTCGAAAATCCCAACCAGAAAGAGTATAAAGAAGCCTCACACGTGTGCTGGCCGTACCCGAATCTTGCCCTGTCATATCTCTACCGGCTGTATCCACAGCTGCGAAAGCCAAGGATCGCCGCTATCAGGTGGTCTTCTCCACGCGCACCTCTCCCCGCAAAGATCTCCAGTACTCCAGGTTTTCTTGCACGGCGGCTTTCCCCGTGCCTCCAGGAGTTTGAATCTGAATGACGTGACTGTATGCAACGCTATCTAGTGCCAACTTCTGCTCAAGCCAATAAAATTCCTTCGACAGAAATATTTTTCTTCTTCTTTTCTTTTCGACATGAAGCCATGAAGCGTGAAAGGTGGATTGCTGTGGACCCTTATTTACCTTGCATAAAGAGCACAATGATTGGGGGGGGGGGGGGGGGGGGGGGCATTCTGCGTATCTCGCGTATCCATCATAGATCGGGTTGAGGTCTAGACAGTGCTGTCCAATTCATTAGCGTCCGCTGCCATTTGAAAAGTGGTGATGTGAATGTTTGTTCATATGTGGTGAAGTGGGTGAAATTTGATTATGTAGGCTGGTCTACGGCTGCTTGGCTAACCACACCTGGCCCCTCGTGGCATCGTTTTTATTTTTATTTCATATAGAACTATCCCGCTGCTAACTTAGAACTCATAGCCACATGATCCGCAACTGAGCCCTTACTCTTCAATACATCTGCGCATAAGCATGAGACATGAGACTTGAAGCAATGTCTATGCTCAGAAAGCTAGCATCCTCTTGAACCCGTCATGCTTGTTGTTGTGAGACATGATTTTCTCAAATATCAGCATAGTCTAAGTATGTCATCTTGCACGCGATTTTCATATGTCTTTCTTGAAGGTATGCTCCGGCTTGTGCGTAGTTTCGTAGTCTACATGCACGTAGGCTCGCTCGATATCAGGAAGATCCTCAAGCTTCATCTGCAACTCCTCGGCCACATCGTGGGTGTAGCGGAGACTGGCCTCGGGGTCCATGACTATGTCGACCTCAGCGATGAGCCGGGGACCAGAGTGGTAAACCCGAACAGTGTCGATACCCTGGACGGCGGGTGAGTGTGTAACGCAGACGTAGGTAATAAGTTGCTGCATCTCGACACTGGCGACGATGCCAACGAGCAACATGAACTCGGAGAAGGCCGTGCGCATCCAGATACCGGAGATCACGACGGACAGAATGACAGCGCCCATCGGGTCAATCCACCATGCTAGCTTAGAGCCCCCGACGGATGTTAGGATACCGAAGCCGTTGATGAGCAGATCGTTCCGGTGATCCTGCCACAAAATATCGACCTGGCTATACTTGTCCTTGATGCCCCAGCAGTAGAAGAACAGAGCCAGCTTGGTAGTGAAGGCAATAGCTACGGCAATGATGGATGGCAGGTGGAAGGAGTTGAGTCCACTATTGTCCCGGTCCGCGAGCTCCCTCGCGGAAAATGCAATCAGTATAAGCGAGACAGATGTCATCATGAAACAGAAAAAGATGTTGCCAGCAGTCTCAAGGCGTGCCTTGCCGCTAGGGAAGCGACTGGGGTCAACCCGCTTGACAGCACGGTGCGACAAGATCAGGAGCATATTGCTCAGCGGATCAAAGATAGAGTCGGCCATGGTTGTGAAGAGAGATAAGGATCCAGACGATACAGCACCATAAATCTGAAGGATCGACAGGATGACATTAGCTGCGAAGCTGCCGTAGACGGCAATGCGGCGCCGCAAGTGATCGTCTCCTTGAATCTGACGGGCTTCGGCGCGGTGCTCCTCCACGCTCTTTAACAAACGCTCAATCGTCTCATTTTGGCTCTTGTAGAATGTTTGCACCTTGTGAGCATGGAGAGCCGTATGGCCGGGGAAGTAGCCCTTCAGCGCCGTCTTTTTGGAAGAGTCGGTCACACGTTTACGAGAAGTGTTGGCCTTTATCTCGTCTAGCTGCAAGTCTGTCTTGAATGCTGCTTGCAAGTTGTACGGATCCCTTTCAATATGAGGCCGGGTTGCCTGAGACTCAACATCGGTGCCCATACTAAGATGGCGCGCAACTGGATGTTCACCGTCGTCTCTCATGGCCTCAACTCCAGTACTAGAAGCATTTTCTGTTTCGTACGGGACAGGCCGTGGGGTAGACCTCCTAGAATGGCTAACATTGGATTCATGATGCAGAAATGGATGAGGGTGCATTGTGATGCTGTTTGATAGGTCGGGCTCCATGTTGCACACCTCGATATCCAGCTATGCAATTCGACCGTCAAGATAGTGGCGTACGGCTCAAAAGTCTGCCTCGCTGTTGGTGGGATAAATGGAAGGCTCTGAGGGGGAGGAAGACGGGGTAGGTGCACCTTTTAAAAAGGTTGACCCCAACACAGGCTCGACTGTGAGTTGGGAGCTATTTAGCAGTTGAGGAGCAGTAATCGGGCGCAGGATGAGCAACCTTTCCCATTCACGTTGGAGACCCGCCAAGGAGCGAGTTAAAGATGGAGCAAGTGGATGGCCAAGAATGATGAACCTCATGTGTGGGCATCTCGCCTCTCAGGGTAACAGAAGAGAGTTTCTCGGCACAGGGGAACCAACTATTTAGCAGAACTTGGCGGCAAACTTGAGGGCTTGGAGCAAGGGGCGTGTGCAAGCTGGGAGTATTTGTGGTGCGATCAAACCCTCCCACCACAACCGCACAGCTAAATTGGCAACCCGCTATCCCATTCGCTGAGGGTTAGGTATTTCATATGCGGAAGCTACGGCGCCCGGCTGGAATCAGTGCGCCGTGGCACTTCCATTTCGGGCCCCGCATTGGAGCAGATCCAACACCAAGCTGAAGCTCAAGCTCAAGCTCAAGCAAGGGGCGAGGAGCAGGGAGCAAACCACTGATCGCATCCTCGACGCCAACGGTAAGGCGAGGACGAAATGGATACCTCCAAGGCGCCGCCTATGCCGTCAAAAGTGCATGGTGGGTTGCCAAGCGAACTTGGGCATCAACTACTGACGACGTAGGGGCTCATCCCCGGACTCGCCATTATCGACGACTCCTCAAGATATCAGCATCGTGCTCAACATGGTGAGTCGGTGCATAGGATGTCGTTCGAGTAGAGTTTGTGAGGCTGAAGCGGACAGCAAGAGAATCAAGGGGGACGTATATTTATATCTTCCGCAAGTGGTTCCACTGGCATTCCCAGAGCCACTGCCTGTGCTGTGGGGCTTGCATCGGTCAAAGTCGGAATGCAATACCACACCCTCCAAAGAAAGCCTGTATCAACAAGAAACTGGCTGCGTGCTGCAGCATCCCATACGATGACAGCATGTCGCGTATTACCTAATTAAATTGCCTAGGGATGTTCTTGGACTATTTAGCACAGAGTTTCAATTCATCAAAGTTAAACTCAAGAATGCCAGCTCAGCCACTCATATTCAGAACTGTTTATTTGTATATATATATAATATATATTTTGTTGAATCTTCGGTCAATATGTTACACACGGTTCAGGTTCATAACTCGATAATGAACCCAAACATTTTATAGTGAATAGTATATACACGCACAAAAACACACATAGACACACATATACACACACACTCGCAAAAAAAGAGTTGGAGTCATGCGTTCCGCATCTTCCCGCGCGAGTTAATCTGGCTCGCATCGCTTCTGCAGGGCTCTATGTTGCCCGCAGCTCAAGGTTTCCACGGCCGCTATGGCCTGGTCGAACCTAACGCGTCCAAACCCATGACATCTGCACGTCTCAGAGGATGTGCTTCAGTATCCAATACCCATTCATCAAGGTCGATAAGATCCCACTCTCCAAACACAAGGTAGAAGTACTTCAGCGTCTCGGCTAACCAGAAGCTCTCCATGCTGTCTGTCTGGATGGGTATCTCCTTGGTAACATCATCTAGCGCCGATGCAGCTATGCTGGTTCGCGTGTGCTCCTTGATGGCCGTGAACATCTTCCAGGCCTTGTCCATCCACGCAGCATCTCCCGTCAGACGGTACATGATGAAGACAGACTCGATGGCCTCGGGTCGCAAAATGTACCTGCGATCGCTTACATCAAGCATACCAATGGGGAGGCGGCGAGAGTTTATAATCTTGTCAAGTTCCGACTTCGGTACTGCATCTTTCGATGAGCGCCAGAACTCTTTGATTTCGTCGTACCAGCGCGACTCGCTCCAGTTGCAATCACTTGCGTGGGCTTGAGGGTCGCAGGAAACGAATTCGAACGTTTCCGGTCCGATACCCGTTGCCGTAACACCATACGCCCAGACACAGCCCTCTGTGAGGAGAGAAGCCACTTCGAGATCCTGAGGACGTTCGAATATCTTGGAGCTAATACCCACCATGCCACCGACAAAGCAGGTCAGGTGTTGCGCACGGTTGTTTTTTATCTCGGTGAATTCTCCTAGATGAGTCTTGAACATGATGTCGCCAGAGAATAGGATGGGGGTATTATCTGGGTTTCGCGCTCGGCGGAAGAGAGCTTTCTTCGCGACATCGATAAAACCCTCGTACATCTTGCGCGGCTGCTCGAGGGCACCGCCAAGTAGGAGGTACTGCTTTGGAAGATACTCATAGGTGGAATCTGACATGCCCCCCAAGGTATACGTGTCAGTGGAGAAGTGGAATGGGGTTTTAGAGATGTCAACGGCGACGGGCCACAATCCTGGCAGGGATGTGTTGTATTGGGCCAGCCTTAGCTGATCGGCAACTCGCTGGACGGCATCATAGAATCTGAGGTCGCCGGTCAATTGTGAGAGCTTGGTGAACTCTAGGCTCAATGATCCAACCTCGGCCAGCAACGTGTGCGTCGGGGCGGCTTGGTCCTGGCCTTTGACGTACTGTCTCCAGTCCCACCGCGAGATGGGCATGCGGTTGGGCGTGTCAAAGGCGCCGAGCAACAGCTCCCCAACTTCTTGGGCTTTCGTGAGGAGGCTGGGATATTTCTTCCCGCTCAGCTCATAAGCTGCGAGGAAGCTACCGAGGTAGCGGATTGTAGTCTCGAAAACATTAATGTGTCTGGCCGGGGTAGTGGTGAAATCAATCTGATCGCAAGCTTTAACGGCCAGCTCAAAATCCGACTTCATGCCCATAATCCACAACGTGTCCAGGGCGTCAACTAGGGTAGCGGCCCAGCCGCCAAAGGGGTTCTTATAGTCCCCAGTTACAGGCATGACCTCGTCCATAAGCCAAGCTTTCTTCTTGTATCCTTCCCAGCTGTGCTGAAAACTCTCCTTCACGGCAGAGAGCCTCTTTAACCTCTTCGTCTTAGCCGCAGCATCCTCCTCGGGACGCGGCGCTTGGATCTTGGGAATCTTGACTGCAGGGTTCGGGACCGGCAGCTGGGCCAGTGACTCGACGGGGTATTTCACGGGCATCTTTTTCCACCTGATCGCTGCTTCTTCCAACGTCACCGAGCCATCGGAGGGGTAATTCGAGCTCGGAGCCTGCGATGTGAACTCGGAAAATCCCTGTGTATACCACCAGGACACTAATATCCATATTGTGGCAACAGCAAGGATGGCCCGCACGCGGCGAATGGCAGCCATGGTCGGCAGAAGGTTGGCAACGGAGTTCGAACGGGACCTCTCAGTTGGTCAGATTGTGCTCCAAGGAAAAATCATTTCTCCCGGGCGGGTGTAGATAGAAATATTAAAGGTACAGCGGCGCACTGACGTCGGGCATCTGGTTGGTTTTAAGTCGGAACTCGTCACAGCGGGGAGCACCGAGGGTCAATCATCCGGTTTACCTAGGATGTTGTTTCATATATCCAAAGGATCTCTGAACAAACCGGAACCAAATTTGATTTATGGATCAATGCGAAGGGAGAAAAAAAATGTAAAAAGGAGAAGATGGGGGGTTCCGATGTGACCAAAGGTTGGCGCTCGTGACGCCAAAAGATAGGGATCGAATTACCTTAGGTGAATGATTCTCTGAAACACGGTCGTCAGCGTGTTCAACCTTTCTTCACAGGAGGATAACACACTAACTTTAGGAGGTGGGGGACAAAGCTCTGGTGTGCATCCTGCTGCTCCCATGCAGATCATCCCAGTTCTCCACAATTTTGGCTGGTGCTGTGGGGAGAAGGCCACCAGAAGCGGGTGGTCCATGTTTCAGGGGCTTAAGGGGAACGCCCGCACAACACAGACACGGTGGCTGGGTGGTGCACCCTTAGCTCCCCTCTCTAGGCTAGGTATTGGTGGTCCAATGTGGAGGTGCAGGTGACGCCGAAGATACTCCAAACAGCACGAGAGACATTGGGATTGCCGGCGTAATGTGGTTCACGATCGTGGATGGAAGAACCGTTTTGCCGATCCACTCCCTATGGGCTGATCCTCCTTTCCTTGAATTAGATGACGCGCGGTTGGCTGTCATCTAAAGGACAATACATCTGGTTCTCCAAATAAGCATAAAATAAGCATACTTAACCAATTGCCTTCACAATACTCTCCTGTATATAGGTGGGTTTCGTTTGGAAAATAAGATGTAAAAATTTAGCTTCCAACATTGGAAGGCATTCAGTTATTTGATAACTAGTCGCGGATGCTAGTAATGGGATCTCTTCGAACTTATGGGTAGTAACAACATTTGCAGTTAACAGCTCACTAAACGTGATGTTGGTTGTGGCCTAGCTTAGGTACTTATGTAATGACTGTACAGAGTATACAACATTTTGAATCACAACCCGTACATATGTAGTTGTATATATACTGCCAACCCTTTTTGGGGGGATTTTTTTGGTCTTTTTATAGAAAACAAATAATCGCTGAAGTCAGACATACTCACTTCACAGTCTCCTAAATTTGACCTTTTGAAGGGGAAAGTGAAATTAAAGAGAAGAGATGGAGAAGAAACAAAGGAGACCTGTCGCCCAATGGGACACCTTTTACACGGCTGCCTGGTAAATATCCGCAACATAACGGTCCCCCAACGCCTCCCGCACGTCCGGCACGCCCAGCAGGGCCCCGAGGTTTGCGCAGAAGTCCCGCTCGGCCTCGGGCCGCGCGCAAGCGAGCACCAGCCCACGCTGGCGGACAAGCTTCCGGGTCAGCGCCGCCCGCAGCGTGCCGCCCCCCTGCTCTCCATGTCTTCCTGCTGTCCCAGCCCCTGAGCCGGAGTCTGCTCCTGCTCCGTATATGGCGTTCCTTTGCGGTGGCGATTCCTCGTCGTCGTCGTCGTCGTTGAAGATCGCGTCTTGCGCGCGGCGCTGCCCGTTGCTAGTGCCGGCGTTGGCGCTGGCAGCGATGCCTCCGGAAACTACGATGCGCACGAAATCGAGGAGCCCTAGCGCCGCAGCCTCTGCGATCGCCTCGCGGACCAGCTCCTCATCTTCGGCCCTACAGCCTGCTAGGATAGTTATCTTGGCAGGAACTTCACCGCAGGGTGGTTCTCCTGCTCCTGGCTGCTGCTGCTGCTGCTGCCGCCGCCACAAGTACACACGATGTTGCAGCAGTGCCCGAATCGGCGCCGCACCGGATCCCGTGCAGAATAGGATGAGAGGCCGGTTGGTGGCGGAAGCGAATCGTTCCAGATGCGACGCCGGCTCAATCCTGCAAACCAATTCCGAACCCTGTCCGGGCTCGAGGGAGCCTAATAAATGCTCGGAAAAACGGCCGCCGTCGTGATGCTTCACCAACAACTCCAGCTCCACAGGTGATCCCGCGGGGGTGTCAGCCACCGCTGGAGAGTACTGGTAGTCGGAAGCCACGGAGTACTTCCTCGTCTGGATGACAGGCACAGCTCGGCACATCTCCTTGACGGAGACCAGGGAACGCCAGTTAGTGGGCAAAGCCGCCAAAGCCTTTGGGAAGGGGAGGGTAGCCATCTCTCCGAGATCTAGTTCTGCAGCGGTCCTAGATGCCCACCTGACGTTCCTGAACGGCGCTTGGAGATCCGCGTAGAAGCGAAACAGCTCCTCAGCCGTGACGGTCCCAGCAATAGATGGAAGCAACTCGCTTGCGTCCATGTCGATGGCTGTTAGCAGCGCTCGCACTTCAGTGAGTGGGTTTGGTGGTAGGACGGAGAGGTACGCCATGAGCGGATAGCAGCGGTTGCCAATGTCCAAGCTGACACGCTTCATGCTCTTACATGTGGTATCACGTACGATCTTGGTAAGCTTGGCCTGGAACCAAGTTGTTGTATCTGCGTGGAGCTGAATTGGCTTGGGATCGAAGTGAATAATCGTAGGCTCGCTGTCAGGGGTTGGCGGCGCACCGTGAAGGGCTTGTAGCGCTTGCCTACAGAAGAGACTAAAAGATGTCCACGGTGGATTTTCCATGGTGGTGTCGGCGTGCACCGGGGAGACCAAAGATGCGGCGCCTCCCTTCTCGAGAAGGTTCTCCAGGACAATAGCCGTCTGGTTGAAAGTGTCCGGATAGTCCTTGCTACCGTTTCCGAAGATGGCGAAGCGAGCAGGAACGGAGGTGTTCCCGGTCTGCAGAGCTTCCAGGAACTCTGACCCATTCTGCGGCATTTCCCCTCTTCTGGTATTACTTGCGACGATGATCAGCGTGTCATCGTGACCAAGCTTAATCTTCGTAGTTGCATTCAGAGTTTGTATCGGCACGATGTTGCCAAAATTGGGGTTGATATGGGAAGCTTCAAGTAACAAGCCGTGTATTTTCTTGCAAAGCTTTCCTGCGACTGTACCCGAGCTGCAGAAGCTTACGATGATCCTCCGCTGAGTCGTTGCGGGTGTACTATGTGAGGATGGCACAAGTTTAGGCAGTTCGCCGTCGCGACTACCCATTGATTTGTCGCCGTCTCCCCTCTCTCTCCTCCATGCCTTAATGGGGTCTTGTACATGGTGGCATATCATTGGCTTTGGCTGATAATTAGGTGCAGCGCCGCGGTGCCAGAGCGGGATGATGGACCCTTGAGGAGGCGCTATCCAGTACGGGTCTGATGGGACGCGGTATCCGTGCTCTGCGAGGTGATCGTCATCGAACCTCGAGAATAGCTCTGAGGCGCTTAGCGAGTCAATCATTCGCACCTTGGCTTTTGCAAAAGACCACGAGGCGGCATAGTTGAGCTCGACTTGGGCTCGAGACTAGAACCCGCGGCGTTAGCAGTGACACAATATGATGATGGATCAACTAACAGCACTTACAATCAAGGCGAGACGCTCGAAATCTGGTAGGTGGTCTAGTTCTCCGTCAAAAAGCCCCATCATCTTGACTACCTGGGGAAGTACGTTGTACCGAAATGGGTCGACGAGATTCCTCACCCCTATCTCGGCATCCATAAACCACCCTATGAAAGGCGATGCGGTATACTGCACGCCACCAATGGTGAATCCCAGCCTGCTCAAGACTGGTGCGGGAACCCAACGCAGGCCCAGCTTTTCAAAAGCTAGCTTATGTCCCGGATGCTGTATTGGCACCAAAGGGAATAAATCCTGCGACAGGTCTGTAATAGCCGGTACGTCACCCTGGGCCATAGTCACGATCGGGAGGAGGTCCCATCGAGTACGTGTCGTTGGCGGTTCCCAGCCAAGATCCATGATAGCTTGCGTCAGGTTGACGTTGAGCGGGTCACCAAGAATGGTACCGTCATCGCAGGTATACTAATTCGCATATGTTATGGTCAGGTTCTTCACCAATGCGGAGGGTCATGTTCTATACATACTCCGGCAAAGCTTAGGAGGTTGTTGTTCCAGACCATGGGGCCTCTCTCGTTAGGTCCCCGAGGAGGGAACATGAAGACTGCATCGGTGTTGGATATTGTTAGAAACAGACACGAGTAAACTTTACTGACTTAGAAGATTGGGTAGGCTAACCTGTAGGACGGATCTCACCGCCATTGAAAGCTAACTTAAGGGCTGATACCAATTCCTTGCCCATTTCAACACTGGATTTGACATTGCGAAGATCGTGCAGCCTGGAGTTGTCAGCTTTGTCGTATAGGTAATCAACATCAAGGATTGTGTAACTCACTTCAGATCTTTGTACTCAGACCTCATGATACATTTCCGAGAGTGCTTCCACGCCAGCCTAATGCCGGCTTGCAATTCTTCGAAAGTCTGCGACCAGGTTCCGCCTATGACCCCAACGGAGCCCCTCTGCTTCATGTCGGATCCAGATCCCCTATAACTTGTGTAACGTGCGTATGTTGATGTTGCCCTGATTTCTTCGATGACCTTGCGAATCCGCTTGTTCAAAGCTTGTTCTGAAGCGATGAACCCAGCCTGCTTGAGTTGGTACAAGAAGTCTACGGCATCTCTCTCAACCACCTCGATGGGCTGATTTCTCCCAACTCGCTCTTCGTCTGTATGCTTCATTCTGCCCGACTGACAAAGCTGTGAGGTACAGCCCGTCGAGGCAAGAACAGGATATGACTTCTGAATCTGTGCAAATTCTGACTCTGGTAGATTGCCGGCAGCATGTCCAAGCACGCCGCCACGACAATGATAACCATTGCCAGATTCAAGGAAAGGGCAGGACTGGAGCTCCATGATATCAGCCTGAGAATAAAAGTTGCCTACTAGCTACCACTATGTAAATTTGATTGATCTAGACAAACTGCCGCTGAATCCGAGCCTTATATGTTATCGGACGAAACATCACTTCTTATAAAGGATCATCTGCCATGGTGTATTTAACCATTACGTGAAACATATACGCCCGCTTATACGACATCATACGAGCACAAGCAGACTGCACATGATGATCGCCACTTCTATTCCAGGGTTTTCGCTCCGGTGTTGCCGCCCGTCCGTGTAACAGTTGCCTACTAGATGTCTCCAACAGGGACAAGATTATCCCATCAGATCCTACGTACCCCCTTGGGGGTGGGGTATTACAGTAGGCAAAGAATCCTGCAAAATGTCTCATGGCTTATACGATCGGAGGGCTGGACGGAGTCATAGCTGACAAGGTCTGGGGAAGAGGGTCTGGCTGACCCGGAACCGTACCAAGGGGAGCTGAAAGCTGGGCTGGCTGAGCTGCGTTGTGGCAGCCTGGGCTCAAGATGATGCCACGAAGCTAACATAATACGGAGTGTCATAAAAATGAAAAAGAATTTCTTTCTTCACACCCAGCACGGTCCGACCATAACCGCGATGACTTCTAGATACCTGAAGCAGTCTGAAAATCCTTCCGGGCGTTGTCACCCGGGCTGCACAGGAGGCAGCGGAGGTTCACTGCACCCTTATGACAAATCGAAATTGGTTGGCTGTGATTCACACGCAGCTATGTGACTGCGGAAGGATTACCCGGTCTAGTCAGGACGTTGGCAGAGAGGCTGATTGGATAGGCCGCTGGAACCAGGGCGAATCAACCGTCCGACAGGGGGCCATTACAAGACCAAGCTCTGCTATACTCCAATGATGTATACTGCAGTGTATATAGGCTTTTATGTTCCCCCCTCCATGTCAGCCTCGGGGTATTTAAAATGTTGTGTGACAGCCCGATGGGAGACGAGCGGTGCATTCTGGTCGTCATTGTCAATATTCCTTCAAAATAAGTAAGTAACTATGCTATTCATACCCGAAGAAGAACTAGATGCAGTTGCTTCTTATGCGTCACACCAACCACATCCACGCCCCTTACTTTAGCAAACGGCGGAACCTGTGATGATTGGGCGAGGTAGACAATCCTCTATTCCAAGGTTCTTTTCTACAAGACGCTGACTGGCCTATCAGCACTTACCCATCGCCCACACAACGTTGCTCTGGGAGCCCCCAATTTGGATCTTGTATGTCTGGCATCGGGGCATTTTCAGTAATCAGGCAGATAGATCGAAGTCGCCCCGGAAGCCCACGGCTGTGATGGATTACGGAATCGAATCCGAGGGTGTTTGACGTTGTGCATGACGTGTGATATAAAAAAAATAGCAACAGAGCCCATTCGTCCTGGTTGCTGGTTGTAAGTAATTGTAACGTAACTAATACTTGCCAAACAAAAATCCATCATGGATGATGGTGCCCGAACGAGGGAAAACCATACCCTATGCATTATTCCAGTCTGCCACTAGTCAATTGTCTGAGTGACAAGGATGGATGTATATATATATAGCAAAGTCGATAGATAGATAGATAGATAGGTACAGTAGTTTTTGCATGGATACATGAATTGGATGGATAACTTCGCTTAATCCATGACAGGCCGACGCAAACAAGTCATTGCTGTCGGCCCACTGGGACTCAAAGGATCTGAAGAGTAACGGAAACCGGACAGGGAACTACTCGTAGCGATAGGAACCAAGGCCGAAGGTCAAGTAAGGGTGTATATCTACCCGGTAATACAGCCAAACATGCCCCCCATCTGGCAGGGTTGCTAGAGAAGCAGTCGCCCAAATGGGGAGCGAACCGAGAGTGGCAGTGCAAACGCAGGACGGCCTGGCGTCCTCAATAGTCCGGTCTCGATCCGAATTGAGGGGTTGCTTTACTTTCTTCTTCTCCTTCTCCTTCTCTGGAATTCATTGATTTTAATAATACCGCAAATCTAATGAGAATATTGTCGTCACTGACGATAAAAGTCTCGAAATTTTGAGGCAGACCAACGTTACGGCATGTATATGCAGGGCATTCTCAAACAGGCACGTGATCAAAAATGTCCAGGTAAGGCGCTGTGCACCAAAGCTGCGGTGACAGGGGAAAAATAAGACAATAATCGGTGAGCTCCATGTTCGTTTTGAGCGGAGAAAAAGAGGAGGAGCTAAAACAACCCGTCAAGGGGGGGAAAACCTCCATCCATACTACCGACCAAACGCTCATTACTTTATATATCCCTGAACCGACCATGTCCAGCCCATGAAAATCATGCTCTCCAAGCTAATCCCGAATGAACGGCGAAAGGAATAGAAGGGGCCTCGTCGCTACATGAAACTGGGGAATGATCGCGAACCTTGTCGTTAAGCCAACGAGGAAAGACATTTACTTTTGCATCATGAGCTGGACGAACTCGTTGTCTGCATACTGTTAGCACACTGTGGAAACGGCTAGAGTCTTCACCCTCGGACTCATAGGAACGTACAGTCGATACGGCCATCGCCGTCCTGGTCAGCTTCGCGGATCATCTCGTCAACTTCGTCATCCGTCAGCTTCTCTCCAATAGACGTCATGACGTGTCGCAGCTCGGCAGCAGAGATGAAGCCGTTGTTGTCGCGGTCGAACACCTATTTGGGGTACCATAACAGTCAGCACTGAAGAAAAGAGTCTTTGGGGCGACCAAGTAGACAGTATCTGGGCAACAAACCTTGAAAGCCTCCCGGATTTCCTCCTCGGAGTCGGTGTCCTTCATCTTGCGGGCCATCATGGTCAAGAACTCTGCGCAACGAAAAGGTATGAGGTCAGCCAAGCGCAGCTAATATTGCAACCTGCCAGACGGGTCTGGCACGGAGGGGCTTACCAGGGAAGTCGATAGTGCCATTGTTATCGGCATCGACCTCGTTGATCATATCCTGCAGCTCAGACTCGGAAGGGTTCTGGCCGAGGGATCGCATAACGGTGCCCAGCTCCTTGGTAGTGATTTCGCCTGCCGTACCATGGATCAGTATACCGCATCCGTTTGCATTGCCAGGTTGGCCAAAAATATGGGATAATCGTGCGCATTTGAACAACAAGAAAAACGATTCGAATCGGGTAGAGGGACACTAATCATCTTGGGGAAGCGACTCACCATCGCCATCCTTGTCCTGTATCATGGGAAGTATTGGTTAGCCAGTAGTACGTCATCAGGGTGCGAACACGAGGCCAAGATAACGGCACAACGGGATAGAAGCGAGCTAGTGTTGTGAGTAGAACTTACGAAGAGGGAGAACGCCTCCTTGAACTCGGAAACTTGCTCCTCGGTCAGAGAATCGGCCTGTGGGAGATCAGAAGTAGTCAGCAGCTGGCCAAGTCTTGTAGAAGCTGCCTTCGTAGAGGTATGCAGTAGGGCGACGTGAGAGAACCTCACCACGCCGCCCCCCCTCAGCCGGGCGCGGGGTGCTGAAGAGTCCTCCGGCAGCGGGGAAACAGCATCGGCGAGCAAGAAAAGGGCGGACAAACCATGGTTAGATAGTCTGCAGAAGAGATCTGAAAGGTTTATGAAGGGGAAGAGTTGCGTGCAGGCGACTCAAGCTATTGCTGGTGGTCGTGGGTTATGGGATTGGGGTGGGTTGCAGATGAGACCGTTTTGTCCTTTGTCGGTCGCCTTTATGGGGCTGCCGCTTGCCAGCGAGGGGTGCCTGTGTTTTCTTAGGGGGGAAAAGATGGAGGGGAACCCTCTTCGTTGCGGTGAGCCTAGGCCGCAAAGCGAAAGGTGGCTCGCGAGTGGCCCGTCCCTGTCCTTGGCCCGAGCGTTGGGCTGAATTTCCAAACCCCCATCCATCAATTCAGATGAAATACGTAACTACGAAGTATGTACAGATTTACAATGTAAATTCCAAGCCTCGCGGAGGCTGGGTCAGGGCCTCCAACCAAGGCTGGGCTGGGACGGGGACTGGGGATTGGGATGGACCAGATGCCCACCGGCACTTCTGATCATCGAAAATGGGCTCTACCTCATCAGCATTCATTGGTAGTAGATGGCTGGCGCTGGGTTGAGGGAGCTGCTTCGATTGTACTTCAAAGTTACTGCTGTGCACACGACCTACATACCATACGTGCATATTAAACCTATGCACACAGTCATCCCAGGCTTACCTATGTACACACACCAGAGCGCCGTGTCAATTCATGCAGCTTGACAACAACCTGGACAACTCGCGCGCACATGCTATTCACTCCCTTCTCTCTGTATGTCTCTCAAGCCTACCAGAACCTGCAACTGACCGCCTGAGCCGCGTTTGCTGAATGCATGGGGTAATCCTATACAACAAATTGAAACTCTAGGACTGGTACTAATGAACAACAACTATCTTGAAAATGTACTAGAAACACCGAGCTGATTAAGTTGAACACTGCCTGGAAGTATAGCCAACCTGGGGGGGATTGTTCCCTTGTGTCCCTCTCTCTTTTTAATTAATTTAATATATTTCCCTTCAGTAAATACAGGTGTCACGCTTTAGACATGCAAAAAGCTCCAGGTCTGGATGTGCGGCACCAAAACAACCCACTCGCCCCAGCGCCAGTGGGTTAGTGGTCAATTGGGTTTAGCTCGAGCTCGCGGCACTCCCCAGCTCCAGGAGCTACGTCAGCCTTCCTAGGAGATAACCTAAACCCATGCGCATCTCGCAGGGCTAACTTAGCCATTCCGACACATGGCAAATGTACTGTACACTATGTCCTGTAGACTATCGCCAACAATCGCTGCAGCCCATCCAAATCCCACGCACCGAGCTCTGAACGCAATCGCCACCACCTCGCAACAGCGAAACCAGCGATAACCGTAGAAACTGCTGCTCCCAGGACCTCCCCTTTTCTTACAAGTGAAGGGGTCCACAGGCCCCCCGGATCTGCGTCCGCCATGTGGCGAGACCGCACCAACCTGTACGGCCTCACCTCTTAACTCTTCCCCATCTCATCTAAGCTGCCCTCCATTAGCTCCGCCTGCTGACTGTCCCCGTAAAAAAGATATATCTCCTACCGGCAGTCCTATGCACACCACCCGGCCAAGAAGACCCGTTACTCAGCTCCCAGCGGCAATGCCTTCTCAGACTTCGGCCGCGGCGGCGCATCTACCTCCGAGGACCAGCAGGGCCTGCTCTCCGGCGCCGATTACGACGATGGCGATGCCATCATTGAAATGGACCTCCTGCCCCCGCGGTGGGCTGACGTTTCGGACGAGGTGGCCGACCTGCTAGCCGACATCGCCAAAAAATCCCAGACACTGGACCGGCTGCACCAGAAGCATGTACTTCCCGGCTTCAACGACGACGAAGCCAAGAAAGCCGAGGAGAGCGAGATTGAGCGACTGACGCAGGGCATAACCAAGGGCTTCCACGACTGCCACCGCTGCATACAAAAGGTCGAGCAGATGATCAGGGAGGGCAACATGACCAGGGCGGAGGAGACCATGGCCAAGAACATACAGATTAACCTGGCAACACGAGTACAGGAGGCCAGCGCAGGGTTTAGAAAAAAGCAGAGTGCATATTTAAAAAGTAAGTCGAAGCGGAGAGAAGGGTGGCTTGAAGGAGATCTCGACCTTCCTCGCGAGGAATTTCTGTTCTAGTCTTTTGGTTCGTGCGGCTGACCTTGCATCGCTTTAGAATTGCGCGGGATGTCGGGACTCGGCGCTGCCTCTCCAGGTGGCGAACGGTCTTCTACGCCGATGTCATCGGGTTATGCTGCGGACCCGTCGCTCCTGGAGTCGGATGCTGACAGGTCATACTCACAATCGGCGTTGCAACAAACCACCCACCAAAAGATGCTCCACAGCAATGACGCCGTAATACTGCAGAGAGAACGAGAGATAGAGGACATAGCGCAGGGTATAATCGAGCTTGCGGATCTGTTCAAAGACCTCCAGACCATGGTTATCGACCAAGGCACTATGCTGGACCGAATAGATTACAACGTCGAGCGCATGGCGACTGATGTGAAGGGGGCCGAGAAGGAGCTAATAATAGCGTCGGGCTACCAGAAGAAGACCACGAAACGGAAGATAATATTCTTGCTGCTCCTCATCATCGTGGGAATGATAATTCTCCTTGTCATTAAGCCGAAACGACATGGTGATGACGGCGGCGGAGGAGATGGAGAACTGGGAGCAGGGACAGCAGCAGCAGCTGAAGGCGGTAAAGGGTAATCCCTGTGATATTTTTATTAGGCGATCTGTGTATGATTACTACTACTCCGAGAACTGGACGGGTTCTGCATCTATCGCTTGAAGCAGGCTTGATTTCACATGATAGTCACAAAACAAGAAATGAGGCCCACATGAGGGATATCGAATTCTCGAGATGTCGAACATTTCAGCATGCGTTTTCCCCCGGACTGTTGCGTACACCGCCGAAGTGTCACACACAAGATGCTCGCCTTCATTCTACGCTCGCACACGGCGTGGCTTGAGTTATCATCATACTTGCGTAATACAAGCGGACGCCGGTCATCATGGGGTTATGGAGCATTGGGGTTTCGTGCATCTCCAAGATGCTTGATCTATGCCCGGTTTCGGTAGTAGAATAGCTTCTAGAAGCCTGATCACGGTAGATCGCTCTCACAAGGCCCCCCCGCCACGGCCACACCGACACCGCATACCGAGCCACAGCGCTTTCTCCTCTACCTGTCCAGAGGTGCGAGGCTTTCGAATTACGTGATGTTATATCGTTCTAAATACCCATATTTTCCACTTTGGGCCAGAGTGGCTTCCCTACCGCCGGTACGGTTGCACCCTTCAGGAGCTAACTAAGCCCTGCGAGCGGTGGCTAGTTAATAATCAGAAAGTCACAGAGAAGCTATTTGTCGAACTTTCTTTTCTTTTCTTTTCTTTTTTGCCCCCCAAACCAGGCCGTCCACCAAGCGGGACGGGGGGCGGCCATGCTTCCTGCTTCTTTCATTCGCCTACCCGAAAACTGGGGTTGCGCAAGCTTCGTTTTCCTTTGAAACAAGGCCGTGCTAATTTTATAGCCTCCACATTACGCTTGCACCGTTTTGGGAGGTGTTGAGGTAGAGGCTCACACAAAGAACATTCCATTCTTCGCAGGCTCTGTCGGCGGCCGCAGATACATCATGGATCGTAAGGGTGAGCTATCCTGCCCTTGCGCGATGTCTTGGATCTAACCAATGGGAGCAACTGAAGCTGTAGGCACGGCCGCCCCGGACTTCACCTATGGCGCCTCTAGATTTTCTTCTGCGGGTTGATCACGACAACTCTGCGCCGCGGGAATGAATATCAAAACAAGAGGAGGGTGAAGAACCCTTGGATGTTTTATCTGACGATTCTTCTTCTCAGGCTTCCCCAAAGAAGAAGCTCAGATCAAATGTTGGCCTATTTGCCATACACTAAGACTCGTCTCATAGTGTCTTGCAGGAGTATGTCCATAAGCACTCTTGCAGCTTGGCCTCTATGTGAGCTAGACAAGGGCACGCACCTTCTCTTGAGCCAGGGTTTATGCCCAACCTTTTGTGCCTTTCGGCAGCTCCGAAGAAAGATATCTCCCTCAGTCCTACCGCCAAGTAACTTCGGAGCGTCTCGGGGTACTGTTTGATAGTCAATTCCAAGAGACTCGCGGGAACCCCTTAGAAATGCTGACGTTTGGGGCAAGGCAAAATTGATAACAGAGAAGAGTCACGGTGCTCATGTGCAGGATAAGCAGTCGAGGGGGTGAAAAAAAGGGTACCCTGGAGATGCAGTCCAAAGCCTTGGTTTGATGCGCGGGGCATACCGTCTTCTTGGGTGTTTCCTTTGCAAGACTTTGCTGGAAGTAAAATAACAGTCTCTGTCTACTAGAAGTATATAAGACCATGCTGGCATCTCGCTGTCCATTTATGGAAATGTGTTATAGCCCAATACCATTTGACATATACCAACTTCCAGCAATATTCTCACATCTCTACACGGATCTTGATCTTCGAAACTTCTTCTCTAAAATGCCGTCCATAGCACAACTCATCCCATCGTACGTAGACAACCCCCTTTTTACTCATGCGGAGGTCCACCACGGATTGTACCCACAAACTCTCTCTCTCTCTCTCTTTCTCTTATTTTCTGATAGAGGAATACCTGCTCACCAAGATTGATAATATAAACAGAAGCCGGCCCTCCGAAGCCCCCAATCACTCCTCGAGTGTTTTTACCTCCAACACTGACACGGTCGACATGATCAGCCATGAACTATCAGCCGCTCGTTTAGACAACTATCTTCAGGATCCGTTGACCTGGAGCAACAGACTCATCACACTACCAGACAGAGCCTGCTCCCCGGGCGCCAGCGTTCATGAATCTATATCGAAGATGGCTGTGGAGATAGGTGGCCTCATGCAGTGTCTTCCAGAAAGGAATTAACCACCGAGGAACGGGAAAAGGAAAATAGAAAATACGTGCAAAGATTGGATAAGGATTAGAATAATTAGATTAGAGTAGGCATACCTGCAAAAAGAGTTGGGCCAATCTGGATTGTTCAAGTATTTAGACTTAGTCTTTGTGTGAAGGTGCATCGTACACAGTAACGCAGGTAGCATGTCATGGCACCATCGTTTATATCTATAGACATATTCTCCCCAGTCATGCCTTTCGAGTTGCCTGGGATTAGTGGCAAGAGAAGAACTCCAAACGCGTGAAAGCATCGCTATTTTTTCTCGTAAAAGAAGAATATACCTGGAGAAAACTACTTAGTTGGCCAACTGCTAGAAAGGCAGAGTCGGAACTGTGATTTTAGTATTGCCTTTCAGCGTACCATTGCACAAGAAACCACACTGGACTCAAAGAACCATCAGAGAAGTATGGGACAAAAGATTTATTCTTCTTTAATTTGATTATTTACTATATTTTGGGGGGTATCACAGTTTATTGTAAATCTTATTTCTACTCCTGAGAACGCCAACGTGGGGAATTGGACCGGGGATAGTGCTGTGCATATTCCCGAGCCTTGTTCTGAGCTGATCTGGCTTGTTGCCAAAGTCGGCCTTCTTGAACGCGGATGCGCGACCGGATCTGTTCAAGAGGAGGGAGAAGCTCACCACCCCAAGCATCGTCGCACAACTTCTTCATTTGTCCTAGCGAAAGCACATTCATATTTCGTGCAGCTTGATGGGCGGCCTTGTGAGCTGGATAGTCCCCATACAACTCTGCCAATCTTAACTGTATGGCCTTTTGGGCGCCCTGGAGACCAAAGCGCAGCCCGCGGTCGTGAAGCTCACGCAGCACACGAATTGAACGGGCGAAGTGAGTCGAGTATGTATGATTCTCGCTCGGCCCGATCAGTGGGATGTGCCTGGGAGCAGTACCGAGCTTGCGGAACGACCAGCGGAGGATGTCTCGCTGACATTTTTCATCAAATATCTGATTTAGCGGGTGTTGTGGGTTGTGTGGCGGCGTATCGAGGGGAATGTACACGCCGATTAAGTTTTCCACATCCTTTAGGGGCCGTGCAAGGGGCGAAGGGACATCATTTAGATGGATGGGCATAAACCCTGGTCGCGCTGACTGCCTCGAAGTATAGTATATAATTAGCTCCATGGCGAGGTCCAAGAGCTCATCAATATGGCCCAGTCGTCCAAGAAGATATACAAGCTTTTTCCAGCTTAGAACCGGAACGGGGACATCCATGGAGCTCAATCGTCGACATAGCGTAAAGTAGAATGCGAGATCCTGAGGAGGTAGATCAGATCGAGGGTGCCAGCTTAAGCGTTCGAGGTGCCGAAAAATCACAGCACAATGGGTTACATCAAGCGCAGTCCCCGTTGCTTGCATATCATCAAGGACTCGGAGTACGCCCCTGAAGTCCTTCTGCATGAGGTAGAAAATGAGAAGGCTGTTGGCTGAGCTTCGTTTAGCTTGGTCGATGCTGGCAAGTCGTGCCGCCATCAGCAGTGTATACGTTCGCCAATCTCCTGACGCTGCGCTGGACTCTAGCAGTCTGCCCTGTAGCTGCGAATCATCAAAGATTTCTGGATGAAGATCGCTGCTCAATAGATCCGTCAGAAGTTCGGTATCTCGAATTCTAGCAAAATGGCGAATGGTGCTCACGTAGCCACCACCAGGAAGTGAGATGCCCATATCCTCCAGTTGAGAAATCCGTGACACGATTCCGTCTGCTGTGCCCTCCCGAAGACAGATGGCTTGGAATGATAACGGACCAATCTGACGAATCCCGAGTGCTGCTAGCACAGAGACCGCGATGTCCAGGCTGAGCCAGGAAGTCGCAAACCACCGAGACCCGAGGCTGTCATTATAATTTTTGGCATTGAAACCAAAAGTCTTTCCGTGAACACGATTCATGAATTCGCGGGAGAGCTCGAGCTGCGGGTCTTCCTCTGCTTCGGTACGCGAAGAGTCGCTGTGCCCGATGGCGAGAACTTCTTGAGGATGAAGCCTCGTCTTGTTCCAGTACCCCTCGAAAAATCTCAGGAATTGCTTTGCTGGTGCATAAAGCAACGGTCCATCGTCGTGACTGATACACATATGGCGCCAGAGGAGGGCCAGGCGCGACTTGCCACGGCCGTATAAGTACGGGACGAGAACATCGTACATTCGTCGTTCAGGACTCGCTATGTACAAGGATTGTAGAGTGAAGGATGATGCCAGAACATCATCTGTCGAAAAGATTTGGATCATTCTTGTGAACTCATGAGAACCGGGATAAAACCGAGGAACAAGCTGGAGATGCCATCTAACAGCTTTCTCGTGCTGATGGGTGCGCAGAAAGTATGGAACAATCGTGGTGTACAGATCCGGCCATTCAGTCCCATGTATCTCGTGCATCCACTCGGCATATATCCAAACACTATCCAAGAACTGCTCGTTGTTCAATCGTAGGGCGGACTCCAGAATTGTCTGAAAGAATCCCCTTGATACCGGGTTGTCGACCTTGTATATCTGTTTCCTCCCCCACATTCCGCCCCATAATTTGCGCACACCCTCATCGCCATGAAGTCGATGAAGATACTGTAACAGTATAGACCATAGTCTGATATCGCCTGCTACACGTGCGGTATCCACAAGTAGAGGCCGAGACCATGTTTTGCCGAAGGACTCACGTTGGAAGTCGGTCTCGATCGCTAGCCGCTCAGGGTCATCCAAGAGCCATTGCCAATTTCCAGGTGGTTCGGCCGGCTGCGCCAAGTTTTCTTTCTTTAAGCGCCTTCCGTTCCTTGACGGTCTCGGAGTTTGCGAGGAGGTAGGCGCGTCATCTAGCTCGGATTCCGTGTTCCTGCTGTCCAACGCCAGCGTGGCAAGCGATCGCGAAAGATACTTTTGATCATATGGTAGCCAGGGTGAATGCTGAACTTGTCGAACTGGGCTAGAAGTAGGGCGAGGTCTCGAGAGCTGACATGCATCAGCAACCACACGTGGAAGCTTCACATCTCGAAATGCCCGTCGCGCCGATCGCATTACTGCGCCCGTCCCATCCCAAGCAACCTCGTAAGGAGTGGTGTGGTCAAATCTACGATCGACTCATTGGGTGTAAGTAGCGCAGTATCTGGTGGCAACACAAAACAATGCTGAATTTCGAGACTGAGAGGCGTAAATGTAGATAATGAGTGATCGACTTTTGCAGAGCAAGAATAGCAGTCTGGAGATAATAAATCGAGCTCGAAATCGGCCAGGTACGAAAAAAGATTAATGGACCCCCGTTACTAATTGGGCGGCTTCCAATGGGTCCGGCAGCCGGGGGGTAGAAATTCGGCAAAACTCAGCCTTAGTCATGCTGGGTGGAGTCCCATCGAGCCATTCCCGACAGACGTTCAATTGAGCCATCTTCGATTGCTTCATTTCTAGCTTCTCCCAACAGCTATTGCATTTCACCTCCAACCACCGAACCCTCCCTAGTTTCTGCGCAGCAAAACCATCAAGATGGGGTATGTTGTCACCTCTCCCGCTGAATTGGTCGTGTCCCTCCGTCCCGAGAGCTCTCAATCGCTCCCACCCTCGCATCATACGATACGCGAAAAAAAACACCGACCACTGCCGCTCTCTCACAATCTCTGCTAACCATAGCTTTGCCAGTCTCGTCAACGCCCAAAACAAGGTACCTCAGTACCAGAAGTTCTACCAGCAGGCCTACAACCAGCACACCCGCCTCTGGATGATTGTACGTGACATGTCTATTCAGTGGAAGGCAGCCGAGCGAGAAACGAGGCAGACAGATCATTAACTTAATATGGCGCAGGGTCAGCGAAGCAGCTACCTCTTCCTCCCCTACAAGGTTCTCATGTGGGGAACTCTCGGTGGTATGTTCAGATAACGCCCAAGTGCAATGTATCTGCATCTGTGACTGACACGAGCACTTTAGCTTCCATGTACATGATGGGTCGCAAGATCTTGGGCTACAACTCTGCCTTCGGAAAGGAGTAAGGATTCGGCTCCGAGATCGAACGGCTGAGGAAACAGGAGTACATAGAGCGGACCAAGAAAGGCAGTGTACTGTCGGAGAGGGGGCGATTATGAGTGTCTTGATAGAATAACTAAATAGACGGACATTTCACCAGATCCCTCCAGGATTCGTCTCATACTATGCGCTAACTTTACTAACGTTTATCCTGCCATCATCTATGGGTTGTCAGGATACAATGATGGCGTTGATATCACGGAATATCACCTGTGATCGATGTGCGTGTTTAAAAACCAGCCCATGTCTTCATTACGCCGTGGATGCCAAAATTTGCTCCCCCAGCAGCTCAAACTACTTTATCTAGAATACAGCAGCCGATCGTATCGACTGGCAGAAGCGGTCCAGAAAAGGGTGATCTGGAAGGGCTGCCCATCATATTACGTCAGATCCAGTCCTTAAAATATGTGCGTGCAGAAGCAGGTTGCCCGACGCCTCATGTTTAGTAGCCCACAGCACCAGGGGCTTTCTCATCCTTACGCAAGCTCATTAGCATCTCGCGGAAGCGCTCCTTGCCAGAGCCGCTGGCACCACCCTTCTGGCCCTTTCCACTGACGTCAACCAGCTTGGAGATGCGCTCCCAGCTCGTGCCACCGGAAACTGTGTCTTCTCTGCTGGCTAGAAACTGCTCGGCCTCCTTGCGGGTCTGGGCGATCGCTTTGTCCTTCTTGTTGTTGTAGTTCTCGTAAAAGTCGTCGATGTTCTGCTGGGCCTCCTTGACAGTTTCGGCCTTCTGAGCAGCGAATTGTTCGGCTCGCTTGGCGTTTTGGGCATCACGCTTCTCGCGCCACTGCTTGATCACCTCGGGCTCCTCCTCCTCCTCGGCATAGGCTGCGTAGCCCGAGTTGTAGCTAACGGAAGGACCAGTGATGGTGCCACCAGGAGCGACTTGCTGCAGATGAAGTTAGAGGATTCTAAAGCTTAGAAAGAAGCTGGGAGCTGCAGCTATCCGAAGGGGGGTATGAAGTACCTCGTTGCCGGAGTTGAGATCGGGAAACTGGCTCGCAAACTGTGCATCTCCTCCGATCGGAATGCCACCTCCACCGAGCAGGTCATCGGATGGATCTTCGAAAGCAGCGGCGTCTGCACTTGTGGCGAACTGTGTCGCATCATCGCCTAGAAGAGCACGTTCGCGGGCGAGGAAATCATCTGCAGAACCGGAACCGACGTCTTTAACCTCCGTCTGGGCTGTTTTTCACACAAGTCAGTCATCGGTTGCAACACCCATAAATCGCGAGGGCAAGCAGGCCTTACCACCAGAGTCGAAGTCGTCGAGCGACGGAAATCTGTCCGCCATGTTGGCTGTGGTACGAGTAACGAAAAGAAAAAGATATGCAGATGAGTACAGGCAGAGAGGTCGAAAGAGCGACACGGATTATGTGTATCAGTCACCAAGATGAGAATTGGGCTGATTAAAGGGAGAATGTAGATGCGTGGTGATTGATTGTTCGATGTGCAGTCAAACACCTGGCGCCTGGTTGTTCAGTTGCGCCGTCGCGAGGCCAGGTTCCACAATCGAGCACAAGCTTGGACACCCCTCTGGCCGCCGGTCAGCCTCCTGGCCCTTCTGTGCTACCCAGGCGGGCTGCTGGTTGACTGTGCACGCAAACGGTAACAATTGGGGTGCGCCCAGAGAAGGGTCGGGGTACGTACCCCCGCTAGCGTCATTGGCCCATGCTGCAATCAATTTGAAGGGGGATCAATATGGGAACTGCACATATGTGTACAGTACCAAGTAAGCACTGGTGGATATACACAGTACTTTGCGCATATGTAGTCTGCTGGAACATTGGTTAGTGCGGTCGCCGTGATTGGTTCATGGGTGGAAGGATGTGGGCCAGAGCTGCAGCTTTCCCAGCGCCATTGACCCCCACAAGCAGCAGCGAAGAGCTCCCTGCCAACTTCACAGCAGCTTCAGGGTTCGAGCTCTCCGACAATCCTCCGCCATCGTTCCAGGGAACACGTGAGACGTGGAAAGAGGGTAGCATCACGTACTTTGCGTGTCCGGGCTGATCTCATCGCTCTGCACTCGAGATTGCCTCCCAACTGCTGCTCGAGCGCTGCTTGTGGGCACAGTCGGCATCAGGATTTAGCTAGACTGGCATCTCTCTGTTTCTTGGGGAGCTGCTTAGCCCAGCTCAAGGCGTTGCTGGTGACTCCACCCATCGTAGATGACCTCAAAAGCCCTGAACTGAATAAACAAACAACCAAGTCAAAGTGAAAACGCACCGCATACCAGCTGCGACGTACGGCGCCTGCATAGTTTCCGTCCTCTCGGCTTCATCTTGCACCCACAAGCCCCAAAGTTGCCGGGGATTTCGCAGATTGCACTGTCTTTTTCAATCGCCAACCCCTAGGGACTGGTTGCAGGCGACCTTCACACACACACCACCCACCCACAACCTACCTGACTACAGAGTCTCTTTTCCATCTTCCAGTCCGCTCTCTGTCAAGATGTCGTACACCGACGATTCGGTGCTCGCCAAGTTGTCTACTCTGGCAGAGACGCAGGAGAGCATAGTGACAGTAGCCCAATGGATAATGTTCCACAGGTACGTTTACCACCCGAGACCCGCAGCCTTTGAGAGCCCCGATGTGGTAGCAGGAGATTGGTTATTAAGTTATCCTCTAGGCGCCATGCAGACCGCACCGTTCAGATATGGCTTCAACGACTCAAGGACTCGACAAGCCATAAACGGCTGAATCTTATCTACCTCGCGAACGGTAAGAACTGATCGCATGCATTGGGCTGCATGCCTTTGCCTGCATGCTGCGAACACGTGGTTTTCCCATTCTTTCTTTTTTTTTTTTTTCCCAGTACACATAGCTGATATCATATCCATATGCAGAGGTGTGCCAGCAATCCAAGGTTCGTCACAAGGAGGACTTCTTGGTGGCTTTTTCGCCATTTATTGCGGAGGGGACTGCCACTGCATATAAAGGTGCCCCTGTCGATATCCAGCAGCGAATCCGTCGGGTCGTGGATGTCTGGAAGGAGCGCAAGGTATTCGAAGAGCCTATACAGGCAGCGGTTGACAACCGAATTGATGGTGAGTGTTCGAGCAGATAATCTGGCTTCATGTCACGCGATCACCACGCTAACCATTAGAATAGAGCTCGACAAGGTTCGAGGCACCAGCAAAGCTGGCTTTGGAGGTGCTATCTTTGGGAGCTCGTCGGCTTCGATTCCCCCGGAACTATCTGCCCTTGTGCCCCCTCAACAGAGCATTTCAAAGCTTGCTCTGTCCACCAAGACATCTCTCAGCAGCGCCAACCAAGACTACGGCAAACTGATGGGTCCAAGTGCCGACGTGCCTTCTGCTCCCGTTTATGCTGCTAAGCTCAATGGACTGTTGAAAACCCTCGCTAATGCCGAGGGTGCTGTAGAGCAATGCGTTAAGGCTCGAAAAACCTTGGTTGAGGAGCTCCAAAAGATCTTGGACACTAATAAAGCGGCCCTGGCCGCGGACGAAGAGCAGCTCGACACATTCAAACAGCGCAAGGTCGAAGTAGATGACAAGAAGAGGGAGGTGGAATTTGCCATCATGCAGGGACTGTCAGATAATGATGCACCGGCCTCCAATGGCTTGCACGACCAGACAGCTCCAGAGCCAGATATGCCAGAAGTTGAAGCGCTTACGCCTCCCTCAATGGAGCCAGAACATGATCCATCGGAGCAAGACTCCAGTCATACCCCAGAGTGGTCGGCTGAGCCCTCCGACAGCTCTGCCGCGCCTAACATGGAGATGCTGTCAAACGTGACGTCCCACTACAAGTCGATGCCATCGACAAACGGCTCCAAGAAGCGCCGGTTGGATTCGGGAGATGACTTTCCAGATCTCGGCGGAGATGACGGCATCGACGCAGATGTTGCCGAGATGCTACGTAAGGACAGCAGTGGTGGTGTTTAGATTCATCATATATAAAAAGTACGTGAAACACACAAGATATGAAAGTGCCATCGCAATGAAGGAAACAGCAATGGCCAAGATGGGATTTGCACTTTCTGTTGTACTTCGCTGGACCAATCTTGTTCCGTGGACCGAAGTTTTTCGATCGGCTTAGGATATGTATTTCCCAAACGGAGTCAGCACATCGTGTCGCTTAATGCAGAAGATCTCCGCAGAAATGGTTCTTCCCCCCATTGGTGCACGTCAAGTATCCTGCCTATAAAGTCTGACACATGAAAATCTCTTGCAAACTTCGTAAGCCGTAATCTTCTCCCTTACTTCTCCTCGTCAGATATATTTTCACTCTCTCTAAATAACCTGATGGCGTTCATACAGCAGTAAGTATCGATTCCCCCAGCCACAAGAGCCATGTGAAGGTTGTTTTCTGACATATATCAAGGAATCCTGTCTCTATCGAAGACTTGCGCAAGATCGCCGAGTTTCGTGGGTTTAAACTGAATTCGCAGGATGAGCCTGAATTTCTCTCTCTCGCCCAAGACTCTCAAGATGCGATCAATTTTGTTCTAAGTCTGCCGGACTTTGTTGACCCTAGACTTGTCGCTATTGACGATGTGTCTAAGCGCACGTATACGCGACCATCTCAGTCAGATAATCCATTGAATGCGTGGAGCCATAGGGTAGGTAGCCCAGAGCTAGTCCTCGGATCCGTCTGGTATATAGACTGACTGATAGTAGACCGAAATCAAATCGACCGCAGAAACTGCACAATCGGGTTTGTTGTCTGGCAGAACGATTGCTATAAAAGACTGCATTTCCGTGGCCGGTGTTCCACTCACCAACGGCACCCATGCATATCACCTCAGCAAGGATAAGCCCTACCCGATCCCTTCTCTAGATGCGCCAGTGGTATCCCGCGTCCTTGCGGCCGGGGCTACAATCACGGGGACAGCAACATGTGAGAGTTACTGTGTATCGGTGATGTCATTTACCAGCGCAACTGGCCCGGTGGAAAACCCTTGGCTCAAGGGCTACTCCACAGGAGGGAGCAGCAGCGGTCCAGCGGCACTGCTTGCTTTAGGCGTTGCCAGGCGCTGGAAGCAGGCACATAACATCGAGCCTGAAGATCTCGGTGAAGGAGTCGATCTCGCTGTTGGCGCTGACCAAGGGGGCAGCATCCGGCTGGTAAGCCTTTGGATTTTTTAATCCTTCGCCTCTACACTCCGTTCTACTGATCGATGAACTGCCACTAACGGGACCATTCATGTAGCCTTCAGCATATTGTGGGATTTATGGCCTGAAACCAACACGCGGCCTCGTTCCTTATACTGGTGCTGAGCGTCTGCATCCCATCTCGGATCATGCAGGGCCCATGGCAACGTCTATCCGTGATCTGGCTGTGCTATTGCACGTCCTCGCGGGTTACGACGGGTTCGATCCTTATATGACGCCCGAAACGCCTCTCCGTGCCAATGTGCCGTTGTACCATGAGCTGCTGGATTCGGAGATTGCCTCGCGCACCGCAGCTGGAACGTGGACCCCGACAACCGCGGCGGCAGGCTTGAAAGTCGGCATCCTCAAGGAGTCTCTCGAAGTCCCCGGCCTGGATCTGCAGGTAGTCCTCGCCATCCGCGCCGCGGCGGCGCGCTTTGCGGAGCTCGGCGGCGAGGTGCACGAGGTGTCGGTCCCTCAGCACGCCTATGGGGGTTACGTGTACCTGGCGGCGGGCAGGGTCTTGTCTTCAGACTCGTTTCTGAACCCGACGTCTGCGGATCTACCGTACCCGTTCCTGACTGACGCTGCGCCCCTGGACCAGACGTGGTACGAGGAGACGGTCCGAACGCAGCCGCAGGCCGTGCTCACGGTGCTGAGCGGCGAGTACACGAGGGATAGGCAGCGGTACCCCGGGCCCGCGCGGCGCAAGATCCTCAGCCACGTCCACGAGCTCGCCCTGGCGTACGATGCCGCGCTGTCCGCCGGCGGTTTCGATGTGCTCATCACCCCCGCGAACCCGACCGTAGGCCTCCAGAATCTGGGCAGGGACGACCTCGGGGTCAAAGCCAAGGCGGACTTTGTGGTTAGTACCATCCTGAACACGTGCCCATTCAACATCACGGGACACCCGGGCCTCGTCATTCCCGTGGGCTGGGGTCAGCTAGAAGATGGGAAAGGGAAGCTTCCCATTGGGATGCAGATAGTCGGGAGGAAATGGGGTGAAGCGAAGATGTTCCAAGCTGCGGCGGCTTGGGAGGTTGGAGGACTAGGACTGGACGGCTAGAAAGAGGATTCATCGGTAGAGCTGGGACGATCTCGTTATCTCATCGTAACCCTCCGCGAGATCTATACTCTTCGGTCCAACAGCTCTACAGGCTTGAGGTTATTGGCTTGCTCGAACACAATCTGGCCCTGTTGGTTTCGAATCTCCTTATTTCTTTAACAAACGCTCTTTTAACTTGAGATCAATAATGGAAAATACCGCTTGGCATAGGAATTAGCTTGCGAAGCCCCCAAAGGCGCATCGAACAAACATCCTATGGACTGCAATGAGAAATGCTAGCAATATTGAACACGGCGCTGGAAGGTGTAATAGTTAAATGGGGGGTAACTTTACGTCCGGACATCCGATGTGCTTAGACTTACTGGATCCTATAGGTACTATGCCTACCAGCTGATTTACACTGTGCAATCATCCTACGGGGTAAACTCATGCCGATATGACGAGAGCAGGAACCATGAGACTATGTATACATTGTTTGAGGTAATATACTTTCTACCAATGTTGCTATATGAGCACATCTCAATTGTTGCTGAAAAGTAAAAGATTCTGTATATCTACCGGCCTACCAATCCAAACATTGAATGAACGAAGTTAACTAATGTACTTAGCTATACAAACCGGGACAAGTATAAGTCAACGCACCCTATCGTGCAGCGATCGCGGGCAAGCCCCCCTGCGACCTGAACAGGGTAGATTCTAATAAGTTGCATACGCACTCCAGGTAGCGTTGCGCGCGAGAGCCTGAGGGCTGTCCGTACTGCAGCGTAGTGCATCTGGCGTGCTTGGACTAGCGCTGTTTGTGGCTAGTGCCGGTTGGCTCCCCCGATCATCCTCGGCGATGACGGAACTGAAATTTGGCGAAATTCTAAAGCTCCATTAAATCACCGCAACCAACCACCAGCGCGTTCCGGATCATCAAAAAATCGCATCCACCGAAACGCGCTGCATACGATGCACCGGCCTCAACCGATCGCCGAACGTATACGCATGAATACGCGACACCAGTAAGCCTTTCAGAATGGCTTTGGGAGCAGTGCGACGCGCAGCGCTGCTCCCCCTACGCGGCTCGGGCTGGAGTTCGCTCTCACCCGCTGCCGCCTCTCCACCACAGACAGCTTGCGTCAAGTCCGGCGCGCTGTTCTCCAGTCCTGCGAGTGCAGCCCTCCCCGGCCATCTTGGAGTGAGAAACTTCTCCGTGTCTAGCCCTGCCCCAAGGGATGTCTCGGTGGGCCGGATATACAGAGAGATAACGGGAGCGTCGACCGCACGGCCGGGATATGCCTCCATCTGGGGTTCCCCGGTGTCGGCTCTGCGCTGCTTTTCAACAAGCAAGGTGGCCAGAAAAGATCCTGCTGTGAACGCGGAGGGTACCCAGGTGCCAGTGCCAGGTTCCAGCCAAGATGATCTGTCGCAGAATCTGCTCGAGAGGAGCGAGAAGGCTACGAAGGCCGCTCAGGTCAACCTGCGCGCGCGCCTGTCCAAGGAAAAGGACCCTAAGCGGCCGTGGTACAGGAGCTCAGGGGAGATAATACGGCTTCTGAGGCTTGCTCGACCGGAGCTCAAGTCCCTCACGGCTGCTGTCCTGCTCCTTCTCGTCTCCTCCGCCGTCACCATGTCGATTCCCTTGACGGTCGGCAAAGTCATGGACGCCGCTACCAAGTCAGACCACGAGGAGAGCAAAGTGTTTGGCATCCCCTTCTATCAGTTCTTCACCGCTCTTGCCGTGGTCCTCACTGTGGGTGCAACGGCCAATTTCGGTCGCATCATTCTACTACGTATTGTGGGAGAGCGAGTTGTTGCTCGCCTGCGATCGAAGCTGTACAGGAAAACCTATGTGCAAGACGCCGAATTCTTCGATGCAAACCGCGTCGGTGATCTAATCTCCCGACTCAGCTCGGACACCATCATTATTGGTAAGAGTATCACGCAGAATGTGTCGGATGGTCTACGGTCCTTGATCAGCGGCTTTGCTGGTCTGTCTGCTATGGCATGGATTAGCCCTGGTCTCACTACTGTCATTTTCTTCACCGGGCCTTTCCTGGCCACCGCTGCATTTGTCTACGCAAGATTTATCAGGAAAATCAGTCGCGACATCCAGAAGAACATTGGTACCCTCTCGAGAATCGCCGAAGAACGACTAGGCAACGTGAAAACAAGCCAAGCTTTTGCCGGGGAGATCCAGGAAGTGCGGCGCTACAACAACCAAGTCCGAGAAATATTTTCCTTGGGCAAGAAAGAGTCGATTTACTCTGCAGCTTTCTTTGGCTCCACCGGCTGGATGGGCAACATGACAATCTTGATGCTCCTCTGGTTTGGTGGTGGATACGTTCGCGACGGTTTGCTCTCGTTGGGCGACTTGACCTCATTCATGATGTATGCCGCATTTACCGGTTCCAGTCTCGTCGGTCTGAGCGGTTTCTTCTCCGAGCTTATGAAAGGTGTCGGTGCTGCAACCCGCCTGTTTGAACTTGAAGACCGACCTCCCAGGATCTCCCCTACCGAGGGTGTTAAGGTGGTATCCGCACAAGGGCCTATCAAGTTCTCCAACGTCTCTTTCGCCTACCCTACACGTCCAGCTGTTGCAATTTTCAACAACCTCGACTTTGAGATCCCATCGGGCAGCAATGTCTGTATCGTTGGCCCTTCTGGTGGCGGCAAGTCCACGGTTGCGTCCCTGCTGCTGAGATTTTACAATCTGGATTCGGGATCCATCTCCATTAACGGAATGGACATTTCCCGGATGAACGTCAAGTCACTTCGCCGCCGCATTGGCATGGTTTCACAGGAACCGGTGCTGTTCTCTGGCACCATTGCAGAGAATATCGCCTACGGCAGACCGAGGGCAACCACGCAGGAGATCATTGCAGCTGCCCGCAAGGCCAACTGCTTGCAGTTCATTAGCGACTTCCCCAAGGGATTACAGACGGACGTCGGCGCGAGGGGAACCCAGCTCTCCGGTGGACAGAAGCAGAGAATTGCTATTGCGCGAGCTCTGCTCAAAGATCCCGATATTCTCATTCTCGACGAGGCCACCTCCGCACTGGATGCCGAGTCTGAGACTCTGGTTAACAGCGCTTTGGGAGAGTTGCTCAAGGGCCGAAGCACTACTATCTCGATTGCCCACCGGCTGTCCACCATCAAGCGTTCGGATCAGATTATCGTGCTAAACAACCAGGGCTCCGTCGCCGAGATTGGATCCTACGTCAGCCTCAGTGCCGACAAGAGCAGCGCTTTCAGCAAACTTATGGAGTGGCAGATCAGCGGTGGTGACATTCCACCGGCCGCTGTACGACGTGACCCCCATCTGCTCGAGCGCGAGGTTATTGAGGAAGAGCTCGCCGAGGCAGAGGAAGAGGAGGTGCGCGAAGAAGAGAGTGCAAAGAGCGAGCCGTCGCAGTCGCAGTCGCAGATTCGTCAATGATGAGATACTTCATGATGAGATACTTCTGCTTGGCTGCTCAACCATGCTTGCAATTTAGTAATGACGGAACTTTTGTTGTACAGTGCTGCATTTTTTACGATACCTAAGATTTGGGTCTATGGCATTGGTCTACTACGACGGTCACGAGTAGCATGGCCACGGAAAAAAAATGACAGGACGGTATATGGTTCGGAGATTTCCCAATTTTCTTTTTTTTGTTTGTATGTATTTATAGAGAATTAATTCCTCGAAGCTCCACTCGACACCTGATATTAGTTGGATGAATTTAGAGGATATCTCTTTTTGGGGACAAAAGAAGGTTTTGCCGAGGGTGATTATTGTGTCTTGGCATAAACGGCCCCATAACCTGGAGCAAAGCCATCCCATAGCTTTAACCTCAGCTGCGCAGGCGATCCAGACCCAGCTGAAAGCAAGCTGGGAAGTGGATCTTTTGACTATAGAAACCTGTATATTCATTCCGCTGCTGAATGCATTGCCGCTGTTTTTGCACTACGAGCTATTCCATTATTCCATGCACGCCCGACCTAGTATTCCCAAAATTTGCAAGTCGTTGGCGCTTGTTGGCGACTGGGTCGACCCTTGCAGCACCCCGTGAGTGCATGTGATTTTTTTTGAGAGGTCAAAGAGCGACCGGAATTGGCTTGGCCTTGCTGGTACACTCGGCGGTTCCCAGCGGCTGAGAGCTAAAAGGATTCGGAGCGAACACTGGGCGAGCCCAGGGCTGTTCAACAGCAGCAATTGGTTACCACATGCGGATGGTTAGGTGATTTGTGTCACCAGAGCCCGGTATCTCATATTCCCGAAGCATAACAAAAACCGCGACTTGGAGTGGACGTTGGATTCCTATCCTTGCAACCCCATCCCTGAGCCACTACTTTATTAATACACAATATTAGAACCCTACCTTTACCCCTGGGCGATCCATCCAATCTTTGCCCCATCCAGAAACCGTCTCTCCTGCTTCGATTGTTGGACAAGCAAGACATAGCCAAATTACGTGTGAACCCCGTTGCGACCATGGTTGTCGAGTCTGAAGGCACATTCAAGGTTGACAATGTCAACCTCTACACCAAAACATGGCTGGTTAGTTTCGTGAATCACAACCAACACTGCTCAACTTACTGACCAGAGCACCCCGTTGCTTATGCTGGCAATTCAGCCTGATGGACCAGCTAAGGCAAAACTGATCATGGTCCATGGCTTCAGTGACCATGTGAACCGCTACAATGGACTTTTTACAACTCTCGCCAATGCTAGCATAGCCGTCTACGGCTTCGACCAGCGCGGGTGGGGCCGCAGCGTCAGGAAGCGATCGGAGCGTGGAATCACGGGCACGACGGCTGTCGTCATTGCAGATATTGTTGCATTCATCAAGACGCAGCTGCCGTCCGACATCCCCGTCTTCGTGCTCGGCCACTCGATGGGTGGAGGAGAGATCTTGACGCTCATGAGCATGCCCCAGTACGACGACGTGATTAGCCAAGTGCGCGGCTGGCTGCTCGAGGCGCCATTCATCGGGTTCACCCCGGAGGAGAAGCCCAACGCGCTGACGGTCTTCTCGGGCAGGCTGGCCGGCAAGTTGCTGCCGCACTTCCACCTGCTCCGGCGGTTCGCACCGGAGAAGCTGTCGCGGGACCCGGCTGTGCAGCAGAGCATCCGCGAGGACGACCTTATGCACGACACGGGCACGCTCGAGGGCCTGGCCAGCTTGCTAGACCGCACCAGCGCGCTGGCGGAGGGCAAGACGCGCCTGAGCACCAAGGTGCGCAGCCTGCTGCTCGCGCACGGCGACGGCGATCGCGTGTGCAGTTTCGACGTGGCCAAAGAGTGGTTCGACCAGCAGGGCAGCAAGCTCGAGGACGGCACGTTCACGAACTACGAGGGCTGGTACCACCAGCTGCACGCCGAGCCCGAGAAGGAGCGTTACTACGAAGAGGTCAAGGCGTGGATCCTCAAGAGGTCTGAGCCGGCGGCCAAGAAGGAGGAGGAGAGTGCGAAAGCTGGCGAGGAGCCGCAAGCCCCCGGCCCCAGCGCCGATGCCGCCAAAGCCGATGATTCCGCCAAGGCCGATGATTCCGCTAAGGCCGTTGAGGTGGATGCCTCTGCACCTGTCCCCGAGAGCTCGCCGGAGGCGAAGTTGTGAAGTCAAGTCTGTATCATGCCTTTGCTCTTTTCTCCTTTTTATTTTGACTACCCTAGGTTTTTTCCAAAAGCGAAAGCTGCCAAGATTGTTCAGGGGACTGGAACTATGTGTACTTTACTTGTGTAATGGGGCGGTAGTTAGTCCAGCAGTTTGTATTTCAAAGTCACCGGGGCTACACCTTCAGACTCTACTGAATTGATGTGTTTTACACTGAAGTTTGGCCATCATTGATTGTAATGGCCTGTCTTGCACTAGAACTTACAACCTAGGACAAAGGAACGAACGAATGAATGTGTTTTATACTTCCGACTTACGTGGAGCGAATGAATAGAACCAAGCGTTGAGTTCCCACATAACTCCTATAGCGCCAATCTGCGAGCGGAAATTCCCTTTTGCTAGCGACCAAGCTGCTGTCCTGTGTAGGCGATCTCTTGAGGCTTATTAGGAGGCTTAACTGAAAGCTCCCGGGTAGCTGGGAGGCACCAGCAACATCGAATGCACCGGGGTCTCCTGCAGCTGGTTCCAGTGAATGATTTTTTGATGCTAGGTAGACACTTTTTGTCCACTGTGCAATTTTCTATACCTTGGCGGTACCTCTATCAGCGCTTTGCTGGCGGCTGCGAGCAGAAGTACACCACAGAGAACGGAGAGGTATCTTTGGTGGGGCAGTAGCTGCCTGAAAAGAGCTAGTTGCTGCCTGAGAAGAGCACGTCCCACTGGCTGGCGCCAATTATCGATGAATGCGGTTAAGGGTAATAATTGGAGCGGGCGGGCTCTCCCTGATGCCAGCTTGTGCTGAGCGTCTCACAGCGGACGAACGTCAACGGGGGCGAGGATCCTCTACTGCTATATCGACACGCACACGGGTCACCACTCGCTGTCTGCGCCTACGGAGCACCCAATTCCCCCCAGCATCCCACCAACTTCCCGTCTCTTTGTCCTGGTCTCTGTCTGTACTTGGCCCCCGTTGGGCCTTTCTCTAACCCGCCGAGATGAGTTCCCGTAAGTCGGCCCCGCCCCTTGCCCACTGCCACTCCTAAATGACGATGTTGGGCGAGCCCGCCGTCTTACTTACCACCGTGTGTCCGCAGTCAAGCAATTCATCCGCAACGTCCGAGCGGCCAAGACCATTGCCGACGAGCGAGCCGTCATCCAGAAGGAGAGCGCTGCCATAAGAGCCAGCTTCCGAGAGGAGAGCGGTGACCACAATGTCCGGTGCGCATCTCAGCTAGAACGCGGAGCTTGAGGGGAGGGCGTGTGTGACACATGGAAGGCTGACTGGTGCTTATGCACATTTGCAGGCGCAACAACGTAGCCAAGCTGCTATATCTCTTCACCCTCGGCGAGAGAACACACTTTGGCCAGATCGAATGCATCAAGCTGCTCGCATCTCCCCGGTTCGCTGATAAGCGGTTGGGCCACCTGGCCACGAGTCTGCTTCTGGACGAGAATCAAGAAGTCCTGACGCTGGTCACAAACTCGGTGCAAAAGTGCGTACATCGTAATCGCTGCTTTGCTGTGTCTGGGGACTGGAAATATGCTGATATTGACCTCGCTGCAGTGACCTTGGACACTCTAACCAGTATGTCGTCGGCCTTGCGCTGTGCACTCTAGGAAACATTGCCTCTGTGGAGATGTCGCGTGACTTGTTCGCCGAGATTGAGAAGCTAGTATCGACAAACAACCCCTACATTCGAAGGAAGGCCGCCCTGTGCGCCATGCGGATATGTCGAAAAGTCCCGGATCTCCAAGAACACTTCATCGAGAAGGCTGCTGCTCTGCTGTCGGACAGACACCACGGTGTCTTACTGTGTGGCATTACCCTAGTCACCAGCATGTGCGAGGCGGACGAGGAAGAAGGAGGCGAAGAGGGCATCGTCGATAAATTCAAGCAGTTTGTCCCCGTCTTGGTGCGCACGCTGAAGGGCTTGGCCACTTCCGGATACGCCCCGGAGCACGACGTTACTGGCATCACCGATCCCTTCCTGCAGGTCAAGATTCTCCACCTGCTCCGCGTCTTGGTTCGCGGAGACCCTGAGGGAACCGAGCAGATCAACGATATCCTTGCTCAGGTGGCCACTAACACCGACTCGAACAAGAACGTGGGCAACTCTATTCTCTACGAGGCCGTGCGCACCATCTTGGATATCGATGCCGACTCTGGCTTGCGCGTTCTTGGTGTCAACATCCTTGGTAAGTTCTTGGCTAATCGTGATAACAATATCCGCTACGTTGCCTTGAACACCCTAGTCAAGGTTGTTGCTATCGAGCCCAATGCGGTCCAGCGACACCGAAACACGATTCTGGAGTGCTTAAGGGATCCCGATATTAGCATTCGACGGAGAGCCCTGGACCTGAGTTTTACTCTCATTAATGAGAGTAATGTTCGCATCCTCATTAGGGAACTTTTGGCGTTCTTGGAAGTGGCCGATAACGAGTTCAAACCTAGCATGACCAGCCAGATTGGAATTGCTGCAGATCGATACTCGCCCAACAAGCGCTGGCACGTTGACACCATGTTACGAGTGCTGACGTTGGCGGGCAACTACGTCAAGGAGCAAATCATGTCCTCGTTTATCCGACTTGTTGCAACGACACCTGAGCTGCAGACCTATGCTGTGCAGAAGTTGTTTGCCAACCTAAGGAAGGACATCACCCAGGAAAGCTTGACCCAGGCCGGATCCTGGTGCATTGGCGAGTACGCGGACTCTTTGCTGCGTGGCGGCCAGTATGAAGAAGAAGAGCTTGTCCAAGAAGTCAAGGAGCACGAGATCGTCGACCTGTTCGCCACCATCTTGAACAGCAGTTATGCCACTCAAGTTTCCACCGAGTATATTGTCACAGCATTGGTTAAGCTTAGCACGCGACTGTCGGACCCGGCCCAGTTGGAAAGAGTGCGAAGGCTCATCCAACAGCACGAGACCAGTTTGGACGTCGAGGTCCAGCAGCGAGCAGTTGAATATGGCAATCTCTTCTCTTTCAGTGAGATTCGCCAGGGCGTGTTGGAGAAAATGCCTCCGCCTCAAATTAGAGAATCATCCCGAGTTCTGGGCGAGTTCACGACCAAAGCCAAGAAGGCCTCAAACCGGAAATCTAAGCTCATCGCAAAGCCCTCTACGGACCAGGATCTCTTGGATCTCATGGGCGATGTCGCAACCAGCCCCACCATCACTTCACCCACAAACGGTGGCATGAATAACACCGATCTCCTGGCCGATATTCTAGGTGGCGCAGCCAGTCCCCCGCCCCAGAGCTCAGGCACTCCAGGACCGCCTCAATCAAACGTATCATCTATCATGGATCTGTTCTCGCAAGGCCCATCCGGTTCTCCTGCCCCTCCTGCTGCCCCTGCCAGCTCAGGGCTGGATATCCTCGGCGGGCTGGGGACGCCGCCCCCGCAGCCACAGGCTGCTCCTGGAGCCCCTCCTACCCTCCCATGCTACGATGCCAATGGCGTAAACGTAACCCTGCAGCTACAGCGCAATGCTGAAGGTGCTGTCCAAGTAAACGCCCGATTCCGCAACTCCTCGGGTGCCCAGATCTCCAACGCTGGTCTGCAAGCTGCTGTGCCAAAGTCCCAAAAGCTGCAGCTTCTGAATATCTCAAGCACCGATATCCCCTCTGGAGGGGAGGCGACCCAGCTCATGAGAATTATGGGCAGCAAAGGGGTAAGCTTTAACATTTCCAAATCCCCTAAGTATGTGTTCCTGTATGCTAACGCTAGACACAGCCTCTTCGGTTACGGTTGAGAGTCGGATATACGCATCCCTCGGCGGGCCAGGTAATGGATCAGGTCAATTGGACAGAGCCATCATGAATTCTATAGACGATAGGCGAATAAAAGGGGGCTTGAATGTGCCATTTCTTCACTATGCTCGTCCCGCTTACTCGGCTTTGTCTTTTCTCACAAGCTAAACCTGTGCATATCTTTGCTTTGTCTAAGTTCCTGGCAACTTTTTTGTTCACACTTGAGAACCCAACAAGACCTGAGAAGCTTGCACCCACTAGAGTAAAATGATCAAAAGCGAAGTTCCACGTTAACAGTTACATAGCATAGACAAAAATAAAATAAAATACAGCAGGTAGTATTATAGGGTGTTCCTCCCGATAACCCCCCTTGGATAAATGAATCGTTACAATTATACATAGGAAAATCCAAAAGAGTGACCACCTCCATCCTCATCCCAATACGTGTAATACGCTCATTAATTCCCTCCAGAATACAAGCCCCCCCCCTCTCTCTCACACACTCACACTCTCCTCTAAATCACGGTTTGCATTTGTGCAGGCCTGCCCCAGAACCCCCAGCGCTCCTTGGCGGGGCCCACAGAGTCCCTCTTCTTGAGACCCTTGCGCTCCGCCTTCTTGTCGTCGGCGCCGCCGTCTCCATCCTCGGGTTCATTGCCCGCGGGCCCAAGACTCCACTCGATGGGCTGACTCCACCATGCCGGAGAGCTTTTGTTGTCCTCCACCTTTGTCGTCTTCCACTTGTCGATGGGCAGCACGGTGAGCTTGCCGTATCGCTTGAGCAGCCTCTCGTACAGGTCCTTGGTGGAGCGGGAGACTACTCCGCCGGTGGCACCGCCGCTGCTGCCGCAGCGCCGGATGCCGTCGAGGTGCTCGTCCGCGGCTGCGCGGAGGCGCTCTGGCTTGCTGCTGCTACTGCTGCTGCCGCCGCCGCCATCACTGCTGCTGCGAGGATGGTCGTCCAGGTCGTGCAGCACGACCTCGTGGACGCGGGCGGCGGCCCGGGTGCGCCCGGCGAACCGGAGCAGCGCACCTAGGCGCCCGGCTAGATCGAGGGCGTGCGGGTCAGTGCCGCCGCGCGACTGGCGCACGTTGTGGTACAGCGTCTGGCAGAGCTCGGTGGCCGCCTCGAGCTCGGCCTGCTGCTGCTGCGGGTCGTCGGCTGCTGCGGCGGCGGCGGCGGCCGAGGAACGCGCATCCACCAGCAGTGTGCCGATGCGCAGGACCATGTTGGGGGACCAGGTGCGCTGGACCTCGCGAGAGTGCCAAAGAGAAACGAGGAGATCCTGTAGGAAAGCAGTCTTTGTTAGCAATTGTTTTCCGTTTTTTTTTTCTTTTCCTGTTTGACGAGGCCCCGGTGTTGGATATGTTAAGCAGAACCGGGGTATTATTCAAGAAAAAAAAAAAAAGAGGAAAAGTACGAGTACTTACTTCAAGAGCTGTGTAGTTCTTCTGCTCGCCGAACAGGTGAATCAATCTCGTCAGGTCCTCGAAGCGAAGATTGACATACTCAATACCGGCCTCTTTCATGGCGGCGGAGATGGAGGTGATCACTTCCTTGCTCGTGTTCAGCATGGCCTGCCTCAGCCCAGCATCGGCGCTCTTGAAGGCCACTCCGGCAGCACCGTGTCCAGCGAGAAGCTCGGCCAGTTGATACCCGTAGACGTAGCAGCGAGTGTGATGGTAGAAGCGCTGGGACCGGGCGAACTCGAAGCCGCACTTGGCCAGGTTGTGAGCCCCCACGACATCCTTCTTCTCCACTAGCAGGCGGCGGACCGCATGGTTAATGGCCAGGCAGGTCACCTGCGCAAAGTCGATGTGGGAGCGATCGGCAACAGGGCCCTCGCCTATCTCGCACAGCAGCGCGACGTACAAGTTGAACGCAGCGGCGCCGTTGCCCATGGCATGCGCGCCCAGGTGCTTCGAGTACCGGGATGAGAAAAGGACGAACAGGTTCTTGTCCAGCGCGGATACGAAGCTAGTGCGGCCGCGGGCCACCCAGATGCAGCGCAGGCGGGCAGCATGCTCGAGAACGACCTGAACATCGGTGGTGGTCTCAGTGGTATGTCCAAAGACCTTGGCGTACTTCTCGTACAAGAGAGCCTCCAGCAACAAGTCCGCCATGATCTGCGACAAGCCGCAGTGCACTACACCCTTCTGCTGCACCTTTAGGCCCTCCTCTAAGGCCATCAGGAAGACAAATGAGAGTCTACCGGGCATGGGGCCAGCCTTGATTGTAACCTGCTTGTGCGCAGTCTCAAAGCCGGGGAAAGAGATCAGGAGAACCAGCTGGTTCAAAAGCTCGTGACCCTGGCGCTGCATTCCCACGGCTTGGTAGATAGCTGCGAGAGTCGTAGCGGCCTGGTACAGGATTGTCGCAGTCGTAGCTGTGGTGATGATGGTGAGGATCGAAGCTTGAAGAAGCTCGAGAATGATACCATGGTGCTTCTCGCCACCAACTTGGTGGTGAATTAGAACAAGTTCCTTGAGCTTGAGCAGCGTCGTTTCGTGCCACCAACCGAATTCGACCTGCAGATGCATGTAGATCTCCGTGCAGATAGCAATCGCCCGCTCAAGCGTTGTCTTTTCCGTCTTCTTGCCCTTCGTAATGACAGTGACATAGAGGGTGGAGAGCCTCCTCTTTATGGTACGAACTCTAGTCTCAGTAATTGTTGTTATTGTCTTTGACCTGGTAATTATCTCCTCGTAGATGGTGATGGATTCATGATAGTGCTTTTCGGACTTCTCGCACAGCTCTGCCAGTGCAAGCAGAGCCGAAATTACAATTGCGGCTGATATGCCGAACAACTTGCCCGCGATGTCACGATACTGAGTTGTAACCCGGTAGAGCACTGAGAACTCGGCCTTGATGTGGAACTCCAACACAAAGCGGTATCTTTCATACACAATCTGTACGAATTCCTCGGTGTACCTGTACTCGTGGTGGTGGACGATCGTTTCCCAGAGAACAACACTGAGCTTGTGAAGCTCAACCAAGAGTTTTTCTTCATAGTAATAGCGAAGAACTATCGTTGCAGCATCCAGCGCATCGTGGTGGCAATGGCCATCTTTTGTGTGGATTTTGACAATCTCGATATAATATTCGTATGCCTCCTTCCGGCCAAGGAGCATGTATACGGATGCTAGCTTGTACAGAATCTCCACTGTAAGCCTGTGGGAGTTGCCGAGGTGCTTGCGATAATGTTTCAAAAGTTCTGTATAGATTTCGATGACGCTCTCGTGTCGGTGATATTCCTCATAGAGAGCAACCAAGTCACCCATCGACTCGATGAGGCATATCTCACCTTGACAGAACGAGGTGAGGCAGGCGCGGTATATGCGCAGGTAAATGTGCTCGGCTTTTTGGAAAAGCTTCTGCTCGCGATAGCATACGGCTAATCGCCGTGCCACTAGGAGACGTTCCGAGATGAATTCACCTTCGATCGTAATCTTGCCATCGATGGTCAAAACGCCCTTCCAGACAAGTTCTAAAGATTTGCGAATGACAGCCTCTGCCTCCGTCCACCGTTTCAATTTGAGGTAGAGGTTTGTTAGAGACAAGCAAGCTTTGAAGAAATGATGATCAGCCTTACTGGCCTTGCAGCGAGTGTATGTAGTCTCAAAGATTTCGCGAGTCACAGTCTCAACTACAGTTGTGGTGGTTGTAGTCTCAACCACAGTTTCGATGATCTCTTCGACGACTTCCGTGATGATCACGGTTGTTGACGCTGCATCTTCGTGCTCGACCATCCCCTTGCTCTTGAACCAGGACCAAACACGCTTAAGGATGGATACCGAGACATGGAGCAGGCCGAAACCGCGCAAGAGAACAGCAATCTCTCGGAGCCGAACTATGATCGCTTGCGAATCACAATCCTGATGCTCGTACTCAGCCCATAGACAGATCAAGATGCTGCAAGCCTCCTCTTTACGTTTCCACCGCTGCAGGAAGTGGGCGTATTCAATGGCGATGCTGATCTGTACCAAGCGAAGCTCAAGAGTGGCTTTGTGGTAACATACTTCGGAAACCCGACGCCAAATACTGATGAGGAGTTTCTCTGCGTGGAAAAGCTCGCCATCCGCTTCGAATATCTTCGCGAGCCTGATCAAGACGGCGATTCGCAGCTCGTGAGTCGCCTCCATGTCTTCAACGGACTCGAACAGTATCCTATGAACGTGCCCCACATCTTGACGGTCTTCCTTCTTCTTCAGAACAATATCAAGCCCGGCGAGATTTCTCGCCATGCCTTGTTCCTTGGTGGATCCACGGCCAAACCGGATGATGATGATCTCATGGAGCTCCTTATAGATAGTTGCAGCTTTGTAGTCTTCCTTGATGCAGACATAGAGCTTGGCTAGGGTCTCAAGCCAGTGGATGACAAGGTCACTATTAGATCCTTGTTTCTCCTTGCAAATCTGGATCATGAGGTGAATCATCGTCTCGCGGTAGGTTACAATGACCGTACGTTCGGTGAACGTCATAGTCTCCGTGCAGACAAGAAAGAAGTTGGTGCAAGACACCACCACGGAGCTGAACCGGGACAAGATGGCCTGGGCGATCGTAGAAGCGTGATAGTAATGCTCGCATGCCCGGGTCATATCTAGTCCCTCGCGGTGGATTGTGGCCAGAATGATGTGGCCTTGCAAAACCGACGGGTGTTTCTCGCCGAAGCAGGCAGATCTAATTCGATGTGCCCACCCGTGCATCGATATAACTTCGGCAGAGCTGTAATCGGCCCGCCATGAAGACCACTCCATCAGTGATAGCATTGCGCCACCAGGGAAGACATCTTTGAAGTCTGAGGTCAGCTGGAATTGGTCTTTTGACACGACGAACGATGAAAGCCGAAAATGAGACATCCAGTGTCGAACTAGATACCTCAGGATCTGATGTGAACTGAGCACCTCTTGGAGAAGCGACGCGCTCATCCTCTCTAGGGATGGCTCGTAGCTACCAGTTAGCTTGCACTTTGCAAACAGCATGATTGACAGGACGAGCTGTTGGTGGATCTCCTTGGCAGACTTGAAAGCAGAGCCGCAAAGGCTTAGGATATGCTCTCTGTACAGAGTATGGTGGAAATGCAGATTGCCATTTCGAACAGCGACAAGACCAAAAGTTTTCCTAACCAATTCACGGACGTCAACGGGGGCCGAGACTTTGCGATGCGCGAGTTCAACACCGAGCAGATCAGACATTGCCTCCACACTCAGAGGCTGCTTAGCGACCGCCATGAATGACAGGAGACGATTCATCTGGTGGTCCTTTACGTCTACCTTGCGGACCAACTCCTGCAGGGGGCTGAATGAGTTGGACTTGAAGGAGTTAAGCAGAGAATCAATCTCGTGGCCGGCCAGAAGCAGCCTGTACACTGTGTAGGCATAGAGAAACGAGCCCTTTGTTTTCATCTCAACGAGGCTCAAGAATCCCCGCTGCTTATCATGGTTCAATTTCACAAATGCAGGAATTGTGGTCAGACGGTCCACGAGGAATGCACGAATATCATCACCGACCGAATCAACGTCGACGGCTAGGTGCGCGTAACTGTTGTGCTGTGGTTGTGATGTCGGTTTTGAGAACACGATGGCACGAACAAGAGACAACTTGCAAACGGCTTGATGAAGTTTCTCAAAAAACGGCTTTGCAGTCGAGTCGCCTCCGACCAGCTCGTCGAGGCCATCAAGAACGACAACGAGCTTCACACCTCTGTTGTTTAGAGTGTTCAGTGCCGTGGTGATAGCTGCCCAGAGACTGCCCTCCAACTTCGGGCTATCACGACCGTTCTTCAGGTTCTGAGAAAGTTCTGAAATCTTCTTGCACAAGTGCACATCTCCTACAGCAACATCGAGGAGTTGGTAGAGAATACTCTTGAGCACGGCGACCGTGGTGGCACCTTCAGGATCGTCTCCAGCTGTAATGCTGTTAGTAAAGGACGGACACCATGCTTGCTCTGGAGAAGATTCTACTCACGAATTCTGTAAGAGATAGCCTCGAATCTTAGCATCTCGTGACCAACGTGAATTGGTCTCTCTAGGCGTTCTCGAACCCAGGTCGCCAAGGTGCTCTTGCCATGGCCAGATTCTCCCGTAATGGATAAGATGTCCTGTCCACTTTCCAGGAACTCGATGAGATCATTCTCAACCCAGTCGCATGTTCCGTAAGCTCTTTGCTTCCTTTCTTCGATGCGACGGTATAGCGTCGACTTGCTGCCGTGAGCTGGTCCGCCTAGCGCCTGGTAGATGGAGGAGAGCTCCGTGGACACTTTATCACCGCCTACAGCATGGCTCCACATGCTTTTGAAAAGATGTATCCGTTTGTTGAGTATCAAGTCGACTTGTTGACCGAATTCCTTGTCGAAGTCTACAGTGGCCCGGTGGTGAGAAAGGCTTGTGATACGCTGACGGTATACGATGGCAATGTCGCCAACAAGGTGCACCAGGCCAGAGAAGAGCTCGCACAAGCTGTGAACGATGGCCTCGCTGCAGTGAAAGAGGTCACGTAACCTGATGACATTGTCCAACAGGTTTCCAATCTCGAAGAGAACATTGAACGTGGGCTCGAGGGCTTCCGCTTGATTGCACCCCAACTAGGAGTGTTGTCAGCAAATATGACATCTGGAGTAGAATTCAATGCAGGAGACTTACTTCAAGAAGCGCGAAGCATGCTGCAAGAGCAACATCCCGCACGTCTTCCCTCCCAGTTATGAGGCCATCTAACTCACACGAGAACTCTTCGATCTGCAACCCAAAGTATTCGGCTTCTTGCAGAACACAATCCCAGCTACTTCCTCTTTTTGGCATGTGTCTCAGTCGCTCGTCAGCAATGTATGCGAGATATATCTCAAGGTTGATGTGGCTAAAGTAACGCTCGTCGATGTCCTGTACCTCGCACACAATTTTCGACTTCACTTTGCGGCTTTCTTCGAATACCCGTGTGACTCGAACCGGGTCGGGCAGTCGAATGGGGGGATTGGCCATGGTAAGCGCATTGATATGCTGCACACCATTCACAACTGAGTCTATCTCGACCGAGCTGACTTCTGAAGTAGTAGTCTCTGAAACATCTTTGGATACCCGCCTCACCGGCACGGGCTGACTTTGAGAAGTCAAGGTCGCCATATCTGGTGGTTGCGGAGTTTCGCTAGAGGAGTGTCTTGATGATGATGATATTGTTCGAGAAGCGTGCATTCGCAGGGCTTATAACTTAGAACACGTCGGCATAGAATACCTTGGAGCTTTCAGACGTACCAATTGGTATATCACGGAAGCCCAGCATGCTTGGAACGAGAGCTCTTCGGATACACTTGCGCTCGTGTGGTCAAATGGGAATTCCTTATTATACCTTCTCTTGTTCAAATGCGTTTTGCTCATACTTTCGCCAAACGCGCGGTCTAGGCGCATGCCGAATTAACAGCGCCATCCCAAGCTCGGGGGAGCTCAGCTGCTCTGGCCTTGATCTGGAGAGCGGGAAGTGTAAATGAGACATTGTGTCATATTCCTATAGGATTAGGATACCCGAGGACCACACTAGACAAGCCACATTGGTTGCAAAACAAGGGTATTCGCCTCTCTACGATGATCCGAGTTGATCCGAGGTGGCCAAGGGAAGGAAATGTTTCGCATCCCCGGAGAACATATCTGTTGAGTATCGTCGTCTCTACAGGGAGAATGACTTCGCGTCGAGGCAAGCTCGCCAATCATTGATCTCAAGCGCGCAGGCCAGCCTGCAAGCCAGCTCTGATCCACACGCTACACCATATATATTGATAACCAAATGAGTGTTCAGCTTTCAGCAGCTCCTGCAGTTCGCATCCCAAGTTGGCAACGCTGGCGCTGGCGGAGCAGCTCAAGGCTAGCTGACTGATTGGCAGCGGGATCTGCGGCAGCTCCCGCTTCGCAATGCGGAGGTTTTTATTGAATTCTCCAATCTGGCGCGGCGGCTCTCTTCGAAAGAGCTGAGCCAAGCCCTGCAGGGTGCATCATGCATAGGGCTTGCCCAGGGGCGTGCTGGGTTTCTGCAGATCGTCAGCTTGTCCAATCAGGGTCTGGAGCATCACGGTATCTGGCACTAGTTTTGAGTCAAGGACTCTTCTGGGCAGCTGTGTACGTATAATCCCGATGCTTTCGTACCGTTCTAGTCGTTGTTGCGAACAACATGTAGGCAGCCCGTCTTTCCGTGATCATGCTCAACATGCGCACGGCAAATTAGGCAAATAATGTGAACCAAGCCACCTTCAGCTCTTTCTTCTACGGCTGATGCATTATCATGGAAATGCGCGACTGTTGTCCAAAATGTGCGTCTCACAACAGCTGAACAAACCACCTACCCCAGCCAGAATTCGGTCACAATTCCCATTTCTGTCCGGCACTCCTTGCTCATATTATCTAGCTCCAAGTGCTGCATCAGCTTATGGCTATGTTCATGTCTCGAACATGAATAGCCCAGGGTGTGTCCAATCCCACCGAGTATCGCAGCTCCCAGTGAGCATGGCGCACTCAATGGATTCGCTACATGTGAATAACATTCAAAACGAGCCTCGGGTTGGTTATAATTTTTCACATGGAAAATGGATGACACGATATAAAGGAAATTAGATCTCAATTGGTTCCAAACTGGGTCTATCAACCCGGCAAATGTGGCGTGGGTTGTCGGCATGCCCAGCAGGAGGGACTGTGGTACTATAAGGATGTAAGCCCCCTCCAGCTAGAGTCGCCATCAGCATCGTTAGCATCTTCCATTCGCTAGGGCCACCCCATAGCATCCTACCCGGGCAGTCAGACTTCACGCCTGGTATAGGATCAACCACATCCAATCAGCCCATACGCTCGTGAACTTGGGCGCCGGCCTTGCCTCATTAGCATTATAAAGTAATCCTGCAGAACTTTAGCTACCGAGCTAAGTTAGGCATGAGGCTTCAGGCGGGGTAGCGACTTGCACGAGAATGGCCACTGAGGGTAAGTACTAATCGTAGTAACCAACACCTGCGGAGAGGGCCATGTCTGTAGCAAGTCAAGAGCATAAAGGTGCACATCCACAGCTAAGGAAAACAAGTGTTCCGTGAATGACTCTCGGGAAAGGGAAAAGAAGGGTGAAGTGCTGTTGATATCCCAACGCTGATTTCTGAATATTGTATGGTAATATACATGTTCTTGAAGCAGTGTCCTTGCCAATTACGGAAACAGATGGCTGACGAAACCGCACGTGCATTCTCTAACTTCAGAGTGTTGCGAGGCCGAAAAAAAAAAAAAAGAAGTGGAAAAGGCGACAAAAAACATACAACACTGAGGATTCGCTGGTGGTCACCCACCCAACTACTAATTCAGCGCTTTCCAGCTTATCTATGGGGGAGCGGACGGGACCCCGAGTTCTCTGGAAGCTATGGTCGTATGTGCTTGAGTATTCATACAATGAGCATAATATAGCAAGTTGGAGTGTAATTGGGTATCTTTCACATCGGAGTTGTCTGGATGGTGGAGCGACCAGAGTCTGACATCTGATAAACTCTAGCACGGGAAACCATTGCAACTTCACTTTGATATTTTACTTATTATAACATCGTAAGATCCTAACTATAATTACAGACTTGTAACAGAGTGAAATGCAAATCTCTATTAAAAGGGTACAGTATTTTATTCAAACAAAATAAGACTCATTAAAAGAGTTCATTTTTGTCATGACCCTTATAACTGTAACTCACCTACACGACACACGACCCGATACTTTCACCAAAACTTACCTAATTCGGTTATAATTCCACAACCACTCGGAGTTCTTACATTTTTTCCCTATAACGTGTCTGATCGAATCAATATCAACCTCAGCAGCTCCGGGCAAATTTCGGACAACAGCTGCCGGCAGCTGCCGAGATAGGAACCCCCATCATGCTCGATAAGGCTATCTGCAGACCCTTGACCCCGAAGGAGATCCAAAAACATTTTTTTGGACCATGGCATGATTAATATACAGACGTTTGAAAAGTGATAACTAAAAGCTAATATGCACCGATGTTCTAACTGTGCCCATATGCTAAATTTAGATCATATCTTCTGTTGGGTGGCTTTTTCCCGTGTTCATTATCTCGTGGGCAGACACAGTTAGAATCCACTTCATTGGACCCCTATATCTGAAGTGGTGCAATAGCTCCCCTACTATTTGATATAATCCTACTACACGGCCGTGTCACTCACCCGTCGCACGTTCGGCATTTTCGAAAGACCAGGCCCCTGCCGGATCTCCTTTAAGTGCGAAGTTTCCTGCAAGTTCACCCAAGTTTCCCCTTCGCCTTCTATCAGCACAGGGATATACAGTGAGTCGAGGCGCAGGCCTAGTGTCTCGTAGGCACGACCAAGAATCCACAGCGTCAGCCGAATTCCGTAGAGCGTGTTAAGCCCGACGTGCCCGGTGTGTCTCACGTGCCGAATCAATTCGACGTTCCGGCGCCCGATTACACCGAAGAACCGAAGCATGGGTACGTGCAGTCCATCGAAAATGCTGTACGCCCAGAAGACGGGTACTGTCTCGGCACGGATCTGGCGAGAGGTCCAGGTCAAGGCTGGCTCGGGGATGCGCGGCCGGTGCTCCTGACCGATTTCAATCACGATACCGCCCAAGGCGAATTTCCATACCTCCTCGCGCAACTCGGCAGGGAGTGCAAGTAGCCGAAAGGGCGGTGTGCAGTCATGGCTGTCAATCACTGAGCCTGGTTCTTGTGTTTCGTGCTTTAGCATGGTAAGTCCCCTCGTAGAGAAGCCGGAGGACATGTGTGTGCCGTTTCCCAAAGGCGTTTCCGGAGAATGACGGAGGCCGCTAATAACTCGGCGTTTTGTCGCACTAAAGTGTAGTTCACAATTGAAAGTAATCTGACTACCTAAGTACCTATGTAGAAAGGGGAATCCTTAAGTGGATTGATTATAAGTCCTCATAGAAAAAGAGATGTAGGCCCATGAAACGGAGGCCTGAATACTCCTAATTGAAAAATGGGCAGCCAGGCACAGCTTCCGGGCGCAGCTCCCGGGCAGCCGTGCCGTTAGAATCCCGGAAACGGTACAGTCAGCTGAGGCGAGGCACAAAAGAACATTTAGCGTTGTGGTCTGTGCAATTCAGGGGGGGGGGGGGGGTCGCGGGAAATAATCCGCCTTTAGGTACCTTCCTAGATATGTACCTATGGGGAGCGGACGGGATCCCGAGTTCTGTAAGTCAGAAACTACGGCCGTATGTAACAAAATTGTGGCCCAATTATCATAATATGGAAAGCCCTTCTACAGAGAATGTATAATCAGGGTTCGTCCTTTTCATCACCCTACTGCATGAACGGAATCCTTTCATAGAATCTGTCACTAGGCCGTATTGCAAGTCTGTAGAGCCTGTTAGGAGTCCACTGTCCGCTGTTCATGCATTAGCAGACGACACCCCTTGTCACCGTCACCTTTGGCTATGCTGTAGTCGTGCTGTTTTCGGTCCGATTTGTCTTGCTCTCATAACTGTAGTGGCTCCATCGCAACCCTCCGCTTGTGGGGTTGTAGGATAGTCGGATCCCCAATCTGTCGAGGTGCAAGGGTTAAGGGTGTACGGAGTTGGGAGGGAGCCACAATGAGCTCACAGCATTGTAGCAACCTCTGCGAGACTTGAGTGATCCACTTGATATCTCATCTGCCTCCTCCTATATCTTCCAGTGGCTCTTTACTAACTTATTAGTATCTGCAATTTGGAGTCACCACGCACACATCACCACTGTCTGAGCGAATACCCTGTGGCCACACAGGAGTTATGGCGTAGGGATTCACAGAGCTTTCTTTCCCGCGGAGAAGATTACTAATTGTGACACCGGATTACTTTTACTTGAAAAGGCTTCTATACTCTCCCAAATAAACGGAGTTGCAACCGCGTTCATTGCCGCAAACCCAATTTCCACCATGGCTTGTTACTTCATCTTGGCACTCTCTCCCCAGAGGAGATACGCCGCTATCAGGTGTACGCATATCCTTGCTATTAGCCCTCGACGATGTAGGCATGGTTGACCGGCGGCGAAAAAGGTGAAAGCGCCCATGCAAAGTAGTTGTAGGCTAGGTCTTATCAGCATTCGGCAGCAAAGGCGTGTAATACACAGCATAAAGGTACCCAATGGTATAGGCCGCGGGTCTCGGGATACCGCCGCCAAACTGGTCTCCCAGCTGAGTTTGCCATTTTGCCGGTTGTACGATGCCATAAATGCCAAAAGAGGCATTGAGTACACCTTGTAGACCGAGTACTGCAGCCGGGATCGTTATGCGGCTCGACATGCTGTGTAATGGAGTTCGTATCACGATCGCCTATCGCTAGAGGTTGAGCTGAAATAACAAGTCGATTGTATTGATGGAAAACTACAAGAATTCTAACGGAAAGATTTATAAGATAATATTCTCATTCTAGCTTTTAGGACCCAACTTAGGTTTTGTACCAACTTGTTGCGGCCGTTTTAGTAGCTTCTAAACCAATTTGCAGTGTTCGACCCAGAAGAGATAAGATATTTGTGTGGTGGATTATTTGATGCTGTAGATATACTGTATCAGATTTCTTAACATTCTAAGCTTTTAGACCACTAGCGAGAGTTTACGTACATAAGTCAATATCGTGGGGGCAGCCGTCGGGAGGTTAGGAAAACGGCTTCCAAGACTCGGGCAGTGCGGGCACTGTAAACGTGAACCGTGAGCCGAGAACCATAATCTCGGACCCGTGGGATGCTGGTGAGCTTATCAGCCGGCCCCACCCATCCCCTTAATCTTCCCGTGCCACTGCCAACAATAACGCTTCTGAATGTTACCAGTAAGGGGACAGATGCCGAGACTGAAGGGGCATTACGCCCGAAGAGCCCCACCAAATATTGTCTGATTGGGATTAATGAAAATTACAGTAGTTACTGGGTTCAAACTTTATTTCAACGGACGTTTGGTACATCTCAACTATGTTTTGATTCCGTTTTTCTTGTTAGGCACATCTGCTTCTGCCCACGCTTTGAATTAAATCAGACTGTACGTTAGTACATTGGGTAGAGGAACAGTGTTGCGTAGGTCAGATCCACTGTACAAGATGATAATACGAGGACTTCTCAACCATACGATATATTGCTATACAATCAATTCCGGTAGTGATCCAACGACTTCACTGCGTAATATACCGAGGTCCCAAGAACTTAGTATTTCTTGCGTGTAGAGATGTATCGCCTTGGTACCTATGGCAATAAGTAAACTCTCGGTGATTCAGCAGGGTTTCCATTGCTACACATGTAACAGGCTCTTGTAGCTGTCCCATGAATACGTATTCTTGATCAGCTGGTGATTGGGGCCTAGGACGAGAGCATGTCTAGGAAAGATGCGGATTTTCCCGAGATAGCTAGCTTATGGTCTCTCTGAATATCCCTGTTGCACCAAGTCTTGTTCTGCCTTTGTACAGTGCCTAACGAACTACATATTTACCATAGTGTGACATGATGGAATGCAATTCGTTTCGGGATGACTAGGGGGAAATTCTCTCGCCGTTTGGATTTAGTCGGGTTGAGAATCGCGTTTGAGAGTTCTAACGGCAGCACTGGCGGCTGCGGCGGCGGTAAACAAGAAATATCACGAGGTACTAGTAAATATTAGTAGAATTGAGGCAGAGAGAATAAGAAGCTGCAAATGACTTCGATGCCGAGCTTGAATCATGTCGCCCATTGGCCATCAGTATGTGTATGAGACCAAGCAATGTGGTCATGATTGAGGTAGTTATTGAGAGTTTTTTTCTTTTTGTGGAACGCAGTCATGGAAGTGTTGAGCGAGTAATTTTCTCGCCAATTACCTTGGCAGTGTGCCGCTTTCACTGTTTGGTGACCTATAACGTCCTGAAAGCCGTCTTCAGCTCGGGTTCTAGGCCCCAAACTAGGGATGGAAAAAAAGGGTGTAGTTAGATTGGCTGGTTGGTTGTGACAACAAAGCCAAGAATATAAGCCTCAGCTCAACGACTAGTTCACTTAAGCAACAGTATCAATCCCCCACGCCGAGGAGCTAATTTTGCACGTAATTTAACTCAAGCTGTATGTGGCAGACGCTTGCATCACGTTCTGGCGCAAGATACTGGGTTATGGCTGAGATACCGCCAATCAGCTGAGACTAAATAGGCGGTAACCTATGTAGCTGTGTAAGTGATCTCTACTACACAAGCGAGAAAGTAGCTATTTCGTAGCAAAATCAACTACAAGAGCCAGCCCCCCCGGCGGCTCAACCGCCAGCACAAGCAATATTTTGGGGTTCTTTTTCTCTTTCTTTCATCTGATTTTACATCGTGACTCATGCTGCTCTGCGAAATCTCTCCTAATGCGGTTCGGATTGAGTTGCGCTGTTGCGGCCGCCTTGTATATTCCCTTCCAATGTTTGGCTACACCCGCGCCTCATTCCGATCGGCAGATCGCACCCGTCCTAGATACACGTGAAATCTCAACCATAGGCACACAATCAACAGAATTATCCAGTAGAGCTTCTTCCAAAGGGACTAATAAGCGGCCCAAGTTTACGAAGAAACCTCGCCCCCACCCGAAACGCCCTCATAAGCACCCCAAAGATTGCACTAATTCCAACCTCATCAGCAATGGCGACTTCAATAGGAATGTCAAGAACTGGGAGTTCTTCCGCGGTAGCCCTGCACAGTTTTTCTGGGTCAAGAACTCAAAGAAGCGGCCATCCCACTCTGGTGATGGCCAGGGCTACATCTTCGTGAACAGAGGATACTCTTCAAGCTTCCTTACAACCACGGTTGCAGCAGTTGAATACGGGAACAGCATCACCTACTCGGCATGGCTCCGCTACGAAGCACCAGCTGACCTGAGTAGCTGCACCATCATGTTCGATGACGAAGACGCGTCCATAGACCTCCAACTAACCCCCAACTGGACGAAATACTCATTTGAGGCGCCTGGGACGGGTCGGTCGAAGACGCTTGAGTTTCGTATCATGTGTCAAACAGATCTTCCCATCACAATATACATCGACGACGTCAGCGCAGTTGCTTGCGTCCCGAAAAAGCCTAACCCTGAGTGTCAGGTGCTGCCTGGAACTGACAACTTTCTTGTTAATCCTGGCTTTGAATGTCCCGACGGAATCACTGCCTGGGAGGGGTCTTCACTATATGGAGGCGGTAATGAATCCATACAACAATTCAGTGGGAGGAAAGGAAATCCAACACACTCTGGGACGGGGTAAGTTTTCGGCAATATTTCTTCCTTAAGGTATAGTACTAACGCGCGTATTGCTGTCTAGTATGGCTGGTCTGCTCTTTGACGCATCTCAACTCCCTTACTCGGGCGTGGCCGTGTTCCAGTGGAATGTCCAAGATGACATGAAGCGACAGACGGTTAAGGCATCGTTCTGGCTTTCCGTCGATTCAAGGCTTAATAATGTCACCGGCTGTATGCTCAGCGTCGCGACACTTACCGGATACTACCTCTACGACGTCGATATCAGCAACCTGACCTCCACATGGACCAAGTTCGAGATCAAGGGAATCCAGCCCTCTACGTATGACAGTTTCCAGATAAGCGTTTACCAGTGTACTAGTCCTGTCCAGCCTCTGATATATCTCGACGATGCCTACTTCGGCATCGACCGTGATGCGCCCGTGGCACCTACTACTACCATAAGTCCACCAACCCCGACACCAACTGGCAATACAGTGTGTACTAGCACGCCGGAAATGGTAGATCCAGGATTTGAATCGGGCGATTTGCAAAATTGGCTACTGGCTGATCATTCCCCAAACTACGATACTGCGTTCCGGATGGATGGGATGTCGACGTACGCCACCCCACACTCTGGTTCTTGGGTTGGTGTGCTGGACTTTCCTTCGCCTAACGGAGCCGCCCAGCTTCTTCAGTTGGTTTATGGGCTCTGCACCGGACAAGCATATACTGCTACTATTTGGTATTATGTTCCCGTCGGATACGACGCTTCCAAATGCAGCTTCACACTCGGCCTCTTCGCGAGCAGTCCTATGGTCCAAGCACCTTCAGCTGGGGTCTGGACCAAGGCCGAGGTTGTATTCTATGTCTCAAGGGACGATAGTTTCAACTATATCTATGTCGGTGTCTTTTGCGAAAACACCGAGCCCACTATCGTGCTTATTGACGACATTACCTTTGGCGGGCCTCCCACCTGCAGCGTCACTCCCTCGATATCAGACGGCAGCTTCGAGAGCGGGGATCTCACAATCTGGCAGTCGGGCAGCAGCGAGGGCGACGAAACCATTGCCATAACCACGACGAAACCGCGTACCGGAAAGAAGGGTCTCACTCTGACTTTTCCGTCCACATCTAACGGCGCGGGTTTCGGTCGAGATTTCGATACATGCGTCGGCGCCAAGTATACCTTCCACGCATGGTATTTTGTGCCAAAGGCATATAAGAACATCCTGTGTACTGTGAGCGCGTATGCATACTATACCGGCGAGTTCCTCTCTGATCAGGTTGTCACCTTTGATACATGGGTTGAAGCAAAGTTGGATTTCGTGGCAGGAACTGTTGTCGGCCACGTGGATTTTGGAGTATCATGTTTGAACCAACTTCAAAAGGTTGTTGTGTACATCGACGATATTTCTATTACTACACGATAGAAACTTAGATAGTACATAAGTTTTAGAATACCCTCGCATGGTGCAAGACGAAGATATAATTACCATGCTGTTTGTCCAACTGACATACCTTGGATCATACCTTGTGATTGGTGGACAAGTACGCTTATGGCGGGTTGCGGAATGGGCGTTCAATCGACCTGTGTAGATTTGCCAGCTATGATTTCCTCAGAGCCCTCTGCACATTGCGCTAACATACCTAGCCACTAACTACCGCAGTAGTACGCGAACCTAAGCTCAGTTGTGGTGACGTTCAGCCATGGGATACTAGCGTTCACCCCCGCTAGTGGCTTCCTTGGGTCCTAACATAGCTGACATGGGATAGGCGACTGAAGGGTAAACTTGAATCGCTGAAACGCAAGAATGAATGTTCTGACGTCCTCTTCAGAGAAGCGATATGCTCATAGTTCTACCAGGAATAGCATGCAAGATCCAAGCCTGCATGAGACACGAGTCTGTCTCTTGTCTCCCAGGACGTTCACTTGTAAAGTCTTACTAAAAACGACCGGTGGTGTTCACGGTCGCTCATTCTGGAAAGCCATGGACACCTCGGCGTATCATGATGAAAGTCTTGGCGCATGTGATGCAGATATTGCGTTAATAGCGGATGTCTTTGTATGTCCGGATACAACTCTTACCAACGTGGTAGCAAAAAGCTATGGACCGGGATCTAGCCATGCAACCGAGCTGTCTTCCATATGCATGCTGCAGACATCTGTCGCTAAGAAAAAGGCCGAAGGAGGGTGTCATTCGCTTGTCGAAGTAGGGTTCAGCCACTTTGTACCATTCAAACATTTGAGCGGAACACTCTCTGGCAGTATCACAATGGGAGCTCTAGACAGGGACCGCGACAAGACGTAGTTACATATGTTCCGGGAAGGACATGGCTGGAGATTTAGTCAACCACCCCTCCCTCCCCCACATGCTCCCTGTTATAAACCTTCCTTTACTGCCACTGAAGAACAAAATCGAGCGTTGGCTGGCAGGGGGTTCGTGATAGTTCCAGATTTGTTCCAGACTAATGCCGGCATCGACTGCATTCCAATGACATACCACACGATAGTCTATACGCGTTTATGCTCACAGGCCTGTCAATCCTCCAGTGACACCGGCAAAGCCTCGTGGATGCAGGATACCGCTGTCAGCTGAGAATCATCGGCCGAGAACCAATGGTGTTGTAAGGCAACTTCGTCCTAAACGGGAACTGAAGTCTGTCGTTAGAAACCCCCCCCCCCAACAAAAAAGGGCACGAGAAGAAAAGGGAAGCAATATTGGTATTGCGGTACAGAAGAAAAAAACTGATTACCGACAGACTAAAGACCTGTGGTATGATTTTCAGGGAGGCCAACAGAGCATTACAAATCGACCAAAAGGGCAATCGATGGTATTGTGCAAGATTTCCCAAAGATGGTAATTAATTATCCGTACCGGTCTAGTTCTGAGCGTCGTATGATAAAACAAACACGAACTACTCCTATGTCAGATCCCGTTGTTCCAAAGTTTTACCTCAGGCGGACCGAGTTATCCTGGTGCTGGAGCATCAGGAGGTGCATCGGCTAGAGTGTGACAAGTCACCGCCAACCCAGAATGGGCTCTGTTTTCTACTTTTACTGAGGGCAGTGCCAACCCCACGATACATTCGTGGACCCTCGTTTCTGTAAACAAAGTGGCATCATTTTGCCTCTTGGCGTTTTAACATCTTTCTGGTCCTTTGTTCTCTTTTACACCGATTCCAATAAGAGCAGGTCCCAACCTCGAGCATTGAACATTGAACACTGAACACACTGCCGAGTTTAGTGTCCTGACTCGGAGCAGCTGCGTCCATCTGATCTATATGGACTCATTCATCAGGTATGGTTAATCCACGGTGGCGCTGGATGGCAGTGCAAGCCTGTGACTCTCTTGAAACGAGAGATATGGGTGGAAGCCGCAAGCTCGGAGCTTTCCGAGCCCGGCGGCTTTAAGCTGTCAGTGTGGGGAAGGGGGCGCGGGGGAGATCACCCTCGACCCTTGTTCCCACAAAGTTGACTTGTCGTCTCCAGCCAAACAGATTGTGACAAGAAAGAAAAGACAGGACATGTGAATGTGGAAGGCTGCATATACGCGAAAGCTTTGATCTTGGGTTCCCGCCTCTGCGATTCGCCAATTTCTCCGGCATCATGGATGTAATCTACCCGGGCATTTATGGTTTCAACCCCTGGGGGCGATCTGTGCAGCTCTATCCCGTACGGCCGTGCGCTCACCAATGGTGGGTGCCATCACAGCGCGAGCTTCACAATCGAAACGTTCGTGGAGCCTAAGGCTTATATCCACTATGTAGTTTTGGGGATTCTGCCTGTCGACACCATATTTGCACACATAAAATCACAGCTTTCTGGTGCCATCTCATAAACAAGACGAGCTGGTCAGGTCCGGTTCAAAAACCTCAGTGAATCTCCATCACGAACCCGTGCATGCTTCTTTTTGTCCTATGGCCGCCACCATACACCGACTCTCCTAGACTCGACAAGATGACTGAGAAGCTATCGAGCTGCTTATTGACAGCATTCATCTTTTAGGAAGAAATATACATTGTTATTATTATTATTGTTGTTGTTACCGTTGCTGTTCTGCTCGAGTCGTCATCATAATGGATAATATTACCGCTTCAGTACTGGCGACCTGGCCAACTCCTAACTACATCGATCCACCGACGCGAAGCTATGTGGATGTGATCGTGGAAGGAATTTTCATCTTTATCGTAACGATCCTTATATTACTTCGCTTGTATACACGACAGTTTATCGCGAATGGAATCGCGAAAGATGACATACTCATGACACTAGCATATGTAAGTAAATATCCCCGGGCGAGTAAAATTTCAATGAACATAGTCTCATAAAACATTTGAATAGATACCCACAGTAGCTTATACAGTAGTATGCTTTATTGGTGACTTTCGGTTACAATGGGACAGACATATTTGGGATATCGAGCCCAGCCTGCTCGTCATGTCGCTTAAGACAAGGTAACACCAAATACTTACAACCCTCTTTCTCCCCCCTATTTCACTTTATATTATTATATTCAGCAAACCTGTATCAATCGTCAACTAATCAATGAAACCACGAAAAACATAGTTTCGCAAATGTTATCCTATTTGACCTCGCAGTCACCCTTACTAAGCTTTCCATGGCTGCTACGATTCAACGACTAGTTGTAGCTTCAAAGATTCGGTGGATGAATATACTAATGATCGTGCTTGCTGGCTTCATTAGTGTTGGGGGAATTGTTTTCTTGATTATCGTTGTTTTACCATGCAGGTATGCTCATGGGTTGATAGAAGAACCTCGATCTCCTCACCAACACCTTTTTTTCCCCTTTCATCTTTCCTTCTTCCAGAAATACGTTGAGGCTCAATTGCTTACTGTCTTTCTTATGTTACATGGAACAGCTCTGAGACTTCTGGGCATGGAATATTGAGCAATAGCTCTCAACACTGCGTCAGCACATCCGTCCATATACTCGTTGCCGGCATTATCAACACCTTGACCGAGCTGATGCTTGTCCTGATACCTATTTGGATTGTCATAGACTTGACCCTACCGGCGAGGCAGCAGATAACCGCAATCGCTTTATTTGGAGCTGGATTTCTCGCTTGTGCCGCTGGAGCGGTCAGGATCTACTTTACCTGGGCCATGTCCACCTCTACCAACTACGACTTCATATGGGACGCATGGGGCGTTCGATTGGCCGCAGCATTTGAATTATACATAGGAATCGTACGGATATCCCCGGGCTGTCTTGTCTCTTTTTTTTTTTTTTTTTTTTGGTCTTCGCGATGGCTAATGAATGCACGGTGTGCGTAGATTTGTGCTTGTCTCCCGGCGGCTAAGCTCTTTTTCACGACAGACCGAATGCATAACATCGTCAACGTGCTCAATCCACAAAGCTGGATAACCAGAAAAAGTTTCAAAGTGCATGTGCGGCCTCAATCCTCCGAATCAACCATGACCTTCACGCAGACGGTGACGCCTCCTACGCCGTCGACCGGACCGCCGCCATCGCCATATCGCCAATCTACGCACAGAAAATCGCGAAGTGCGGATCTCAATAAGCCTCTCCCGGAGATACAAGAGGTACGGCCAAGCCAGAGGTACTCGCTTCCACTGAGCTTCGCGTTCGGTTTCGGCCATGACCCGAGCTTCGCAACGAACAGCACGCTGCAGAAGGCGGATGCTATGAATCAGGAAACAGATATAGGTATTGCTTCTAGCGGCATGAACGGGAGCAATGATGTACATGCACTTACATCTTCTGTCGAGGAAGGTACGGATAATGAGAAACGGGTGGTTGTGTTCCTCCTGTGCGATGACACATAGAGATATTTAGGTCATAGGATGACCCGGCGCGATTGATCACCTTCGTATAGATACCTATTCCAAAATATGCACATACATAGTTTCAAAGTGCAAATATGATTATCCTACACGCGTACTGACTCTGTGCCCGACCGATCCCCGACTCCGTGCTCAAGGCCCTTCAGTGAAAATATTATGAAGCAGCACATCAATATAGCCAGCTGGTGGTGGTCATGAAAATGTGACTACATCAAAGCAGTAGTCATTAGAGATCGCATTTGTGTGGTAGTAAACCTCAAAAATTGCAGGTTGGTTGAGTCTACTTGTGGTCGTAACCAGACCGATTGGGATCCTACCTTAGGTAGGCATCTTCGAACTCGTTGGCAGCTTCTAGGGTGCAGGTCATTTGCGTCTTTGCACACTCGTGCCTCTTCTTCACAACTCTGAGATCCGCGAAGTCTTCAAATGTGAACTCTCCATCTTTCCAAGCATGAGACAGTATAGCATACGGAGACAAATGAGGTGGGACGAAGTTTAAAAGTTTAGAAGGGTCTTCACATTAATCAGCCAGATAACTCGCAACTGCTTACTGCTCTTGTGAAAGTCATTCTTTCGGGGTGGTCATGGCGAGGCTCTGTAAACCCATGGTGATAAAAAACCACGCAACTAGCCCAACCCTCCTCCTAATGTGTGGTTGTGGTGCCTCACGAGACGGCGATCCTGCTAAGTTGATATCGATATCAGGAGTGGACCGTAATTTTTTAGGGATCGGATGACGCAAAAGCATGGCTGTGCAGCTCCTTAACAACTGTGAAAATTGCTACGATCATTCTGACAATTTGATTTCTAACAGAACAGTGTCGATGTCATGTAGATCCTTTATCCTAGAGGATAACTGGTAAGCAAAACCGGATTCAAGGGCGAACTGGTGCGCCAACGCATCTCTGGGGGTGCGCGTGAAACACACGTACCCAAATGGTCGCTCTAAAACTCTGGCTTACATAGAGCCTACATATGTCGGAAAACATGCACGCATGCATGCATGCAGCCCCGCTTGCAAACGACTTTGGTTGAAGATCCCAGTATTACGTCTTGGTGTTGATTCCATCCTCAGCCTGATTCATTCTCAGGATTTCTCGAAAGCACTGGGTCTGCTCGGTGGGTCGCAATAGCGCGAACGACTGCAGTTGATATAGCAGCAGAGACACAACCCTGTCATCGAGTTACATATCGCCCTTGGCAATCAGGATCATGACCCAAGAGCCACCTAAGGCAGGTTACTCCAAGCTCGCATCGTTGATGGGCACCTATCCCGAGGTTGCCATATTCCGACGTTTCGCCTCTCTCAATGCCCTTAACCTGCTTCACCTCCAGGCCGAATTACATATTCTAGAGGCCACCCTCGAGGAGCAGATCCGCAATGATGCGGCTTCGGATGACTACTGGAGACGGACGTATGACCGGGACTGGGAGAGCCTTAGCCAGTCTACGTCCGCTAAAGATGGGAACTCCGAACAGTGGAGGTTAATGCAACAGGTTCGCGAGAAGTTGAATGAGTACAGTTCGTATAATTCCTTTCGTACTACTCCATTTGTTGGGCTTCCTAATGCCCCCTTTAAGACCAAGGTCTGGTATTCCAACATATGGTCGCCAACATAAAGTCGCCTAACATGACGGATATAAAATTCCTCCAGAAGTGGATGGCGACCCCTGATATGGGAGGCATCCAGCTTATCGGCCCTGACAGCGAGATTTGGAACGATAACGAGCTCGTGGAATTGGCGTGTCTGCGGCCTCGGCTGAACGACAGTTGGCTATCAAGTTTTGTCTCCAGCAAATTTATCCGCTGGTGGCACTACGCGATTGGGTGGTATTTCAAGGTAAGAATAGGGGCCTTTTTTAGATTATCATCATTGGCCAAGAAGAAGAATCCAGATGAACCTAACATGAAATGTGAAAGGGGCCTAATCCCACTTCAGTCCATGGCAAAACGGTACACTATCCACAAGAACAACTCACACGCCTTACGATGGTGATTGGCACTACCATAGCATCGGTCTTACCACTGTTTTCCATATTGGTTCTCTCCTTGGTAACAAGGATTGCCTTGCGGCTGATCATAATTGGCGTGTTCTCGGTCCTCTTTTCTCTTGGACTGGGTCTGTTCACGAATGGGAGGATGATCGAGATATTCTCCGCGACATCAGCGTATGTCACTGTGCACCATCTAAATGCCTAGCAAGCATTAAGCTAATAATTTGAACCAGGTTTGCGGCAGTGCAAGTAGTATTTGTTGGGAGCACAAGCTCCACTGTGACATCTTGATTCAACGATGTATCCAGATATCTCTACACCTGGTGCCGTGGGCTACATTACACATGATAATTACCAAGAAGGAAAAGGCGGGTAAAGAAATACGAAAGAAATGGCCTGTAACACTCCACGAACCTTTTCTAGTGAATACCGGTCATCCGAGCATTTCAGATTGTGCCACTCACTCCAAACACGCCACTGTCAGAGAAAGGAAATTCTCAGTTTTGACGTGAAATTTCGTCTTGAAAGTCGTCATTCCCTTTCCGTCTTGCATCTCTCTTCATTTGCTCATGCTTAGCCTTCTCACTCTGTCGCTCCTTTTCACTCCTCTCCGCATCCTGCTTCTCCTCTACACCCAGTTAGACATTATTAACGTAATCGAAAAAGACGGGACTGAAGGATGGGCCATACTTTTGGTAGACTTCTTTGCACGAATCAGGGTCGCAATAATCCCTGTATTGTCCGACAACAGATTTTCTGAAGTTATAGTTGCTCTCCCTATGAGGAGGTCGGTACACTCGAACCTGCCGACATTGAACACCGATTTTCGGTACTTGTTTTCCGCCGGTAGCCGCCACTGCAACTTGATCGTGCCCTCGTGGCTCACTTCTTCATCCTGAATGGAGCAGGGCTGAAACCCAGGATTGTACGGAGAAATCTCATCGAGGAGACCGAGCCTCTCCACACGGGTCTTCGAGATCCAATCACCAGCCTGGCACCCGGTATCTAGGACGCCACGACATACGGTGGGTTTCTGGTCGATGTCAACTATCGTAATGTCTTTCACAAAGCTCTGTCACTCAGATCAGCAATGTCCCAAAAGGAACAACATAAATCAGAATTAAAATAAGAGGGAAGCATACCTGCGATCCACGACGGAGCATCTTTTTCTTTTTTTGACGCCTCCTCCGTTGAACCAGGCCAAATCCCATGCCCAGTATTCCCAACGCGGATACTCCTGACGCCAACGCTATTCCAATGATCAAAGACTTGTTTCCGGCTAAATTGGTGGGAGCGGTGGCAGTGTTTGACGAGGAAACGTGGGTTGGGTCGGTCAAGGATGATCCATCTGCTGAATTGGTCCCTAAAGGCGGTGCTGTTGTTATTGTAGCCGTAGATTCTGAAGATGGAGAGTTATTGACGGTAGCCATGGCATCTAAAGACACAGTTGTGGTCTGAGTGGCAGAGTTTAACGTGATCGAGGTGGCGGAAGTCAAACCATCTGCAGCATCATCGTCATGCCCAGTATCTATGATCCAAGTCGAAGAGCCGGAGTCAACAGTTGTGGAATTCTCAATCATGACGCCAATAACTCCTTGCATTACCGAGCTGTACGTGAGCAAAGAGTTCGGATATCCATAGTTACCAAATTGGACGTGTTCGAGGTCAGGCCCCTGTGGTAATAAGTTAGCTTTGAGTGAAAATACCTACTGATGCATGGAGGGGGAAAAGGGCGTTGTCAAGGAAATGCGTACTGCTGGCATCCAATGTTGATTGTAGTAACTATCATTTGACGGCCCCATAATTACAGAATAGGAGAGATTGTCATTCTCGATAAAGTCCAGTCGTTGCGCCGTATTAGCGTTCCCTACATTATATAGAAAGAATTTACCACTGTCGTCTTCGGTAAATTGCCATTGTCCATAGTCGCCAACCGCTGCACAAGAACCTAGGCGAATCGGGAAATAGTCGGGGTCAGTAACCAAAGGGGCAAAATAGATGCATGCACTGCTATTCCCACTGGGATGAATTTGATATGCGGTGCTCAGAGACAATGGCAAGGTCCGGGGGAAGAGGGATGAATCCATATTGGAAATACAAAAGTTATCATTAGGAGGCAAAGTCGGGATCGAAGATGTCGAGGAGAAAGGTGTGAGCAGCTATGACATAGCACTGTTCTTCGGGAAGTTTTCAGTCCCTTGCCCGATCTTTCTGTACCTGTGATTGCGCCGCGCCAAGGCTGCCCTCGTGTTGGCCGATCTTAAATGTACCTCCATGTTTAATTCTGATCCGGAGCATCTCTACATCTTCAAAAAATTCCCCCACGGCCTGGTTGCCTACCATAACTATACGCGAAGTACCGCTGCAGAGTCGGTTCATGACGTGGGGGTGGGGTCCGTTAAGGAAGAAATTATGTGTAGCGAACTTCCTGCGTTCAGAGACTCCATTCGCTCAGACTGTGCCCCTTTCATGTGCCAGGAGCTTTTGCCCAGTACCGGATCTATTATGAGCTGTAAATCCAGTTCCAAGTGTATGTGTGAAACGGCATCGTCTTGTGGCCCGCTGATTTGGAGAGGATTACATGCCTCTACTGGTGTACCGCACGCTCATATTTAACACCCTTAGAATCATCATTCGATGTGTATTAAAACATAGTTGTGCTATGGTTTTATTTCGGGATAATTCCTCACTTCATTTAGAATCTGGTATATTAAATATATCTTGTTAGCTCGTCCAGAATGGGGCCACAGATTGGCTCTAATCCAAAATAAGGACGAAGGCTCGCCCTCATGCATGTTGGGGTCTGCCGTCGACGAGTACCTACGTCGTGTCACTGTTAAGATTCAGGGGCCGTCATATCCATGTGGTTACACACGGTGCATTCAAGGCCCCCAGGACTTTGAAGATGGAAATCCCCGGCATATATCAGGGATGAAACGAGGCCCGAGGCTCGTCTGTCCAACGTCAGACCTAAGGAATGCACACTCATCGTCGGCCGGCCTCGTCAAATTCTGATCCTTTCCAGCTGCAGCTTATTCTACTGAAGAAGAGGGTTTCAATATCACCCACAGAAGTCCAACTGTGATTGGCTGGTCTCACTGAAGTGAGTTGTTTGTGGCTCTCATTCTAAATCTGCCCCCAAAGGTGTTAATGTCAAGGCATCCACACAAAGAGCTCGACTTGACGAGCCGGGTGGGCACTTCGTATTAGGATGTTTCTTCCGTGCAGGCTCTTGGGGCCTCGAACTCCATTTCCTCAAAGCCTCTGGGCATTACCTTTGGCTGACAGAATAGTAAAACTGTCTAGTTGAGGGTTTTCGCCAATGCTCAACCACCAAGTCCACCTTATTGCGATGTCGTGGAACTAACAGAAATGAATACATTAAAATATTCATAACCGGCCTGCATGAAGGGGTATGAATTATCGTAAAATGATCTCAAGAATAAAGTAGCAGTTTAAGTCTTTATGTAACACTATATTTGGGTTTTCCCCCGATGCTCTAAATGATGACGCCGTCTTGGTTGAGGTCTTCGGCGAGAGTTGGCTTGTAGCTTACCAAGAATCCCAACAAATAACACGCATCGCGCATGTAAGGCAACTTGTATTTAGACGTAGCCGTAAGGCTTGGCAGAACTATGAGTAAATATGCAGTTGGAATTTACCACCACTTCTCGCATAAGACGTTTTCCGGCGCCAGGCTCAACCCATCCGCCGCGGTAAGAGCCTCGACAAACTCATCGGTCATGTCTGGCACCCCGCAAACGTAAACAACAGTATCCTTTCTCTCCTCGGCATCCCCGAGCGCTGCCTCCAGGTCGCTCTGGGTGATGCGCCGCCCGGTAAAGGCCAGCTCCACCTCGTTGCACGCCACCCTGCCTTCTTTGTCGCTGCCACCGGTGAGGAACATCTTGAGCTCCCCTCTTACCTGCTCCCGCGCGAAGATGTTCGCTATCCGCTCCACGAAGAGCATGCTGTCCGCCACCCGCCAGCCGTCTTCGTCTTCGCTCCCGGGGTCTTTCATCGAGTACAGGAACTGCACCTCTATGCTCCGCGCCCCTCCTCGCTCCTCCTCCGCCTCCTCGTAGCCGCCCGGGTTCTGGTCCGCCAGGGAGCTCAGCATGCTGACAAGTGGATTGATGCCCACACCCCCGGCGACGAAGACCGCCCGCTTCAGGGCCGCAGGGTCAGTCACTCCGGGCGGTGGCCACACGAAGCTGCCGCCCACGCGGACCCGCAGCTCCTGGCCCAGGATCAAGTCCTCTTCCTGCCAGAGCCACGCTGCCGCCGGGTTCTCAGGGGACTTCTGGATGGCTAGCTCGAGATACCCAGGAGCAGCATCAGCGGCAGGCCGCGGCCGTGCTTTCGACGGGGATGAGGTGATGGTAAAGCCACCAGCTTTGGTCACACCGGGGACGTAAACATCAAGCCATTGGCCGGGGAGAAACTGGTGTAGTGAGTTAGAGATCTTGCTTGCTTGCGACAGGAATTACATGGTCGGAGGAACATCTCACTTCGATAGGAGGCTCCGTTTTGGGTATCTCCAGACGAAATAGGCGGATTTGTTCATTGATCTCTTCTATCCGCTTCAATATAACAGTGTTCAGAGTCTAAACGCGTGGCATTAGCTGTGATTATATTGATATATTGTCTGACACAACCTACTTCGTAGCGCGGCTGCCCGGCAGTTCTTTCAAGGTGGCTCGTTTTTTGGGCTGTCGATGCCATCTTGTCAATATGGGACGTGTACCTTAATTCTATGGAGAGTGGAAATAAACAGTATAGATCAAAAACTATACTCTTGTACGGAAAAGAGGTAAGTAATGAAACGGCAGAAATCACTCAAACCGATATTTCCCATCAAATTTGTTGTTTTTTTTGAGAAACCAGATAGCTAACTAGGCGTGATTTCCACCGAGCCTAGAAATCCGACTTGCCAGTAGCTGAATGGCGGGTCTAGACTCTCCAGCTGCATTACTAACGCCACTTCAGCATATCTACCACCCAACACCTCAACACTGTCAAACTGCCCGGCTCGTGGAGAACAAGATTGATTTCGTCTATTTTCGAGCCCGCACCTTATGTTTAAACGTCAAACTTGGGTGGACAATGATTACCCGCTGATGAACGGGATATCTTCAGGATCTGCTGGATACTTTAGTGGCGCTGCAATTAGCTAACTCTAGTCCTTGATCGCGCAAAAAGACATTATTGGACGTGGCAAATTGGAGAAATGAAATGATGCATTATTAATGGGAAGGATAGGGTCGACCAAACGCCAGTCCACGACTTTATAGAGCAGCCTGCGTAAAAGCCAGCGAATTGTATAGGTAATGTGACTTGTTGTTCCACAAACCCTCCCAGAATACTATTAATGGTAGTACAATCCATATCCACACAATATGATTGATCTTTTTTTCTTTTCCTTTCTTTCTCTTAGAGAGTACAGTAAGCTCTTCTCCTTTACTGCCAATTTAGCACAGTAGATTCCAGGCTAACGGCAGGGTTATCCTGAGCACCTATTGATATTTTAACATCATGTAACAAGTTCACCTATGCTAGCTCCACTCTGTTTGAAGGGCCTGGAAGAAATCAGCCAATGGAGTTATAATGGCCTCGGACGTATACCGCCTAAATCCAATTGCCCATCGGCTTCTCGTAAGAATTCCGATCCTCAGCCACATGAAAAGGAGAGGAGGTGCAGGAATGGTGCCTGTACACACTTTCCGTAATTGAGGTATGATTTTGACTTCCTACCCGGCCAATATCAGAAGCTAGAGCATGTCCACATGGTTCATTCTTTGAATCAAGTAGAATGGGACGTCTTTGTTTTGAAAGGCCAGTATCATAGTTATGTTCCATCTGGTTGGAAAGAGCATCGCTATGGTGGGATCTCAGGTTATCTTCTAATTGCAAACATGGTAGCTTCTTGTCCAAGCCGGGGCTCCACATGGGCCCTGATGGTTGACGCTCAACAGGGGAAGGAGTGCGTCTCATCCATTCTGATTCTGATAGGCACTTTGAAAACGATCCATACTGGACTGGTTGGCTCTGCTGATCGTTCTCGGGTTCCAGTGTCAGCGTGCGGTCTGCTCGAGGAGACAACTGTGAAATCCGTGGAGAACCGAATCGTGATATTTGCCTTTCCAAGATGCTGCCTGTAGTGGACAGATAGTTCTCGGGTGAAGGCAGATGCAGCGATCGAGATATAACCGAGGATGGTGGTGAGTTCTCATAGTCTGATGAGGAATCATCACTTGCAACCTTTCTCAGAGGTAGATCTATCATCGAAGGGGCTGATGAAATGACTGTCAACGCGGTTTTGATACTGATTTCCTCAATACCCAAGTTACCGTTATCCACATAATGAGCAAGTGATGGGGTCAAAGAGGGGCAATTAGACCTAAGTGAGGAGCGAGAAGAGCGCCGTGACGATAGTCTTACACCTGATCCAGGGGGCTCAGGGAGTGGTCTACCCGCAGCTGGCAGAATAGTGGTGTGTAGAATCTTGCTTCGCTTCCGGGTCACTTTCTAAGTGCTATCTCCGGACGGAGACATTTGCTCAAATTCTGATGAACTTTCACCAGCAGAATAGTTGTCTACTTCCATGCTACCAACTCCGACTGGGGCCATTATTGTGGCATTCGAATCTAACTCGTGCACATCAAAAACAAATCGACCAGTAGCGGATGAAGACCGGGCTGATGAAAGGTCAATGAAGGATGCGTTTTGGTTCCAGCTTGCAACACCGGCTTCTGGTGCGGAAAGAAGCATGCTCGAGTCTGATTGAGGGATGAGATTTAAGTGTACAAGGTTCTTCATAGATCTGTAGTGAAAGCAAAAGGTGGCATAAGGTGCTCCTCTCGGATCTACTAGGAGCCAGTCGTAGTAAGCAGCGTCCTGAGGGTTTTCCATCAGTCCTCCACTGGGTGAACTAGTCTCGGGTCAGAAACTTGTCGAATCAAATGCACAATTCACATACACTTACGCGATGCCATATCGCTCCTGACTTCGGAACTCTGTCATCTCAGGCGCTCGACGCCTGCGGCCTCTTGAGCGGAATATCTGAACCTCAATCAACCCGCCGTCATTAGCAACGGAATTGTATTCAAGTCCTGGCATGAAATAGAAGTATCGGGTCTCAATTCCGATTTCTTTCCATTCCGGTCCACTGTTTTCGTCGTAGAACTTCTCGCTCGGTTCATATAGAGCCCTGGCAACAGTACCACTAATGGGAAACTGGGATTGACAGGACTTTTTTTGATTTGTGGATATGCCCCAAGATGTGGTAAGACTTCCATTCAAATACATTTTGAAGTATAAATGAGTGGATAGAGCTGGCGAACGAAGAATATCGTACCTGAGGCCAAACTGTTCACCTAGAAGTCGTCAGTATTGTGGGAGAAAGGAAACGTGCACAAGCACCAGCATTTACCTGGTATAGAAGCAATATAGACGGAAATCCGAGGATTGAACTTTTTCTGCCGAGTTGGATCCGTCTCGGATAGGATGGAGGCATCAGATCTCCCTGGGCTGAGGCCCTGGAGCCTGTGGATATTATCCACCGAAAGCAGGCGCACTGATGAACCATCGGGATGGGGATATTCGGGGAGCTTTTTGGCCTCAGAACTCGCCACGATGGATATTTCCAGCCCTCTGAAAACTGGCATGGTCGCTGATTGGCTTCGTTATCTGTAGGTAACCCGGGTATTGAGATAAACTGTCTGGGGCAGGGCTGCCACGGTAGCTAAAGGGAGAAGCTTATGTTTGTGCGTCGAAAAAATTCAAGTTGAGTGCTGATCTGGAAAACTGATTTCTTTGGGATCTCAGTGTTAGCAGGAAGTTCAGGATAGCTGAGTGGATTGCACCTGCCTCCCAAGTAGGATCGGATGAGCACTGGGGGTATATTCACCGCGATGAGCCCCGCGTTTAAGTCTTCTCGTACGTTGCTCTCCCTGTTGGCCGAGTTACCAGTTTTGAACTTGGGAGGAGAAATGGGATATTTGAATCGTGAAAATCTCCTGATTGTTAAAGAAGCTAAACATTACTACATTTATCGACTAGACTGGATGCTTTGAAAATTGGATGAGTGTTAACATGATCTTAAACTTTTCCACGCCGGTCAATTGCCACCCCCCGATAGACAGTCCTTTCAATTGTATGCACGGTAAACTACAATCAATTTGACTCTGCCTAGTGGGATTCTGTAGTGATACTGATGCAACATAAAACCATGCCCACCTTACCTTCAACAAATGCCCGATCAAGGCATGGGCATCGCTGATAATATTTACATAGTTGGGATTTTGGTCAAGTCTTGAGAACCAATCAAATACCTAGTACAACGTTTCACAGCAAATATACGTCAAATTATCATAGGATGTCCCAGCGAGCCAAAATCCGCTGCAAAGCAGGTGATCACTTTCTCGGCCACCGATTATTTCACATCGCGGTTAGGAGATCAGCTGGCGAGCTGTGCAAAGTTCTTCCTTTTTTTTCTCTTTCGCAAAACCTGTTGTTCCTACACGAGCTGCTTCATATGTACATAAATCCCAAGAGGGTCTAAAGCCGTCTATCAACTTTCGTCGTAGGCAATCACGAGCTTCCCAGAACCTTCTTGGTATCGTCCTCCTTGTCTAGCAGTCCGAGGTTCCGTATTTGACCAGCAGTAGGTGCGTTTTCTCGTCCTGATGAAGCCTCAGCCTTTCGGTACGCAATCTGGAGGGCCTTCGTTCGAGCGGCCTAGAGAGCGCGTTAGTAACAACCCGGAGTCGAGATCCTCGAGCGGGATTTGCGGGAGAAGGGTTCCCTCTAACCTCTTTCTTGTGGTGTAAGCACTCATAGTAGTCCTCCAGAACCGGCGAGCACTTCTTCTTTCCGGAATCGTCGTCGGCGTTGGTGTTGATAACGTAGCAAGTCAACAGTTCCTGCCAGAAGGGAAAGCATCGGCCGGGACCTAAGGTAGGGGCTGGTGTCAGCAATGGAAGCCATTGGGCCATCGCACAGGAACTCACCTCCGTGGAGACCATATCCAGACGCCATTTTGAAATCACTCGACGTGTCCGAAGCTCGTTGGCGTTACGTTGTGTCAATTGGATGCCAGAGTCGATGGAGGCTTGACGTTGAAGTGAACGGATCGCGGAGCTGTGACCTCGATCAATTTACCTGTGGCGGTGCGCTCAAGCTCGGACCAAAAATGGCTCGGGCATTGAAAGGCACTGACGCAGGTTGGCTGGGCCAGGTGAGCTAATGCGCCACAATGCAAGGGTGTGGATGGGGGGCGTGGGCGATACGTACCGACAAGGAACTAGGTTAGCTACAGAATGTCTGGTACCAATTAATGGTTGTCAACGTGGAATTATTACATATGCTGGACAAGTGAGCGTGCAGAGCTGGGGCAGCTTCGGAACTCTCCCAACTTCCGCTCTCGAGACTCTGCAAGACATTGCGACGTCGCAGGATGCCCATCCAAGATCCTGCAATATGACAACCATTCTCTCGCCTCCCAAAGTCGTCCTCTTAGCGGTCCATTTCGCTACCACGGCCGATATCGACAGCCTCACGTCGATAGCTCTTCAATATGACAAGGTCCTGCAGAAAGAGCTACTGCTACGCATCCTCCTCACCTGCCTACCCGAGACCATCGAAGCAAGTTTATACATACCTTTGTTGCAGCGGCTAGAAAGTGAGGTGGTGGAAGATCAAGAGGAGAGGGACGATCTAAAAGAAATCAGCACCGCCTCAGTCGAGCATTTCACCGATGAAGAGGCAGCAAAGAAGGTTCGAAAGCTTCGGTTGCTCCCCTTGGTACCGCCAGGCGCGATTGAAGCGACTCCAGATCTTCTCAGCCAGTTTATAATATCTCGCGCGCACCGAGTTGATGAGGAAGCGGGCTTGCTTGCGCAGCTACCTGATCTCGTCGTGCCATTCCTGGATCATTCCCCTGGCATTCGAACTTGGATGATATCAGCCTTATTACCTCTCCTCAGGCGAAACTATGAGTACTACCATGATTCTCCAATCTCCCAGACGCTCTCCGATTTCGAACGCCTCAGCGACAGGGCGGCTGTTAGCCAGCTTCTAGAACGAACTGGGATCCACGATGAAGATCTCCCTCACATAGGACGTGATTTGCGAGGCCTCATTGGCCCGTGGCTATGTAATAACGCACGATGGAAGAATGGAGAAGAGAAATCGTGCCCCGGCTGGGAACAAATGTTAGAGTGGTTGACTACTCAAGCATTCCGGTCGTGGAAAGTGGCAGTCAAAGCTATTGAGCAGTGGGATGGTCCCGATGATATTGACCTGGGCGGGTATGGGTCAGCACTATTGGATGAAGACCAACAGAGCTATCTCGAGAGGAGATACGCCCGCGCAGCGTTGGCTTCGGCGTATCTCGTCCCCGAGCCCTCTGTCGAAGCTTTGATCGGGGTGAATTCCATCATTAGCAAGATCATGAATCTTCTGGGAGAAGATGGTTGTCCTACGCTCCAAGTCGCTTCCTCATTATTGTCGCCACAGACCGAGCTCATCAGCGAACCGATAATATTGTCCAAGAACGCCACGTACATGCGTAACGATTTACTCGAGGAATCAAATATCCTCACAAGTCCCACATTACTTTCGACGCAACTACTGCATGCTTTGACGTTGAGTGCTTTTATACTCACTAAAGATGGTGCCCCTTGCACTGTTCGCCGAGCTGGTGAGCTCGCGTTTCTTCAAGATGAGCGCGAGCAGCAGGCTGAGGCCGTCAAACTGATCAACACACTCCGTAATAATGCTCCCAAAACAGATGATAAGTACTGGATACGGGCACGAAACGAGCTCTTATGGTTGCGAGATTGGGGTGCCGAAGAAGTTGCGGAGTCTTCAGAAGATATCCGGATTCAAGGAGTATTCGGGCAACTGAAGAAGCCCTTCCTAGAGGTGGAGTGCTTGAAGGCATTCCTCGCCAGCGGACGTAAGTTCAGGGGTTCACGGCCATACTTGGCTCGACAGACGGCTAACTTCTATAAGGTTATTCTCTTGCAAGGTCTGTCTATGAGGATTCACCAGAGCCACCACTATCCAGTCAAGTCTTGGAAGAAACTGTCATTGGGGCAGCCATGGCCGCTTACGATAATGCATCAAATCCGAATCGCACTCGAGGTGGTCTGCTCAAGTGTGATGACATGTAAGTCTGATTTACAACTATCCTAAATCAAGCCGTACTGATCGTTTCAGCGTTCATGCATTCCCCAAAACGATACCGGAGCATGGAAAAGCTGCTAGGCGCATAGAGGCCCTCCTGCGCGCAACCCACGGACTCAGTGAGTACAGGCTGGTCCTGAAGCAGGGAGAGCCGTTCACACCAGTCGTCTTGCGCGTACACTCAGACCCAATATCCATCATTGGCAAGGTTTTGGAAAAGAACCCAAAGAGCTATACAAAGCTACAAGATTTCCTCGAAATCGGTGCCAACATGGTGGATGCAGGGTTGCCCATCCGCGAGAGGACAGGGAAATCGTCGTCTATTCAAGAAGGAGACCCCCAAAAGCACGCTGTTGTCGAGAAGCGAGTTATAGCCATGTGTATCGATGCTGCCCTCGCAGAGGATGACTTCGAAACCGCATACTCCTATGTCGTCAACCGCTTGACCTCCGCCTCCAGGTCTTCAGTGGCCAGCCAGGGGACATCTTCGCAATCATCGAGTCCAGTTATTGACGAGTACTCATGGATGGCGGCCTTACAGGCGGGTAAGTACCGCCGCACTGCGCGCACCATTCGACCGACTCACATAGGTACGTCGAGCGGCAATCTTGATATCCGCCATCTCGAACAACGAATAGAGTGTCTTTCCACGGCACTGCGCATTGCTCCCCCAGATACTCTTCAGGATATTCTGAAAGTCTTTCGCCGGTGCGAGGAGGAGCTCGATGCCGCTGTCAAGGCCGAGGAAGAGCAGGAACTTGCGTGGGACGACCAGGGCGATGATGTTCAGATCATGCCCGGAGCTTTCAGCAGCACTGTGCCTGCAGGTGTGGTCAAGCATAATGTCTCTAGATCATCGAGGCAGCATGATGATGCGCCCATGTCTCTGTTCGACTTGTCACGAGCCAGCATGGCGCGAGCACAGCGCAACCTCTCGGCCCTGTCGAGTTTGCAGCACGGTGGCCCAGTGAGAGATGATGCGGAGGAAGAAAGTGCAGATGGTACACCGAGAGTCAGGAAACGGGACCAGTTGAGGGATGTCGCCGTAGGTACCCTGGCGTCGGGCGTCGGTTGGCTCATTGGCGCTCAGCCTGTAGATCGATCTGGCGAAGGCGAGTAGGTAATCAAAGCTGCACGATGGATGACTTGTAATGATAAGCATGAGGGATGATGCGAATTTGGCGCGTATTCACTTAGCGCAATGTGAGCATATGCTTGGTGGTTCAAGAAACCCTAATGGAAATAGACCAGAGTCGCGAATTACATACCAAGATGGTATGGTTGGGTGAATCCAAATCAGTCTGCATGTGCTACTTGACGCAGAGGCCGACACGAGAGAACTGAATCGAATTATGATCAAACATCAGAATAGAACTACCAAGCCAACTATGTTGATCAACTTTCAAGTGTCACAAACCTTGAAACGGATTCCCCCCCCTCCTTCCCTTCCCACCCTCTTTTACTTGTGTTTTACTTCATCGTGGAACTGCCTTCATCGTGACTATGCTCTGCCCCCCTTTCGCCCGATTTAGGCGCCATGACATCTCGGTACAGATCCGGGTACCGCTTCTCCAGCTCGCTGTAACGGTTGCGGCTCCACATGGCTTCCCACAGCCTGTTCCTGTCGCAGTCGTAGGTTGTTTCGACCCGGGGGACCAGGTCGGAATCCGTGCGGGCCGCTTCCACGTCGTTGGGTTGGCGAGGTCCTCCACTTCCTCCACGTCCTCGTCCTCCACGTCCTCCTCCTCATCGTCCTCCTCCTCCCGCTTCACTTCTGCTCCGTGGGCGGTGTTCCCTGACCCGGAACGGCTCGGGGGAGTATTTCCCTGACAGCCGCTCAGCAGCGCACTGGAACGAGTGATGGATCGGCCAGGAAGCACCACGGGTGGTTCCTGTGACAGCCTCCTCGTCCTCCTCTTCCTCTTCTTGATGTTCTCCTTCAGCTCCACAGCTGGGGCCGGAGGGGGCGTTTGCAGCTTCTGGAAACACGCGATCGTTTTCTCCTTCCACAAAGGACCGAACTCCTCCCTATACAGTGCTTCGGCTCTGGTGCTGGCTGCGTCCCACTGGGATATCCTTAGAGCGGCCTCCATGAGCGAATCGAGAACGTCTGGTAATTCAGCCTCGCTTTCCACGGGATTCTCTTCCACATCGGCAGGGACTGGTGATTCCGCGTCATTAGCCTCGTCATCCGAAGGGTATGGGTGGCACAACAGCGGCCGAGTAACACAACTTGGCGTAATATACTTGTACACTTTCATGGCCTTGACCTCAAAATCGGGACCGAATTCTTCCTGGAACGGAGAACTGTCTCCAAGATACTCAACCTCGCCATCAGGAATGTTCTGATCTGGTTGGGTTTCAATGGCGCAGTCGTCTTGTTGCAGTTTCTCGTGAACACCCGCTATCAGAGCTTTGCAGACCCCATCGTCTAGGTGCAGTGACATGCCCAACTCGTCAATTTCCTCGGCGATGAGGTCACAGAGCATCTCGACGCGACTGCTGCCCCTCCCTATGTAGTGTGTGCATTTGTCCTCATCATAATTCCCCCGAGATGACGCTGTGTTGGAAATCACACTTGCGTCGTCCATCTCGATAATATCATCATCACTATCGTCTTCTGGTATCACCGCATCACGAACACGAGTTCGATGGGGACTAGGATGCGATGGCGAGGGAGTGGGCAGTCCACTTAACATCGTCGTCTGTCTGGCCAGCTTTCGATTGTCTTCGTTTGCTTTCATATCATCTTGGGAACTAGACAGCGCCAGCTGCTCGCCCACATAGTCTGCTTTGCTCTGGTATTGGTTCTCGGATAAGTTCTCGGGCAGGTTTGCCGGCTCGCGGCCGGCCCAGTCGATTCCCGGGACAAACCGTCCGGAGTGATCCGTGACGGTGCGCTCTCGGTAGGCATGTACCCCTCCCGCAGCGATGAGCAGCTGCAAGGAGGTTCGTCGCACCCGCTTTCGAAACGCATCGCTGTGCTTGCGGCGCATAACTGCGGCTCTACCTGCGGCCACTTCGAAACTCACTGGATTGGCCCCATTGGAAAAATCAAGGGCGTAGCGGCTCCCGTATCTTCCTAAGCGCTTGTACTTCTTCTGAAGCCTCTGTTGTCGCGCCTTGATGAAATACCAGGGGGTATTGAGTGTGTCTGTCCCAGGGATGCAATGCTTCAGTCATGCGACCTCGAATGGAGTTCAGTACGTTTTCATCTTACCATTTAGATTTTGCTGAAGCTTGATAACACGCTGAGTAGAAGCCTCGAGCTTCTGCCTGAGATAGCGATTCTCTCCTTCGACGTCTGTAGCCGGCGCATCGTGCTCTTGTGACATATCCACCACGAAGTCATTCGGCAAATTCGCCTCAACTAGCAATGTGTGAGCATGTATGTTCAAATGGAAAATGAGAGTATGAACGAGCTGATTTCTCCCAAAAATCAGGTGGGGGTCAGATCTATATTTCTACGTTTATTTAGTGAAGGTAGTGATGTTAGACAACAATGCCATTGTATATGCTTCAGCCATGCCTTCGGATGATGTTGTGACGTATCCTTGGGCACAACAACAAAAAAGTGATGTTTGCGTGGTGTAAGAACGCAAGAACCCAAGCCATTACTTCTTCCTCCGCAAACAACCACACGTATGATGCAAACGGCGAGGGGTTTCTTTCCTTTTATTTTGTGTTTCCTCCAAGAACTTCAGCAACAAGGAAGCCGCATGGAAAGGCACAGTGATACACTGAAGCAATTCAAAAACAAAAATACACATACAAAGATCCCACCAAATGTGCACAACAATAAACCGAGACAACAGCTGAGGGTATAATATTTTATGTGTATTAATGATATACTATCAAATTCAGTTGCTAGCTAAAGACGGACGTGCATGACGAGTAGTTACAGCTCTGCTTCGCAAGGATTAGTTACTTAGTAATTACACTGGGAACCGTGTGTGCAGGGATACAAGGTTGGGACAATATGGTCAAAATTCCTTTTCTGGCATGCCATTTACGTCCCGTGCTTATTACCTAGAAAAGCAAATATCAAGCGTGACTGTTAGTATGGTATACATGAGTAGGGGATACTACCTTAGATCGCTTTTTTCTCATTTCTTTTTCCGTATCTAGTTGAACATTACCGCAGAGCTGAGGATTGGCTGGCAGGGTCACATAATAGGTAATGACACTAATTCGCAGCTGACTGCAAAGCTGAATGCGAATCGTCTGGGTTTCCTGCTTGCATATGTGAGTAGGTTTTTGTTTAAAAATAATTACGGCGGACTCTGCGCTGGACGGTATGTTGCGAGGTCAGAGTGCAAGAGCGGTCATAGGGCGAGAATTAAACAAGTGGTAGTAGTTTACGGCAAGTCGACTCGAATCATTAAGTGTTGCACCTTTGGAATTGCGATCAAATTACGTTGCATTTTGTTGGCCATATGCTGATTTCTTGCCGGCAAAATGCTGCTGAGACCTCTTGCAGTCGTCAATGCTTCGTCACATCTCGAAAACCCCGGTTCTGACTGAAGTAATGATACAAGTGACAGGCTGAAGGCGAAGCGGCGCGGCATTGGTATCCACGAAGGAAACAGGGAGAGGGAGAGGGTGCTGTCTGTGATCCCAAATGATGAGGGAGGGACGTAGAAATGTGCCGTCAACCCTAGTACACACGTCGAAAGAAAAGAAAGCCGAATCCATCCATACATCTCCGCGCGAAGAAACCTAGACAGAGATAGAAAGGCGAAAGGATGGAATGTACATCCCGGTCGCTATCTGCTGAACCCCAAATTCCGATATTATGGGGTTGAAAAGTCAAAAACGTTCTGTTGATACCTTTTCCATCCTACCTGCCGAATGAAACTCCGTGTGTCGCAACTTTTCTGGTATCCGCCGTACGCATGCCCAAAGAGAGAGACAAATCAAGACGCAAAACGAGACGCCATTTACCGACAATTCGATAATGCTCATGAGGTGTGGAGGGCAGGCATGATGCCATCTTTGCTTCTCCAGCTCACAAACTCGGAAGATGCGGTAATCGTCGTCCGAAAATGATGAATACTCATGGATAATGATTAAGCAGCAGGGCCGTAGGCGTCGCGGCCATCAGCTCGGGACCCAGAGTCTCCATAGCCGGAAGCGGGTTCACGGGATCGGGCACCATCCCTGTCGCCGCGATCATAGTTGCGCTCGTAACCGCGATCGTAGCCGCGTTCACGCTCATAACCAGCGCCACGGCGGTCCTCGCCGCCACCACCGCCGCTACCGCCGCCACGGCCTCCGTAGCGAGCTTCGCGGTCCTCGCGGCCGCCATATCGCTCAAAGTTGCGTCCGCCGCTGTAGCCTTCATCACGATCGCGTCTTTCGTAGCCACGGTCCTCTCTGTAACCACCACGATCATCACGGTAACCACGGTCGTAACCGCGATCCTCTCGGTAGCTACGGTCACGATCATCACGGTGGCCACCACCACCTCCGCCTCGGTAACGATAAGGATCATCACGACCGCCATAGCCACCACCATAGCCACCTCCACCGCGGCGTCTGTCGTCAAAGCGACCTCCGGCTACGTAGGGTTAGTATGTCAGAACTAGCAGGAGGGGAGATATTGTATGGAACTAACCTCGCTTGGGAGGACCGAAGTACTTTCCAGGAGTAGGAGTACGAGGGCGTGCACGACGAGCCTTCTCGATGCTGAAAGTTCGTCCTTCTACCATCTCGCCCTGGAGACCATCCTTGGCAGCATCGGCCTGGTCGGAGGTGACCATCTTGACGAAACCGAAGCCTCGGGACTCCTTGGTGTGAGGGTCGCGCATAATCTGGCACTTCTCAACCTCACCATACTTCTCGAAGAGGCGAGTAACCTCCTCTTCAGACAGCTTGGGGTGAATGCCTGTCACGAACAGGTTAGAACCTGGGTTGATGGCGCCATCATCCTGATCCTGATGCTTGCTGCCGTTATCATCCTTGTGGCTGTTGGTGGCAAATATTGTTAGTTATTGGCTTTGAAAAATAAATCGAGGCAGTGGATTTTGTCAAAACAGAAAGGTTTCGAACTGCGAACTGGGTTGACTTATGGAATTTCGGGCAGAAACGAAACTTACCGGTCAGCGTTGCCTCCGGGTGAGGCTGAGCGACGTGCGTCACGACCATCATCGCGAGGAGGACGAGGTGAGGCGCTGCGCTGGTCGCGGTCGTAGCGAGGAGCTTCGTCTGTCAAGAGTAAATGTCAGCCGCGAATACTTTGGTGCTGCATGCGGCAGGTCTCGAATGAGGAGAAAAGACATACCCTCATAACGGTCGCCATCGGCAGTCTCGTAATCCATTGCAGCGGTGGCCATGGTTGTGAGAGTTCAAAGACTAAGTGAGGCTGTTTTGATGTAAGTAGGTGGTGATGAAGAATCTTCGGTAGAGGCAATACGCGCTAAAACTTCCTCGGTCCACTTGTGCGGAAGCTCGTAAAATTGGAAGATACAAGATGAAAACTAGAATACCGAGATACGGATGGAAAGGAAACTGCAATTGATTGAAAGTGGACGCGAAATGAGGTGAAGGAGAGAGGTGAGTTGACTCGTAGAGTCCGTTGGGAAAGCAGGCTCTGGCGCGGCGGCACTCTGATGCTGCAGAAGGCAAACAGACGCCTTCAGCTTACCTTTTTGGGGGGAAAACAAGAAAGGACAGGGCAAGTTTGCCACAAGCGAGAAGGACAGTTGGGTCTGACGAGGATGCAGCGACACAAAAAGAGAGGAAGCCTTACGAGGAGATGCAGAAGAGACGAAAAGTTTGCTGAGTGATGATGTAGGATAGACCACCTGTCAGCATCAATGAAAAGAAGCTGACTGTCAATTGAAGCGTTGGAAAAGAGACGAGGGAAAAAAAAATGGAGAAAGAGATTGCAGTGGCCGACGGGCACGCGTCGAAAGTTGAGTCTAGGCAGGCGCGGCCAAGGCTAGCCTAGCTCCGGCAGCACTCCGTCCCAGCCGCAGCCAGCCGCCCCACCCAGCAGCAAGCCTTTTCTTTTCACCCATGCACCAGTCTACATCCCATACATACTACTGTAGGAATATTTATCGATACATCCGGACGGACCCAGTTACCAACCAATACATTCATGCACATCCGTGTATAGGCGTATAAATGCATCCTGCAAACTAATATACAGCAGGACAGTCCCAGTTACCACATCCGGCATCCCATTTATCGAGGGCAATGCGCCGTTTTGTTTGCGCCGCCCTTAAAGGCACACTCTGACGCACCAGCACGGAACTTGCTGCGACGGCCTAGTCCTGATCTGGATAACAGTGTGAGACAACAAAGGTCCACCCAATATTTCCGCCAAGGCTGTGCTGGAATGTTGGAAAAAAAAAGATTTCTTTGCTATCATTATCGGTCGTGTTGCAACACCGGTTTGATGGGCACTGATTCGCCTATTTGCTACTGCACATCTGCACCTGGGTAATTACCTAGTATCTATGTAGGCACTGTAGATGGTAACAATCGTTGCAAACCATTAGCAACATCATGCCACGAAGCTCCTCACCCACTCTTAGGTGCATGCGATGTCTTCAATGTTCCCGCCCAGGGATTAAACTTCGGTATTAAAAAAAATAAAAAAATAAAATAATAAAAAACTTGTTTTTATAACCACATGTTTTTAAATCTTATACCATGGCTATATTCATGCAGAACTACCGTGATGCAACTGAGGTTGTGCAGCAGATAAGAGGACACAGCTACCCTATGAAACTGTTACCAAGGTCTCAAACCCATCACCCATCTCTCCAATCCTCATATCGTATCATACTAGGAGTGGACCCTTTCCATATTTTCGTCATTCCCATATTCATTCCAGTGAATAAGTTTTTTTCCTTTCTCCCACACCATTTCCTTGCTGCTCTCAAAGCTCTGATGGGCCGTTATCTTCGCCATCAGCCAAGTCGGCCAAGTCAGCCGCCAACGCCGCCTGGACATTGATCACGGCTGGCACACTCTTATCCAGGTAGCCAAGAGACTCGATGGCTTTACCTCCACAAGCCCGTTCCAGGGCCAAGAAGGCAAAATGGCCGCCGACCACAGGCCGGGCCTTGAAGGCCAATCCCGATTCGGGGAATCCACCGGTGCCTTCTGTGTGGTACAGATCGGTCAAGGGCAAATCTGCATGCGTGTGTTAGTCATCAGATCTTCATCACTGTGGTATTTTAACATACTTGTAGTTGTCTCGTTGACCCATTTAGCAACATGCTGGAGGATTTCTGCGCGGGTGTCCCTGCCAGAAATTGCTGCGGCAAAGAACTCCCAGTCGCTCTTGGTCTGAAGGTTGCGGTGATCTAAAGGTAAACCGTATGTCTGAAGAACATTATGATACCAATCACTCTGCATTTGATAAACTCTTTCCGGGATGAACGTGGCCCTCGAACCTCGGCCCAAGCCAGGGGCAAGCCTCTCCTGGTCATCAGTCCAGAACCTGCTTCTTGCTAGCTCGGAGGAACTTTCGGGGATGTGGAAGCAAAGGAGCGCATCAGCATAGAGATTGTACAGCGTTGTCCACGAGCCCTGCCAGCTGTACGACAACTTAGCATGGGTTCCGTCTCGGGAGATGCCATAATCTTGCCACTTGTCGACATATTCTTCAGCGATAGTTTTATACTTCTTTGCCTCATCTTCCTTGCCCACCAGCAGGGAGATGTCGCTCATGGCCCTGATGCCTACAATCCCCTTCAGTGCCAGATTGGTTTGATTCGAGAGCCAGCCGGCGAAATCATCCGTGCAAAGTTGGTTTGCGGGGATGAGTGATTCGCGAACTAAATATCCAGTCCACTTCTTCCACAAAGTATAGGATCTGTTAACCCATTTCTCCGCTGCCTTGAGGCCAGTCGTACCAATCTGCTCAAACGTTCGATCCATGCCGTACTCATCCACTGAGAGTGAGGTTTTTCGGAACCCAGGGCCGATTTTTTGTGCAGAAACTGGCGCCTCTCTAGTGAAGGCGGGCTGTGTGCCATCTTTGAGAGCATTCACAAGTGCCAAGCCCATGATCAACATATTGCCACACTCCTCGACTGGCATGTACTCGTCTCTGCCGTCATTGTGACCGGTGGCATTGGGAAAGTGATAACCCAGATCGTGCATGCTGTAGTCATTGGGATACTGGCCACTCATCTGGTGCTCAAGGAGGGGTTCGAGTAGATAAGCAAGCCATTGCGGGTTGGTGTACAAGAAAAAGGGGAATGCAGGGAAGATAACATCAACAGTCTGGAAGTTGCCATTCGATGAGATCTCCTTCAAGAACAGGATTGGGCTATCCGGGGTACCGGACCACTGCGTGGCGCCAAAGACCTGTCGAGCTGAAAGGGCTGCAATATCTTGATAGTCAGAAGATCCAGATGCAAAAGCATCCTCAGCCAGCCTATCAGAGTAGTCACGTGCCAGGGCGGATGCCGTTTCAAAATCATCATAGTGGTACTGGAGCATGGCCTCCGCGGAGAAGAAGTATGATGACCAGAGGGGTCGCATCTGTGTAAGTCCTCGTGCGGAGGCAAACTGTACAACAGGCTCTTGGATGAGGGCAAATGTGAAGAGAGCGCTATCCGTCTTTACAGAGGCGTTGGATTTGCTGGCAAGCTTGAAGTGCTTGACGAAGGCAAAAACCGGCTCTCTTTCATACATACCACGCGGGGAGCTGTCGATATCATTGGTTAGGCGATTGTGTTTGGCAAACTGTTGCAGGACAGAAACTATCTCTCCGCCTTGATGCTCAACATCAGCAGGACCGGTGAAGTAGAGCGTTCCCCACTCTGCTTGGTCGTTGATTTCCGTTAGGAGTTGCTCGTGTAGGCGAGATATCTTCCATGACTTAGTAAGTGCATTGTGGGATCCTTTGGATTTCTTGGACTCCTCGAGTGACCATTCAATCTGGTTGTTTCGGTTCCCACTGACCCACTGGCCGTTGATGTCGACAAATAGGCTAACATCCAAGTTTCCTTCCACAATGAAGGTCATGTAGGAGGCTGGGAGCGCTTGTCGGAAGGTTGACGTGGGGGTAATGGGTGACAAGAATGAAAGTATAATCTTGACGCTTCGATCTGAAGAGGCATCTGCAATCGTATATGTGAGGTTCGTGGTTGAGGCATCGAAGGTTGCCCCTTCATATTCCGGATACGAGATGTTGTAGCTGCAGTTATCATTCATGTGTTAGCGCCAAGGATTCCCATCAAAGTGAGAGTGCTGGTCATGATTGAACCTACCCCTGCTTGTCGTGGAGAAAGTCCTGTGGCCGTCCGAGGAGAGGGTAAACAGCACCAGTCTCTGGCACTGATGCCAGAATACCGAAACCGAAGGTGCCTCCCGTCCAGAAGATTGGCCAGTGAGCCCATGGTTCAGTGCGAGCATTGGCGAGCCAGGTGCTCAAGTACGGATTTCGCACCACCAGAGGCACAACGGGAGGGGTCAAGGTCGAGGCCTGGACGGCCGCAGCCAACGCCCCGAGGGCGGACAAGAGGTTCAACTTCATGACGAGCCGCCCCAAGCTTCTGGACAACCGTAGGCCGAGTCTAGGCAGGGAAGTAATATTCCACTCAAAAATAGCGAATGCTCGCTCTAGGTATACATAAAAGGGATGTAGCAATTCAGGGGATTGAGAAAGTCTATACGGCGATGGAGCGTCTAGCTCAGAATGTAACGGCTAGTAGCTATGCAATAGAGAGCTCTATACCTCAATTGAGTTCCTCGGGTCTCACTAGGAGCGGGAGGAGGGGGGAAACAATTGGGTTTGGAAAGAAGAATGGAGGAGGATGAAACAAGTCGGACGAGCGGAATGGAAGAAAAAACTTGGAAGAGTACTGGTTCTAAAACGGCAGAAGGAAGAACTATCTAGCTCACGCAGCGACCGCGGGACGGGATGGCATGGGATGGGATGGCTTGGGCCAGACAAGCAAGCCAGACCCGATCCCAGCAGCAGCCGAGTTAAGGAACTGCGGAGAAGGCAAGGAAGCGAGCAAACGTCAAGAGTGGTCCGCGGCAGTGACGACAGCGAGCTCCTTCGTCAGACCCGCCCCCACAAAAGCTGCACCAGGTCATGCGACGGATGCTTCAGCTGATCAGAAGAAAATGGATGCGCGAGAATACCAAGTACATACATAATAAGCCAGACGGCCCCGGGTAAGGGCAGGGCAAAGTGCCAGCGCGGGCGTGGGAGGGGTCGTACAGCAGCAGCACCTGCGCATCTGCCCAGCCCAAAACGGCACGCTGCCATTGCAGAACCAAGGACTTGGGGTGAAGCCACACGCAAGGCACGTGTACCAAGAGCTGTGCAGATCCACCATTCAGACGGAGTCTGGGGTTCGCCTAGGGGCTTGCATTAGCGCCAGAGGGAAGGTGATGGAGGGGGGCAGGGTAAGGTGAGCGCGCCGTCTCGGGCGTTTCGGCTTCCAGTCAGGCAGGGCGTGGGATTTTTTGGGAGCCGGTGCTACGCGACATGACAGCTGACGGACCCCTTGAGTATTGCGCACCGACAAAAGTTTTACCATCAGCAGCCTGGAACGATAGAAATGAGGTGCCTTAAATCGCTCTAGACTTTCAAGGTTGCGCCTGTGCTAACGGCGTGGAAGAAGCACATTACTCGGACGCTTTGCCGCAGACTGGATCGGGTTTGACCAGAACGGCACCAGGCCGTAGGCCTGGCCCCTACGTCATTGCGACAACGCGGGGGATCCCCGATACATTTCTGGGGCACCCCTTCGGGAAATGCCCCGGCTTAATTAGGTAGCTGTCTTGTTGCACAGCAGCAAACGCCCAGAAAACATAGGCAGCGAATTATCTGGCATTGTGTAAATCACCGCCAGCACATGAGCAGGTGATCGATGCCATTCCTACGAGACGCTTGCAACCCTGGAGTTTGCTCATCGGAGCACATGTGTAATCTTTCCACTCATAATAGCCTCGGATGGCGGGGTCTGAGGCTTGCGCATATTTGCTGTAATGCGCACATCCAGCTGTCGAGAGCAGAACACAGAACCATAAACCATCCATCTTGGCGAGCCAACATCTACGGCATATGCAAGTAACTTCTTGTTGCTGAAGTAATGTGCTCAGAAGCTAGCATGTGATAATAAAAGTACCCCGTCACTTAGTGTTCTCAGTCACTATGGACAATTCACGTGGGTGAAGCACTGCACTTCTTGGCTGTGCTCTCCAACATGAATGGACACTGAACTTACTATGTAATTCAAGAGACCTATGTTCTTGAAATTTCGAGCATAGTAATCCTACTGAGGGTTCAGCCCCAAGAACAGCAGCTATTCCTAATGTTGGCTGCCTTTTCCTTCTCCTGAGTTTCTACTACCACTGCTTTCCTTTACCCTTTTCTCTATCCACAGTTCCAACTACTTTTTTGACACCCACAAAAATAGCTCACGCTCTTGCCCAGACGCTACAATCTGCAACGATGAATTGTAGTCACCTCGGCGAACCTAGCTGTGATAGAACAGGCAGGTAAGACAGCCAGGGGATTTGAGAAATTTCGTGTCCCCTAGGATACCACTATGCAGACACTAGAGCGCGCCTATTGTGTTCTCAGCTAGCATGGGATCTGGAGCAGTGCCTAATCGTAGATGCTGAGCATCTGCATATCGGCAAAGCTAAGCAGCTCATCTTCAGAAGACGTCCTCCGGATCGACTTCGTGCTTCTCGCCGTCATCGCGCACGTGCTCGCGCTTCACGTCGCGCTTCATGGGCTTCCGCATATCGAAAGCGTCCTCACCACCAGCAGCGGGGTTTTTTACGTTGTCTGCATAGTAGTCTTTCACGACACGATAAACGCTGTAGCCCATGCGCTTATAGAATTGGATGGCACGCTCGTTGCTCTTGCGGACGAACAGATCCATAAACCAGGCATTTCCATCGTTGGCCGCTGCTTCCAACTGCTCCGTCAAGATGGTCCCTATGCCCGTACCACGGTAAGCAGGAGCCACAGTAAGCGCGGTGATGTGAGCGTGCCAAGGGAGATAGTGCTCTGAGTACTTGAAATAATCCGGGGAGCTCTCGAGTTTGCCCATGACTGAGGTTGAGGGTTAGTCAGTTACAGCCAGCCAGGGGTGGTTTCTCAAAACCCACTGTAGCCAACAATATTGCCCTGATCTTCAGCAACGATGAACATGCTAGGCCATTTGGCGTAGTACATCAGATAAAACCCGAGATCGTATGTTTCGGTCAGCGGATCCATATTACATAGGGAGATCCTATTGAGATCCTCCGGCTGGAAGCGTCGAAACGTCGTCATGTTACAAGCCAGCCTACCTCGAGCTTTGCGCTTGGTAACCTAGTCTTTAGAGGAGTAGGCAAATGGTCTGGGCTGATAGTAACTTCTCAAGACTGTTTGCTGCTCTGGGGTTAGTGACTGCGTCCTTTTTCCACTTAACGGCTTGCTATGCTGTAAGATACCTTATACTGTAAGCGGATACTGGAACTCGTGAGAGAAGCAGAAAGCCAATCTATCCGGCTATAAAGAAAAAATCTAGCAAAATGGTGAAGAAATGGTGATGGTGGGGTATGTACCTAGAACGCTACATAAAGAAAGGTATCGTGGGAACTTACCTGGGGGAGAATGCGCACAGACCACCTTTCACCGCGAACACTTGCGCTCTTTGGTGCAACTTTTGTCTACCTCCCAGCCTAACGTGAGCTGTGTGTACATACTTGGTGGATTTGGCTGTAAGTAGTAGATCGCGTACAAAGACGAAACACAATTCACAGTTTAGCCAACTTCTGATAGTCTCTAAACTTGAACCTTTGCAACACCTAAAGCTTGGCAACTATAATCGACCAAGCTTCTACAATCACGGGTTCACTGTTAAGCAAGTATTGACTGCAAAGGACCAACGTTATCCGCTAAATTGCTTGAAGAATTTGAGTGGTGAGGGGCAGCAGTCGAAATGCCAAGGGATTGGAACCCACGCGGTAGGCATTAAGTTGGCTTCGCTCAGTATCCCGATGTCAACCTCAGGGTCCAGGTAACTTAGTATGCACTTAGCAGCATTTTTACCGTATGATATTTTGTAGGGTATGTCAGAGTATGGGATGCCGCTCTTCTTAGCAGGTGTTATCCTTTCTGGCTATCCCATCCCAAGGACACTTCAAAAGGCTCACGAGGCTTGTAACACTGAAGCCTTAGTGCGGGACAACGTATGGACTCGTTACACCCCACTGGAACAAAGCGTCTGGCTCCCTTTATACAGATTTCACAGGCACTAATTATAGTTATCCTCGGCATTGATTGCTACATAAATGGGAGGATACATGAATAAAATGCACAACTGAAGCTAGTCTGCTAGTGGGAGGGTGGCATTCCATAAGATATCCCAAGTCGCGCCAAAATCACTAGCCTGATCGTTAACAAAAACGGCCTGACCTCCTGAAAAGGGTGGGTTCAATTTTTAAAACCCAACTACAGCATCTCCTCCTTCCGGGCTGCGCCTAGGCATTCTTCCCCAGCGCGTCTCACGTCCGTTACTTGCCTGCGCTGTCTTACTCCTGAGATGAGAGAGCAGGGGACGTGGCCCTGATAATCATCGCTCTCTTTGATGCTTGAGTCACTTGCTGGACCTTCCTTGCTGCTGATATAGACTAAGCAATTCTGATATATAACATCCCGGCCGCAAGGTAACCTGGTCCCTTCGGTCTTTATTAGTCCCCACCCAACAACGAGCAACACGTCAGAAGCAAAACAGAAAACAGCGCCAGAAGCAACGCCAACAAAATAAAACAAACACACTGAGGGTCGTACTTCCCTAAATCCTTCCGCCAACCAATTCATATGAGCCTTTCCGACCTTATCCAGTCATCTCGTGTCTTACCGTTTTTGTCACCACACTCATATGTGCAAGGGGGGATCGGACGATATCAACGATTTTCGATAGCGAACAATCTATACTGAACAGCACAAGCGGGTGTCTCCTGAATCTCTGCGTAACCCCGTAGGTGTGCTGCCTGCTCAACACCACCATCGAGATGCCCTCATCACCCAGGACGCCGCGGCACTCCCGCCAGTCCTCCGCCATATCCAATGATTACAGCCCAAGCACGTCCCCGATAGCTGCACGCCGACAGTCCAAATCATCCATTCTGGACCCGATGACACCCCTCCACGGCAGCATGAATGACCAGGAACTAAGCATGTTCAGCGCCAATGGCATGGGTGACAACGGCTTGGGAAATCTTGCCGATGAACTGGCGGACGCGCTGTCTGAAGAGGACGAGGATGGATACTATGAGGAGGATGGCGAGCCGGCCCCTGATATCAGCGTTGATCAAACAGATGGAAACGGACGAAACGGCATAGATGGCATCCGCGATAGTGGAGTAGAGGTCGAGCTCCAAGGCGAAAGCAACGAAAAGCAGCTACCCAGCCGGACCAAAAACTCGAGTCTCAGCCTGCCACCACATGTGAGGGGCCACAGGAGGCAAGGGAGTGAGTACGACGGAAGTGAATACGGGTCTGAATCAGATCTCGACGCCCCTGGGATGCCGCCGAGTTTGGTGGCTCGGATGGACGCAGTGGAATCACTGGCACGGCGTGGTACCGATGGAGGGCCAAACGACGCTGTCTTCAAGCGTGTCACAGATGGACTGAGAGACCTGGGGTCGCAGACCGGCGTTGAGGGCAGTACAACACGCCTAATCACGGCACACTCAGCTCTAGCAACACACCTGGCGCACCAGACCAGGCAGATGCACAACCTCACTTTTCCGCTTCTTTCCCCCCTCGTAGCACCACCGGACGCGGATACCATCGACGACCTGCTACCTCTATTGGTATCCCTATCTGACGATATGCCGCGCCCGACAACATCCGCATACACCTCCCTAGCGGCTCTGCACACCCTAACCTCTGATCTTGTGCAGACGCTCAACTACTTGTCTGACACATTGCACATGTCCCGGCAGACCACCACGACCGCTACGCGGAGGCTCAAGTCTGCCAAGGATATGGTGGCTGAGATGAAGCGTGAAGACCAGCTCAAGGAGGAAGGCGAGAGGTGGCTGGCACGCGGGAACTGGAGCGAGCGGCTTGAGAAGCGAGAATGTGCTAGCGTCTGTCGGGACGTGGTGGGCGGTTTTGAGGAAGTATGCAATGGCTGGAGGGCAAGGCTACTGGCCCAGGCCGAGTCAGCGTCATGATTATGATAGAGCAATTGCACGATTTCATATGTCCAATAATTGGGTTTATTGGAATCAACCCATACACACAGAGAGAGACAGAGAGACATAGAGGCTACAGGTTATTTTGCCACAGATAATACTTTGGGTAGGCGTCACGCGCCCAAGGGGAGGGGGCGTGATTTTTATGGCACTCTCAAGAGACACCCAGCCCGGCGTTGGTTAGACTTTTCGACAGGGTACCAGATCGATACAGGCACATAATATAGTGCCAGGATAGTTGGGTTTCCTTGAAACGAGTTCCTACAGCGAATGTGATGATTTAGACGAACATAATGCCTACTCATTAAGCGATATATACACCCTAGCAATGAGACGAGAATCCCCTTTCCAGGATAACATACAGTGAGCCATCAGCATAAAGAATCCATTGAACCGTTTTTTAATGTATGAGACTGAGCCCTTGATTTAAAGCTTACAATGCTATTCATCACCGTATCTACTAATGCCGTTATGTGCCTGAGTCTGTACTGGCACGGTCGCAATGATCAGGATCATGTTGAAAACGTATCCAAGACTTTGTATCATTGTGGATGTAAAAGTATATACCTGTGATGCAGGTACAGTGTACCATGCCGCTCAGGAAATCGAACAAAGGAAAGCGGGTATACAGAGCCGAAGGAGCCTCCTCGCTGACACCCAGGGGGAGGTAGGGTGAGTGAGGTCTTCTCGGCATGTCCAATAAAATAATAATTACAGAATCATTCGTGCATCCATCTCCTCCTATCATTCTGTGTCTCTGGCCATCAATTCTTTTGTTGTTCCCACATCATTTACATCGGAAAAACCCAAACTTTCAGCTCATCATAACGAGTCGAACCGGACCGCATTCGGCGAGATGGGCCGATCATGGGGGAAAGACATCGAGTTAATCGCCGGCGTGCGGCGGTGCACCGTCGGCGACGGCGCACTAAAGGGTGTGTGGCTGTTGTAGGTAGAACCGCCGTCGCCGCCGAGGAAGCTCTTCAAGCTCATGTCGTCAGCACCCTGCTGGTGTTGCTGGTGGTGGATGTTGTTGTTGTTGTAGCCTGGGTTGAAGCCCAGCTGCTGCTTGGACGCCGGGCGCAGGTGCGCCTCAACGGGGGGCGCCTCCTTCTTGGAGCGCATCTTGGCCTCATTCTCGTCGTCCACGAGCACGACCATCCAGACACCGACGGCGCCATTGCCGCCCAGTAAGGGCGTGGTATGGATCCAGCGGCCGCGGCCGGGGCCGCCGGCGTTGTTGCCATTGCCGGCGGCGCTGTTGTCCTCGGTGTCGAGGCCCTTCTTGCCGCTGATCCAGCGCACCTTGGCGGTAACGCCGTGGCCGTCGGCGAAGGCCTGCTCGATGGCGTCGCGCAGGCGGCTCGACCCGCCGAGGCGCGAGAGGAAGTGCGACTGCAGCATCCCGGGGACGCGGAGCGAGGGGGAGGCGAAGAGCACGCGCAGAGACGGGTACGGCCGCACGAGCAGGTAGTGCTCGAAGACGCCGCTGAGGCGGCCGCCCTTGGGCCCGTTCATGGACGGCAACGCCGCCGTGTTAAGGACCGGGTCCGAGTCGCGGCGGTGCACGGTGGCGTCGTCGCGGATGAGCAGGCGCGGGCGGTGCCAGTTGGACACGACCTCGGTGTCCTGGATCTCCTCCTGCTGCACGCGGTGCATGAGGCCGCCCGACTCGCGCACCGTCTTGAGTTCCTGCAAGCTGAACATCTCCGCCAGCTCCTGGAACTCGTTCTTCTGGGCCTGCTCCTGCTGCTCCTTGGTCTCACCGCCGTGGACCTTGACGGGCTCGAACGCGGCCGGTAGCAGCTCCGGGTTCTCACGCTCGACGAGACGTTCGAGCGACTCGAGACCTGCGCAGTTCTTCACCAACCCTGAGACATCCACCTGAGCGCCGATGTGGTACCGCACATTTCCGCGACTATCGTACAGCGGCGCGCACATGAGGAGGTTCATGAATGGGGACCCGTCGCGCCGATAGTTGAGAAACGTCTCACAGTGCTCTACGCCCTCGTCTAGCTTCTCGCGGATACGACGGACGCTGAAGGGGTTGGTCTTGGGGCCTTGAAGGAAACGACAGTTGCGCCCCAGGACATAGGACATGCCGTACTGCGTTGTTTTGTGAAACTCTGGAATAAATTTGTCAGTAACTGCAGTTCAAATAATTAAGTGTAAATGGTTGCAGTCGGCTTCTTACCTTCACTTGCAAATACGATGGGGTTATCCGGTCGTGAAGGATCAGTCAGACAAAAGACCTCCGCAAGTCCCTCAGACATTTCCTTCAGATGAATGGGCAACGTATCTGCGATCCGCCGTTTTATAGTCACACTAACGGTTTGGATGTATGTGTGGGTGATGTAAGCTGGTAAATCCTGGTTGACAAGAGTCTCAAAAGCTTGTGTCGCTCTTGCAACGAGAATCTGGTTAAACGTCTTCGTGATCGGGTCATCGGTATATTCCAACCCTTGCACAGGACTCAGGCCGTCAACCACCGCGTTGGCATAATTGATGGCTTTCAAAGCTTTCAGGGTGTTCATATAATACTCTAATATGGGGACTGATGCTGGCCTCGACTGATATATGAAGTTGGTGAACCGCTGGAGAAGCAGCGGGTTTTCAAATATGACAGCAAGGTGCTTGACGGAAAACAAGAGCTCGGACTGCGTTTCCAGCGAGTACTGTTTTCCGAGGGAATGCGCCGGGACGACCAGGTCAAAAGAAGCCGGGTCGATCTCTTCCTCAGCCAACGGTTCCAAGCCGTCGTGGTCCGTTGCACCGCGCGTCTGCAGCGCCGGAAGAACTGAAGGGGCATAGCCGACTGAAGATATCGATGATGAGTGAAGCCGAGACCGCGCGGAACTCGACATGAGGCTGCGGGGTGCTGTCGATGGAGAGGAGCGGCTTGCCGTCGCATCATGAACGTATTCCTGCTCAGGCTCGGAGCGCTCCTCATCCGGTATATTCACAGCACTGTTTACTATATTAGCATTTCTGGATTCAACTGGGACACACTCTGTTGGAAATCACCTCTTGCGGTTTGGATCCTCCGTGGCATCTTGCTGTACGGACTTTGCCATACCCGTAGTATCCATGATGTGAAGGTCACGAAAGCTCTTTAGAGGCGGGCTGATGATCAAATCGCTACCAGACAGTGGCCGGCGTGCGTGTTTAAGAGGAATATGAGGGGGCTCGGCACCGTTGTTGTTGTCGTCCTCGTCGTCAATATCCGGTCTCTCAAAAGCTGCCAAGGAGCGGACACCAGGGGACCTCGGTTTTGATCTGTCGCTGTGGAAATGAGAAGACCAGTTGGATGCCTCGAGGCGAGCTGGCTTTGCTCTGGACATAGCGATCAACCAGCCACTGAAGTAATAGTGTTTGGCTCCCGCGCGCGGCTGGATTACTTTTACTTTTTTTTCCTTGACTAGAGGAGCCGCGTGTTTGCTTTTTCTTCTGTTGATCGCTGGTGGACTTAATTCAGGGACTGGATTTAACACGAAGACAAGTATAGGTCTTGATGAGGTTCCCAAATTTTTTCAGAAATATAAAGAGGTTCAAGAGAAGTTCACGAGCACAGATAAGACCGAGATTTCATCGACATACACACATACACACGCACGTACACACACATATATATATATATAACACCACCAAGACTATCCCATGGGTATGGTCTAGGTTGGGCCGGCCTGCGGATGCGGACAAGGATGGGATGACCCAATGCCAATTCGTACTAACGACTAGGGACGGAAATGCCATTCCAAGATTATCGTGGACTTTTGTGATGGGTTTCGTCACTAGTTTGAAATGGATGTCGACTGGAAGCTTATGTTGCCGATGGTTAGTATACCAGCTAGTACCTCGCCCCCCCCCCCCCTGATGCTGCCCCGTCCATCTTGACTCGTCACAACGGAGGCATAGCCCGGGGATTCGGCACAGAGATCGGGTGGGGGCTACCATTGCATGCGCGAGATCACCCCTTGATCCCCCCTCAAGCAGCCCAGGGATGATTCATCGAAATCGATTGACTATAGCCGAACCGAGTCGGGACACAGACCATATGTCAAAGATACAGTAGTCCGTTATTATCCACGACTATCAAAGGTAGCGTCCGGCAGTCAACACAAACTCATGGGATACTGGAGAGTGGGGGGGTGCTCGAAAACCAGGGTCGACCTGGGGACGTATTCGGGTGGGATCAGCGACGGTTCAGGCGATCACCTCAGGGGTTGTTGCATGGTAACGTAGACGAGCACTGAAAAGCACGATCTGAAGAAAAGCCCAGAGCTGGTAGAGATCGGGAAATCGACGACTTAAATGCTGTCCAAAGGCCAGCTGGTGGCTGATAGTGAGTGGGCCTGCCTGTAAGTGGTATCCGCGGCCCTGGTCCCGCCATGTGGAGGGATCTGCGGACATGGGTAGCGCTTATACTAAGGTACTAGAATAACGACTTATTCTACGCCCGAAGTGGCCTGGGACCAGTGATAGTTTGGATGACTACGATGCCTCCACTCGGTGGCAAGGGCAAGGCCTGCGCAGCACATATGCGACAATCTGTTTGCTTTTTCTCCATGTTTTTGTCCTGGTCCAAGTAGTACCCAGAGACTACGCACCCCTGATTCGTGGTATAGGTTACTTTGCGGCTGCTTTTTGAAACGATATCCTATTAACTTCCCAGCTCTCACGTTTCATTCTGCATGTAACAAGTGCCGGGGAGTAACCGTTGTCATTTATGGATTCCATGTTCAATAGGTTGCAATATTCATAGAGAGAGGGGGGCGCGGCCTGATCCTTTTGGTATTCCCTTCCTTAGTTGGCGATTTGAATTTGAAGAAAATGATCGCTAGGGACATGTCGTCACCAAAGCATCGAGATTGCTAACACTACACTCCTGTGACTAGCTAGCTTAGCCTGCACACAGTGCCTCGGGTTGATGGAAAATCTCATTTGGCATCATAAGTGGGCAGCATCTAGGCCATAGGAACCGTGGTAATATGGAATTTTTTTTTTTTTTTTTGGAAAACGAATAGGGGTAGCCGGCCTTGAAGAAATCAAGATCAAGCGGCTAGTGCACCGATTTCTGAACTGGATGGACCTGGCGAATGGCTTTTACGCCTCCAGCTCAAACGGTCCGGTGGCATTACCCAATTCATAAGGGTTTTCAGCTCAACGGCGGATCCCAAGGACCAGGCGTTCTTGATTTTACACGTCCTATAGTTTTGAATACCCCTGGGGAGATTATTGAATGGCATGTTGATCTTTATCACAATGTTGCTGATTGCGCTCAGCTGCTATCGAGGAAGTGGATAATGCAAATAGGGTTTGCTCATGGGTTCCTGCATCGCACCCCACCGACATGGTCGACCGATAACTTTACGTACATAAGTTACAACAGGGGGCAGGCGTCTATGTTAGATTCCGGAATACGCTGTGCGCTGTAGTCCGAGAGCCGGGATCCCTGGAACTCAGCACTGGGAACTTGAAGGGACCCGGTAGTACTCTTGACAAGGGGCCATATAACTAATGGGCCAGCTAGCGTGCACCTAAGGACAGGCCCGGAAAACCCGCTCTGACAGCGCGAGGGAAACGATTTCGGACGGAGGATATGACGGCAAGAAACTCCCGGTGCTAGGTATCGATAGCGCGGCTCTCGAGCACCTCCACTTAAGGGGCTGTGCGCTAGGTAGCTGGCGATTTATTGAGCGCCATGGTACCTTGGATGAGCCTATCGTCCAAAATGACGATAGGCTCATCCAAGGTCTTGCTCTGCGCTATGCATGCAACCTCGACAATCCCTGGCCCAGTGCTGTGGTTGATCCACAACCGCGAAGGCACCAATCATCACTCTGATGCTCAACAACCAGTCGATTGCCTCTAACCAGGTAGGTTTGATATCATGTTCCTATCCTATGCGGTACCGAGTATAGTTGAATGTTTCGTCCGCGACGAAGTAGACACGTCGAATTCCTCGGGATCATGTATTTCCCCGCAATCGATTCATTGCTCTGCATTCCAGTGGCTCTGGACTTGCCCACCAAATGCAATGACACGCTGCATGCAACACAGGGTTTCACAAATATGATAGCTCCCAACTCTCTCGCAGGCTGCATAACCGAAGCAAGATACCAGAAAACCAAGGTTAAAGCACCAGGTTAATTATCTACATCCTATGGTATGATGAAACAAAAAAGAAAAGAAAAGTAACCCAAAAAAAGTGTACGGGCGGAGTCCACCGTCTAGTTTAGCTCCTAACATGTGAAAAGACATCTGCTTTTGTTGTGATTACTCACGCAGTCCTTTGAGCAAAGAAGAGTCGCTTATTAGCTGATACATCGAAGACAACCAAGAGCTCCTGCATGAACACGTCGCCGAGTATGTAGTTATCGCCTGAAGCTCTGGCGATGCCCGTGCTGCACCACTGGTGGCCGTCAGGACCGGGCTGCGCGGATTCGGGGAAGATGAGGCTGCTTGGGGTTATGGTGAACTTGCCGCCGCCGATGCCGATTTGGATGGACGGGGCCACGCCGTCGCAGCGTGCAAAGTAGGTGCCGTCGCCGGCGTACTGCGCGGCCGGCGTCCACATTTTGGCAATATCGTCGGCGACACTACTCGGGAAGTAGTTGAGCGTTGTGCCTGAGTCCACGATCATGACCGCGGGCTGCGACCAGTTACCGTGCTGCTTATTGTTGCTGTAGGTGACGCTGTCCGGTCGGATGGCGTAGAACAAGTAGTCGTACTTGCCTCCTCCCAGGTAAGCCTATTGAGCAAAGGGTTGCGTTAGTAACTATGCGTGACGGAGTTCTTGTCTGATTTACGCCGCCACCCGTTTTCAAAAGATAGTATGCCTCTCTTAAAAACACTATGGAATCTTATATCACATACCTTCTCAATAGGAGCGACCGAGAAAGGCCCGGTCCTCACCTGTGCTGGGACGCCGCCAAAGGATATGTAAGAACGACCAACCGTTCGAGACATGGCCATGCTGAAGATAGGCGCGACCGGTGTGTTATTTGACATGGTCACCACGATAGGCGAGTAGATTACTCTCGACGAGTCACCATCGGCTGCAGGGTTGGTTCCCTCGAACGCTGATGTAAGCTGCGGTAGACCAAGTCCCAGAATACCTGAGAAGTAGCCATTTCCCTCGAGGCTGGCCTCTGTGATAAGGGATATCTCCTGATTCTTCACCGTGATACCGGCAACTGTGACACTGTTCATTGTACCGTCGAAATCGTCAGCTTCGTCCGCTCACAACCAGAGGGAAAGAACCGGGGAACATATGGCTTATAAGGCTTACTCTGCATATCCAAGGTCACCAATTAACGAGTCACCTCCGCCGTATGAGATATTCAGGTGCTCGTTATTGATCTTACCACCCGAGAATGTCCCACTGTACGTCGCTTGAAGCTGGCACGCTGCCTGGCTTTGTACATTATACTGTCGGTCTACACACGTGAAGTTGGACTCTGCGAGCCAGATATCTGCGCTGCCGGTATCCGGAATCATATTGAACGCTTTCTTTCCGACGCCGACGTTCATAAGGTACTGCACTTGCGGGGGGATAGGCCGCAGGACATCGGTGCCGACGACCTGTCGGGCTTGGATGCCTTCCCCCCCATACAGGCTGCCCCTGGACTCTTCCGGATTCTCCGTCCAAAATCTTGACTGCTGTAGCATCTTAGGGTCGAATGGCATCAAATCCAGGGCATGGACATTGTCTGTGGATGAGAGGCCCGCCTCGGCTAGAAAATTGGCGGTTCGGCGGAGGTCATTGTCCAGAACTGCTGCGGTGCCGAGCTGGATCGCCAGGGCACACGCCCCTACCCGCAGAGCTTGTTTGGCCATGAGCGCTATCTGTGAGAAATCGCCTAGTACAACAACGCTCGATCGACTATACCAAGAAGTCCTGGCCTTCGCATGATGCAGCTTGGTTTAGACGGCTAGGTATCAAGTATATGTAGTCGCCGTCTGAGTCTGCGCAGCAGGCCGCCAAGAAATGGAGTCAAAAACATGTGCACATGGCATGCCTACTTTGTCTCATTAGACCATGTCAGATACTGGGCAGGGCGGTTCGTCGGCGTGGTGGGTTGTCATCGGCATGTAAGTCCATTTTTGGCAAAGGCACGGCAGGGCGTATTGGATCCCATCCCTTGTAAACGGCCGCGTTCTGCTATGGTGATCCTTCTTAATGCTCAAATGACTTTGAATCACCCGCGGTACATGGCTCGACCATTCCCTGGGAGGACGTAGAGATGGCGCCGACAGAGTTTCTTCTCCTGCCTCTCACTCAGTGTATGTGTGATACTGGCCACAACCAATAGCGCTGAAGGCTGGTTGGTGGTGGGACATGCGAATACTCGAACTGCAACCAGCCAATAAAATGGCGCGCTTTCCCCCCACTGAAAAATATCGACCTGCGACTGCATGAAAACAAACATGACTAGAGAAGAGTAGACATTTTCCTACGGCCTGCCGAGAGTCTGCAATTTTCGGAGAAAACTTGGCAGCCATCAGATTAACAAGGAGAACAATCTATCTCGTTTTAAACAAGTCCCTTGGTGGACACCTTCGGCGAGTAGATACATAGCCCGAGTAATTCAAGACCTGAACCCCGATGCCGCCCTCGGCGCAGTCACATTCGCGCTCCCACGCGCTGCTTCTCTTCCAGAAGCTGCTCAACCTACGAGACAGCGCGAGCCCGTTGACTTTAGTGCTTGATAATCTGGAACAGAGCGGGCGGCCAGTGCTCCGCGAGTTCATCGCTCGAGCTAAGGTAGGTTCTACATTGCCTTGCTGAGCCCAATTTCTTTTATTCGTTTGGCTGCTATAGGTAGCGAAGACCAAGTTGGATTTGCAGCGTCGGCGCTTTAGCTTCTGTCATTCTATCCCCGATCTATTTGGAACTCACTCTCTCATCAAGATGCTTTGTTTCTCAGCAAAATATGTAAATAAGCTTCTGTTTGAGCAAGTGCTGATATATTAGTCGGTAGATCACTAAATCCAAAGTCATATATCTATCCTTTGCTACACTACGTAAACCGGCAGATGTAGACATATTCATACGCGCTCGGCACCACCCGAGCGCTGCTTCTTTGCAAGCAGAAGTCACCTCGCACTACCCGTCTGGGACCCCAGGCCATGCACATAGTAAGCCCAAGACCTCTCTCCCATACCCCGACTCCTCATATCACTTCACTTCACTCCACACACACACACACACACAAATATATATATATATATATGTATACGTATAAGCGTAACATACATTCTCTGACCAAAGGCCAAACGCTTCAACAACAGAAGTCCTCCTCGTCATAGACACCCTCAACCCCCTGAGCAACCAACTGCCCTCGCAGCTGCCCGCCCTGCTCTCCTCGCTCATAACCTCTCCGGCAATCTCCCTCGTGGCCTTGCACCACCTAGACGTGCCGTTCGTACCGTCCCCGTCCTCGGGTTTCGGTGAGTACGAGCCCCACCCGCTCACGGTGCTGTGCCACCTGGCCACGGCCATCCTGCGCGTGAGCAGCGTCCACCAGGCCGCCAAGCGCCGCGAGGCCCGTAACCGCAGCCTCCAGGAACCTGAGTGGGGGCTCGGCGAGGGTCGTGAGGGCGTCCTGATCGGCCTCCGACAGAATCGGTCTCCGGCGGCAGCGGTGGGCACTTCTGGGGTTATTTCCGGTTCCGGGCCCGGTTTCGGCTCCGTTGCAGGCTCGACAACTGCTGGTGTCGCGAGCGGGGCGGCAGCGACAGAAGGCGTCGTCGTGGAGATGGAGCTCCGCCGGCGGAGCGGGCGGAGCGTCGGCGAGAAGTTTGTACTCCTGACCGGCGGGCCGCCGGCGCTGACGTCGAAGCTCGTGCTGCTGACCGACCACCCCTTGTTCCGGGACCCCGCCGACGACGAGGATGGTGCGGGAGGCGCCGGCGCCGGCGAAGAGGATGCCGAGACCACGTTCAGCCTGGGCTTGACGGAAAAGCAGCGGAAGGACAGGGAGGGTATCGTGCTGCCGTATTTCGACGCTCAGACGGATATTGGAGCTGGGGAAGGCGGTCGTATCTTGTATGAGATGGGACGAGAGGACGACTTTGATGATGAAGAGGACGAGATATGAAGAAACAAAAAAACCACCTTATTTATTGCACATACGAGCGTAAAAAGAAACACTCAGAAGTATATGGTTCGGGATAACATTGGCACGGGGAGAGGGAGTTGTAGTTGCCCAAAAGTATCATGGTTATTGTACATATCTAGAGACTTCCTTGGCGCAGACAGCATCGCCTGTATCGCCTGCGAGGGAGCCAGTGTCTATTTTGGGGCTCCTATCCCGAGTCCATAGCCCTGCTACGCCTGTAGCGTCATGAACAAAAACTTGCAGCACAAACAGCTCTCTCCTTGAACCATCAAGTCATTTACTCGTCAACCTGCATACCCTCTCCCTCAGCTGCATCGCCGCTAGCTTCGGCTTCCGCAAGCTTGTTGATCCAATCCTTCACATCGGGGCCGTCGTGCACCTTGAAGAACTCGAGTCCCTTCTTGCCAGGCTCCTTCAGGCCGACGACGCCCACACTCGTGTTCTCCACCGTCAGCTCTCGGTCCTGGACGAGGGTCTCCTTCAGGGCGTGCAGGCCGTGCAGGATGAGCTCCTCGCGGCCACAGTCGGCAAACTTCTCAATATTCTTCTCCAAGTAGGTCCTGGCCATCTGGCTGCGAGCACCGATGGCACAGGCCACCATCTCGTGGGTCAAACCCGACGGCTGGAACTCGAAAAGATGGGGGCCGGTCTCATCGACGCCGGCGACTAGAAGTCCTACACCGTAGGGACGCTTGCCGTAGTGCTGAGTGTTGAGTTGAGCCTTGTCGCCAATTAGGGAGACGAGGGTCTCCAACGGTAGAGCGCGGTCGTAAGTCAATCGTTGCGAGAGGCACTGCTGCTTCATGAAGTTGGAGAGGACGCGAGCATCTGAGGTCAGGCCGGCGATGGCAAGACCAACGTGTTCATCTACTTCGAAAAGCTTCTTTTGGTACGAGGACAGTTCTTCGGCATTTCTCTGTTGGATGAAAAGATCAACTTGTTAGCTGCAGGGCTTGAGATGGGCAGGGCGCATTGCGAACATGCGCTTGGTCGGGCAGTCAACGTCAAACCAGCGCTGAATGCACCTCCACGAGAACACGTACCTTGATGGCTACCAGAACAGCATGTGTCTTGCTCGTCAATCCCACGACCACTGAACCCTGCTTTACGGCCTCGGCGGCATACTCGACTTGGAATATCCTTCCCTGAGGGGAGCTGTGGGAGCTGTCAGTACACACACGCATACATCGCTCACCAATAGCCAAGACGAAGTGTGAAGAGCTTACAATGTGACGGAGTCGTTATCGTAGTTGTTACGAAACATGGTGATGAGGGTATCGATGGATCTCTGGTATCGTGCGAGGTATCAAAGTAGGAGCGTTTGGAAAGTCGAGAGAGGTTGCTGGAGATTATCAGGTTGAGGATGTGGATTGTTGACCCGAAGCACAAGGCTGGAGCTTCTAGTGAGGTTACGGCGAGGCAGGCAGCTGGAGCTTCGTCAGGTCCTCTGGTTGTTCTTTCCTTTCGGGTTTAGTGTGGTTGCAAGGGGGTCAAGGCTGACCTGGGGGGGCACGTTTGCTTCACCAGGCCTTAGTTTCAAGGCTCCATTTGATTGATGAAACCAACATTGAATGTAGTGCAGTACTGGATAGCACAACTTACAAGCAGGTCGGTGTGGCCACCTTTGGTGAGATTTGTAGAATAAATATTTCAAAATCCCCGTCTTGAAAATAGAACTTTGTTTCAATTTTAAAATGCAATAGTTAAATGTGCCGCACCATGTGCATTGCGCGGGAAGCATATTGTGCTGCTGTAGTACTTCTCTGTGGAACTCTGACTTGTACTCCGGGTCGTTTGGAGCTCGCCTGGGCCGTCGTTGGTGGGCTGTTACGGCGGGACCAGGCGTCGCAGCCTGCCCAGAACCTCGCCTGCCAGCCTGCCAGGTAAAGCTGACGACAACACCATCACTCACCCACGACTCGATCACGAAGCCCGATCCACCCTGCAGCCTACTGCGTTCCTGCGACAGCGAAGCCGATAGAAATACCCGTAGCGATAATTCTCACAAGCATTTACAGTACATCCGTGGGGAGCCGAGCTTGATACCTGCCACACTTGTCATTCCAGCGAGACTTGCAGCCCTTCACCACGTGTGGGAGGAGAGAAGGGAAACCCATCACATTTCCATCAAAACCACACTCCCGGGTGGGAACACAGTTCAGACAAACTAGGCTGTTCTTCTCCAAGACCCGATCGACGAGTTCAAGATGCCGACCGCGGGCCTTAAGACGATAATCGCGCTCTCCTTCGTTCTCGCCGTAGGCTTCCTACTGGTGATCCTCTCCTGTGCCCTGTTCAAGGCGTACTACCCGCTGCTGGTTGTCGCTACCTACGTGCTGGCGCCTGTGCCGAACTGGATCTGCAGCCACTACTCTAACCCTGACGACTTTGTTGAGAGCTCCGGCAATGCCGTGCTAGATCTTGGACGCTTCTGCACTGGATTCTTGGTAGTCATGGGACTTGGTAAGTCGGAAACTCTATCCGTGCATCGATTTTGCGCATCTCGTTACTGCCGCAGTGGCAATCCTACAGCAGTAAGTGTGTTGGCGAAGAGCGCGGCGCTGACTTGAATTGACTTTTAGCCCTGCCCGTCGTTCTTGCGCATTCAGCTTTGATCACCCCTGGCGCCATGGCAATGAGCATAATCGGCGGACTGTTGATTTACAGCACGATTGTCAGCTTCGGCATGTTCTTCCAGGAGGAGCAAGAGTTCTAAGAAGAGAGACGGATACCTTTGCGCAACAGGCCACGAACAACACGACGGTGGGGTAAGGTCTATACATTGTATCATTACAACAGCATGATGAGAGGTGAATGAGGCGGTCGGAGGATAGAAATGGTTCACATAGGATGAACTTGGAATGTGAGAGGCACGGCATCTTGGGGGAGTCTTTTTAATTAACTTCTGTATTGCACTCTCTGCAAAATGCCCTCGCACTTCTTCTCCTGCCCAGTGATCCCAACTAATCTAGTCTACGTTATATCGTTCCTTATCTGGTTTTCTCTCTAGTTGAAATAACCCCAGGCGCCAAAAACAATGCAAAAGCTCCTTTATCATTTATCATCGAGTGTCCCACGTCAGGTTGTAACGCTGCTCAGAGTTCTTGTAGTCCCGCAACGCCAGCACCGCGTCCTCGGCATTGGTGGCAGTGACTAGAATATCGGCATTTCCAGGTTTGACGAAGCCCTCCTCAACAGACTTCTGGACCCATTGCAGCAAGCCATCGTAGAAGCCGTTGATGTTGAGGATGCAAACACCCCGGTTGTGGATACCCAGCTGGTTCCAAGTTGCGGTCTCGAGCAATTCCTCCATAGTACCGTACCCACCGCTCAGCGCAATAAACCCACTCCCTGGAGCACCATCGAGCACTTCCTGGGCCATCATCTTCTTGCGGGTGTGCATGTCTTTGACGACTGTGGTCCGACCGTACACATCTTGTTCCGGGAGATAGAACCCGTTCTCGTCTGCTTTGCCCGCATATGTCGAATCCCGCTCGAACTTGACGAGGGCTTCAGGGATAATTCCATGGACGGCGTCCGGACCAGAGAGTGCAACTATGGTCTTGGCCACCTCTCCCATGAGACCGACGGTGCCACCTCCGTAGACTGTGCTGGAATGTTAGATCCCAATAATGTAATCGGATATGGTTGCGAGTTAGGTATGTTAGTCGCGGAGGGTGGATAACGTACCTAGTGAGATGTTGTTCTTTGCCATAACCCTTCCGAGTTCTCGGGCGGCTTCTATGTGTGCAGGGTTCTTTCCTGCGGCCGAGCCGCAGTATACACAGATCTTGATCTTGCGAGATTCGGCATTGGGGTTCAGGTTGGACCCGTTGCGTGTGGGCGACGAACCCGTAGTCGGAAAGGGGGAAGCACCACCGGAAGCCATTTCTTCTCCAGGACGCTGATGCATGGCAAGTTGTGAGTAGAATGTGGGAGAGAAGGAAGACCGGTATAAGAGCGGCAGAAGTGTATCTTTATCTTATAGAAGTACGCTCTATCTGGAAAACGGCAGGTGTCTTGCTACGAACGAGTTAAATCCACTCTGGCCGGTATGAGTCACTGTTTGTTGTTCAACGTTTCTCTAAGAGGCACTGAAAAGCGCACAGACGAACAGAAGAGGGCTGTATGCGATCGTAGAGATATTCGTGGGATTGGTGCGTTTGAGAGAGGCAGCGTTTTAAAACAGAAGCGGAATGAACAAATGTAGAGTTGAGGGTCCCAAGGCTTCAAATACTCTGGTCGAGATCGGACGTGCGTCAGAACTACCATTCTAAGTATTATCTACAGATTAGGCTCTCCCCGGATGGGAGCACTAGCATCGTGGAACGCCGATAGAGTTCCAGTTTAACCCGTCGCCTCCCCATGACGTAACCGTTACTCGCTCCGTGTCTTAGATGGCCAACTGAATGACCTCCACGAGACCAACTGTTGGAAGGTTCACAATAGGACAGCCATTGACGAAATGGGATCTCCTTCTTTAATCTTTACGGAGTTTGAGAACGGCGACTGTTGAGTCATACAGTTTTGACCCACTGCGTATGGAAAGAGAGAGTAACGTAGAGGGAGTTTATGTGCCTACTGCTGCAAGGCCCCTGCAGAAGTGGCAGCGGCCTGAGGGCACGGCACTGACTAGCAAGACAGCACATGCAACTACCTGGTGTATGTAAGCTGCACATGTTCGCTATCTCCGGCGGACACTGGCATGGGCACTTGACTATGAAAAAAAGACTCCATTGAGGCGTAGCAAGCCCGGCAGGCTTGTTGGTGATAAGCATGCTCCCGAGCCGGATTTCCATTCGCCGATACCCCTCCGACGTGGCCTAGGATCCACTATTGCGCCAGTGTTCTAGAATTTCGGGGTAACTTTAGGGGACTCGCTCGAAAAGCTCTAGCGAGCTCCGACGGATTTACTCTCCCCGGCTTCAGTGTCTTCGTGTATCTACGAGGGTGCTCCAATTACCCAGTGTTTAGAAATTTCCCCCTTCCCTTTTTTTTGCTCCCTCCTTCTTACCGTCGGTCGTAGTTAATAAGCTCGGATTTCATTCTCGGGCTGTATATCACGACAAGAGGCCAATTGAAGAACCTATTGAATTTTCGATAGGCTCGGCAGGCTCATCGCCCCTCGTTCAATATCGGCATCGTGTTGTGCTGCACTCCGCAGACTACTTCGCATCATGCCTGAAGGCAATGCAGCGGCCGCTCGGCCGGCTCAACAAGAGCAAGGTGGCGTAAGTTAAAACCGTCGCAAACCTTGGTTGGTGGTGCTAATGGTTGGATCGGACTTGCAGCAGTCGATGCTGTGGAAGATTGTGCAGGGTGTGGCCATGTGGTATGGCATGCAAATGCTCATGAAGCAGTTCATCGGAACTAAGCAACCTCAAACCACGCAAGTCAAAGACGCTACAGGAAACGTTGTCACTGTTCCCGCCAATACCGCCGAGATTCCTGCTTATCAATTGCGGCCCAAGGCCCTTGACGAGGGCGCAACCTTCAACTCCGTTCCCCAACGTATTGCGCCGATCTGGCCTCTGGATAGTCCCTTGGATATTGTCATTACACTCTCCGACACCTTCGTGCCGAAGCCTATCTCGAAGACGGAACAACAATACCTTGTCCTCGATGAGAAGAATTTCAAGGTTGGCAACTTCAGCGACAAACGCGTAATCGAGACCACCTTTGATGTGCCCACGGCTGTGCAGAACAATGGCACTCTCTGGGGACACTTCTACGTCGGATTGACCGGCTCGAACCTTGACCCCAGGGAACCCGGTTTCGACCCGGCCACCGCTCTTCACTTCGCCTATCCACTGTCGCACTATATCCCCAAGAAGAAGGTTGCCAAGACCAGGAATCTTCTCGAGGCGAAGGAGGAGGTGGAAGAAGAGGTGGTGGAGGATACATCCGCCGGCCTCACCATCGCCAGTTACTACCACCCCAACACAAGTCTGGCCTTCATCCCCGAGACTGGCGTCATGGACTATCCCAAACTACCTCCGGCTACACGGCAGTTCCTCAACCTGGAGCCCACTGGCGCACGGGATGGGACTGGACAGAACTCGTGGTACTACCCAATCCTGTACGTCAACACGTTTTGGCAGCTAAAGACGCATATGGTTCTTCTCAACGATACGGTCAAGACGTTGCCTCTTCGACTCGACCTCGGAAATCTCAGGAACTGGCAATTCAGCATCATGTCTAACATTGACCTGAATGCTAAGGAGCAAGCTCGACAAGCCGCGATGGGTACCCCCCTGCCAGGCGGTGGCGATGGCAGTGAGATCGAGATGATTAAGGAGATATTCATTGATACCAACCCGTATCTTCTCGGAATTACGGCTGCCGTCAGTATTGCTCACATGATTCTCGAAATGCTTGCTTTCGGTTCCGATATTGCTCATTACCGCAAGAAGAAGGACAATGTCGGTATTTCTGTTAGATCAATCCTGGCCAACGTGTTCATGCAGACCGTGATCTTCTTGTATTTGGTCGACAACTCCCAAAACACAAGCTGGATGATCCTTGGAACCCAGGGTATTGGTATTCTCATCGAATTCTGGAAGATCACTACTGTGGTCAACGTGCGCGTGCGCCCCAGCCCTCCTGGATCATGGCTGCCTTACACCGTCGTATTTGAAGACAAGTACAAGCTCAGTGAGACGGAGGAGAAGACTAAGGAATACGACGAAATTGCCTTCAAGTACATGTACTGGGCCGGCGTTCCTCTTCTGATTGCATATGCGATCTACTCTCTAGTCTACGACTCCCACAAGTCGTGGTACTCGTACACCATCACGACGCTCGTGGGCTCTGTCTATGCCTATGGCTTCCTCATGATGGTGCCCTCGCTTTATATCAACTACCGGTTGAAGAGTGTCGCTCACATGCCCGGTAAGGCCATGATGTACAAGTTCTTGAACACTTTCATCGACGATCTGTTCGCCTTCACGATCAAGATGCCCTTCTTGCATCGTTTGGCCACGTTCCGTGATGACATCATCTTCTTCATCTACATATATCAGAGATATGCCTACAAGGTTGACTACTCCCGAGTCAATGAATTTGGACAGGGTGGAGATGATGAGCCGCGTGAAGAGCTCAATGCCGAGCCCAAGTCGCTACCCAAGGTGGATACTAACACGGTAGAGAAGGTAGCCGAAGCAGCGACGGCTTCGGGAGCTGACACTGGCAAAGCGGCGAAGAAGAGAAAGTGAGGAGCTGCCGAAGTATATGGGCAAAACCCTGATACTCTTTGTCAGCAGATTTCTTTGTTGTGCGAACGCATATGCAGCACCCTGACGGAGGATCCCGATTTTCTAGGCTACCCAGACTACCATTGACAGTGAAATCTTCATCCACCAAAAATTGCTGTCATGTAAGAGCACCATTAGATTAGCTGTGGGTGGTCGCGTAGCTAGCCCAATCAGAGAATTGCACGTTCGTCATCCGAACGTTCAGCCCTATATCATCCCATGGTGGAGCGCATGCAGAAAGCTCTCAAGTAATTGGTGTGCTCTTGCTTCTTCCCAACTTATCTATGTGTGCTGCGCCTTAAAGATTACCTGGGTACTTCCCATGTACATAGTAAAGCGTACTCATTCTATTGTACATAGAATAATCTGCACATGCTATGTAACTTATTAATGCTTATGGCGAGGAGTTCCCAAGGGGTCCAGCAAGGTGCACGCTGAACCAGTCCCAGCCATTTCCGTACCTCCATCTCGCGGAGCAACGGGAGTCGACAAATGGAGGCCCGCCTGATGGCCCCCGTACGTCCCCCAATCCCCCGTGTGAGACAGGCGGGATACCCCTGCACATTATTTGAGACCTCTCCTGACGGCCTCTGGGAGGGCACGCATGGCGGTTATTAGATAAGACCCTGGATATTACTGTCCTCTTGGGCTTTTTACATCGACTGTTCGCTTGCCTGTGCAAGCTGCTGAGCCGCACGTAGGACAAGCGTCAGCATGGCTCCAAAAGACATCACAGGATAGCCTATTCTCTTCTTTCCATTGTCTCCTCGTTTCCTTCTCTCTTCCTCCTCCGGTTCCTCTCTTTCTCTCGTGGTGACATTGGACGACTACGGTGCATGATCTTTGTAGTAGCTAACTACGTCAATTAATTAGCATCCCCCCCAGCAGGTCCCACTACGCAGGCTGTTCTCTTGAAAGGTACGTGCCTAGCCAAGGCCGCAGACCAAGTCTAGCCCCTCTAATCAGCTCGATTTGCAGTACTAAAGTGCTTACCCGACCGGCAATTCTTTAGCAGCCCCCCCAAAAAGCTCTTAGTCAATCGACGTCGGGATTCCATATTTCTGAAGCTCTGTAAACGAGAAGCCCCCAATATCCGCCACTTTGGCACACGTCGACATTCTTTCACTGGCTAGCTGGTTTCACCCCCCCGCGACAGGATACCCTTCCCCATAGCTATCGACGTGAGCCCTTTCTCCTCCCCCCTCCCTCTCCTCGTCCAGGAGGAGGGAGCGATACTGCGATTTTGGCAACACCCGGATAAGACTACTATGAGTTATGAGAGCGTCGGCACGCTCCTGGCCGTCATTGCGAACTCACTCAACGATGGCTTGCGGATCCTGATGTTCGCTGACAAGCGGGCATGGGGGCCCGACGAGTTTGAGCAGCTGCGTCTCCTCGAGGAGACTCTGGATGAGGCCAAGAAGGATTTCCAGGAACTACCGTCGCTGGTCAACGGCAGGGGATACTATGAACATAATCAAAATCGTACGTCCCTTCCCAGCTCTCCGCTCCTGTCCGCATTTTTTTTTTTCCTTCCCTGGGTCGTCGTCCTTTCTGAAAGCTACCCGAGCGAAGTTCCTTCGCTGGGGCCGAGGTGCAGGACGATAAGACGAGATAACCAAAGAGGGCGCCGGAGGAATTGATTTGAAGAAGAAGTTGACCTAATAAATTCTCCCTCCTTGTAGCCGAATCCCTCGAGGACCTCCGGGTGCTGTGTACGCGCTTCGAGCTCCACGCGCAGACGTTTAAGGACTGGCTACGGATGGGCGGCCCCATCAACCCGATGTGGGCGCGAGACACGATCACGCTCCGCCGTGACCTGCACATGGCTCAGTGCCGTGCGGTGCGGCGCATCTTCAACTCGGAGCAGGAGACGGCAACGCGGTGCCTTGGCGGCTTCCAGGTATTCCGCGTGCAGCGGTCGCCCGACAACGCGCAACAGCGCAGTCTGGAAGAGCTCGTGGCCTGCAACCAGACGGGCAGGTTCCAACGCTTCGGCGAGCGGGATATTGCCTTCTCCTGCGACTTCTGCGACGGCTTCATCGTGTGGGAAGACTTGCGCGAGATGCCCTCCACGCGCCGGGCCGCCCACGATGGCGCTGGTCACCCCGTGGGGACGGGAGTAAGAGGGGCGCCGGGGGTGGCAGAGGCAGATATAGCAGAGCCCACAAGCGCTACGAGCATGGCACCGGCGCCGATGGCTGGGATTCCAGAGAACTGGCAGGCTGTGGGCTTCCGCGCATCGGACGGCACCGAGCAAAACGTCGTGTTCCCCGCCGTCGCTATCGCCAACCATATGCCGCCCTTCCCCGGGGAGTGGCAGTCGCACATCCTGTGCCCCTTCTGCGAGGACTACTACACCGAGGAGCAGGGCGAAGACGACATGGACCGAGTCAAGTGGAATCAGGACGAAGGGGGCTACGATGACATGAACGCCTTCCGCGAGCACCTCGAGTGGAGCCACGGGGTGACTACGACGAAGAATGCGAGCAGCTGCTGTCTCATGTGATACCTGTGCTCAGTTCAAACCTCACCCTCTCTATCCTTGGATGGGGAGCAAATTACAAGAAGGTTGGCGGACTGAGTCACTTAATATTTTCTTTTCTTATAATTCTTTCTCCTGTCTGCGTCGCTGCTGCTTTGTTTTCGTTTCGGCGTTTTACAGGCTAGAGATATCTCTGGTGCGTCGCACCACGGGGGGCTTAACGAATTGGGAGAAGGGCAAAGCATACGGCGTTCTCTTTTTCATGGCGTTTTGAGGAAAAGGGATATCCCATTCAAATATTCCGGATGGGTAGGCGAATCTCGGTGGAGGATCCGTCGGTATTATCATCAGCATCATCATCATCATCATCATTTTAATCATCCAGTTTTATGGCATCACTCAGAGAAGGTTCAATGAAATCCCTTAGAATAGGGGGAACGGGCAACGGGGGGAATACTAGATACCAAAGTTGATTCCGCAGTCGGTGGAAGGAACGTGCACAAGGATATCAAGTGCAAGACAATAACAGACTACATATGTACGTAGGCAATATAATGGATGTCAAGTTATGTATAGGCCAAGATCATGCGTGGTGATCTTTTCACCTTCGTTCTTGCTCTGTTTCCATTTCAACGAGGCAAAATATGATACAATTTCAGAGCCCCTCAACAGAGGCCCTGCTTCGCTTGTTGCTTGCTTGTCCGCTACCCCCTTTGATCAGATGTAGTCCTGCTTGCACACACACAAGTCCACCCCATACAGCCAGTACGCTTATGCATATGTTTCTAACTTTTCGCTCCGAACGCCGATTGTCTGTTCCACAGCCCAAAGGAAAATAAATAAGAACAAAAAGCATGCTAGCCCACCTTGTGTGAGGTGTGATTAATGCCAGTTGGTTTACCGACATGCACGAGCAAATTGGCGCCGTGTTTAGATAGATATGTAAACACAGAGTCGGCCAATCTGCCTCCCCAAATTATACCTTCTCCAGTTGTTTTGGACACACCCTACGGTCGGTGAGCATTGGCGGAAGACGAACAGCGGCGCAGACAAGCGACTGCTCAGCCGTGGCTCTCCCAAGATACGTTCACGATTCACAGCGGCCCTCCACAAGGATTCGCTGCCACCAGTCCCTTCTCTTCTGTGAAGGAGACAACTCTTCGGAATCGCCCCAGGTTCCCCCTTGACGAATCAGCTCAGACCAACGACATGGCGCCTTGCCTTGCTTGATTCTCTTATTAAAAGAAGCGGAGCCATATGAACACCAATACGATCAGACCAAACACACCAAATGGACCGTACTGCTTGACCATGAGGTCCCAGTTGATCTTGACGGTAGCTTTGCGGTACTTGCGGCTGTCGTCGCGAAGGCGCGAGCTGATCTCGCCCATGCGCTCAAGGCTGTCGCCGCGATAGAGCAGATCTTCGATATTTTTGGTCATGACCTTGGTGACGTCACGGAGCTCGTCATTGAGCTTGTCGAGGTTCTGGGTGGCACGGGTATCGGCGTAGGTGGCCTTTGTGCGACTGATGAAGGTGTCAAACTCCATGAAGGCGTAGGGGCGCAGGGTCGGGCTCAGCACCTTCTCTGCCGGGTACGAGTTGGCGAATTCGGCCGAGATATCGGACAGGTAGGTAAAGGCCAGCTTGCGCGGGTAGGATCGCTCGCAGATGCACAGGTAGACGACGTCACCGACCAGCAGGTAGTGCAGGGTGAAGTTGCCGGACTCGATGCTCGCCTGAGGTTCGGCGTTGCGGTTCAACCGGCGCAGGATGAGCTTCACCTGCGATTTGATCTCGGCGAGGGATGACTCCATCGACTCATCGTCAACTGAGGCGCAGAGCATGAGGCCTGGCGAGATAAGATGTCAAGTGTCAGCAGAGTGTCGGCGGAGCTGCACAGGTGGCTCATGGAGAGCAAGTGTAGTCGGAATCGATTAAGGAATGAAAGACGGTGCTTACCATCGCCCACACGGGCTATCTGCGTTGACCTGATCATATCGACAGCGAGGTTGGGTATGTTCTCTCGTGAGCTATGTGCTTGACTTGGAGGAGAGGAAAGTCGTATCGGAAACACCCCAAGTCGTTGTCGTTCCAGGACCAGCTCCGGGGAGTGTGGGTGCCAGTGCGGTGCGGGTGCCCCGCTAGCAGCCGGTCGCTTTTAGTTAGCGGTGTACGTGGCTTTAATCGGTCACGCAAAGAAAGGTGCGTGAGTTCCAGAAGTGGCCCGGAGAGAGTAAGAGGCTATTCAGGGTTTCCAATGTATCCAATTAGGCTACAGTGACCGTGCTGCTTGAAGGCTTCAACTCATCACCACGTGGTGCGGTCCTCGAAACGTGGTCTTAATGGCTCTGGCTAAAAGAACAAATGTGCTGCACAGGTACCTATGTATTGATTGATGTACTGTATGCAGTACATACATAATGTAGTGGACTTAGGTGTTTAATCTGCTGGATTAATCCCACAAAGGCAAGCCAAACAGCCCGCGCCCAGCCAATCAGCATCTGGCCTTTTGAGCCTCTTCGTGGCTTCAGACGCTAGCCGTACAATAACTACTGTAGCACGCTAAGGCTAGATAAGAGCTCTGGAGCCTCCAGCCTTGTTTGCGTTGTGTTAACGGCCCGTCTCCGCCTCCCCAGGCTATACACTCACTGGTCACCTCAACCAAATCCAAGAGCAGAGAGATGCTGTGCAAAATATGAAAGAAGACTGCAGATGTACAAACGCCGCAATCATGAAATTGACATGAACCCTGCCGCCGTGTGCAGTAGTATTGAGCCATTGAGTCAAACTCCCTGCTGTTGTTGTTGCTGGTGCGTCGTCGATCGTTTAAAGGAAGAGAGGAGAGAATAAACGGATAGTCTTATTGTCCTTCTTGTCTTTCTTTGTCGAAATGTAAACCCACCATACCCTCCAACCAGCCCAACTGAGTTCTCAACTCTTCCCGAAACTCCCAAGATTCATGTTGCATAAAAAAACCCTCTATCTTCAACCAAGTGGATTTCCCTCCAAACATCTCAGGCCTGCTCATCACTTACCGGCCTTCTTGGAACTGTTTGTAACAACTAGCGCAGCATATCTATACATTTCGGTTGAGTGGCCGCTCGACCGTCCAGCTCGAGGAATCGCCTATTTACACACTGCGAGCCCTTGTATGCACATCAAGATGGCAGGAGACTCAAGTGATCATGGAGCGCCTCCAGGCAGTCCCATACGTACTCGGAAATTCAAGTCCCCCAGAAGCTTTTATCAAACCAACGATGTAGATGCCAGCGCTATGGACCTGGATGGCGACGTGGCAGCCACCGGCCAACATGCTCTAACAGAACATCAATCGACTAGGAGCGGTATAATCGGAGATAACACAGCCGCGGAAGACGTAGATGAAGACCTTCCTGAGGGTGAAGATTTAATCGTTTCACCAGGTGGGAGTGATGACGAAGCCGTGAACCAAGAGGAGGTGGAGCGGCTCGAGGCTGAGCATGACCAACGACTGAGAATCGAAGCTGAACAAGAGGAGCTCCAAGAGGCCAGAAGAATGCAGCAACGACTTTGGAGCCAAGCCTATGATCCGGTTCGCCCAGACGAGGCCAGGGCTTTCTCGGGTGATGTGACAACCGCTACGGATCTGGCCATTGGAAGCACCATGTCTTTCCCGCCACTGAAATTGCCTGGGCACTCACGCAATCCTGTGTCCATCAATCAGGCGGACGCAGGCGGGTCAACCATTCAGCTACCAGCCGCTACATCTGGTTACAAGTTGGACCAGAACTTGGAGGGAAACACAAACGAACGCCCTCACCACTTATCTTCAAGATTAACGCCAAACGTGGAGGAATCTTCGGCCACATCTCCACCAAACGTACTCATAGACACTCAAGTCGACTCCACTGATTCTAGCATTGAAGTCAAAAACACTTCAATTACCGAGCCAGCCAGTCTACTGGACATTATCGACATGGCAGAAAGCACTCACGATAACGGTGCTAAGCAAGTCGTCACTTCCACGGCCATAGAGCCCGACAAGAAGAAAGTCAAGCTCTCTGTTAAAAAAAGCAGCCAAGATCCCGGTAGCAAGAGCAAGTACAGAGCCGATAATGAGGAGATGTTATATGATGAAAAGTCTCCTCTTGCTACAAGCAATGATATCGTTCGTGTAAGTAATCTTCACCATTTTATTACACTTCTTTTGATCTCATTATATTTTCAAACTAACGCAAGCCTCGATTTCCTTCCCCTTTGATCAGTCCATTCTCCTTGATCCCCGAGTCTGGGATCTCATCACTCCGCAACAAAAGGCTGAGGTTCTGGCGCTCTGGCCCGACCAGTCCGAAATCCTGCACGCTGGAACGGAACGCGCCACCCTCGACTTTGAACTGCTCAAGAACAACAACCACCTCCGTGCTGACGCTGCTCAGTACCAGGAGGACCTTCGCGCCGGCCGCCACAACGGTCAATGGATTGCCGAGGCCATGGGTGCTCACCACGAGCGCGAGGACGGCGATGCCATCACCGCCTACCACGTCGCCACCTTCAGCGAGAATTGGGGCGTAGATCGCCCTGCTGCACGTCCCCCTCCTGTACTTCCAGCACTCGACTCTTCTGCTTCGGCTGCTGGCATTACCGCAAACTCCTCAGGTAAAATTGACCACGGTGCGGAATTACGAGAGCGTAATGGAGAGGACGACAAGGTCATGGGTGGTACACTCGAGGACGAAGGTGGAAAGGGCGAAGAGGCTGCGAATAAGGCCAAAGACGAGATCATGATGCATGAGGATTGAATGGGGTTTCTGCATTATTCCCGCCTCAACTGCCAGCTCAGGAGGGGCTCACGTCCGAACCATTCAAGAGAAGAAGAAAAAGAAAATAGTGCTTGTTGTCGTTATGAGGATATTTGGAGATAACCCTGCATTGTTTGCTTGTGTTTGCATGTTCTTTGGCCTCTCCCATAATTAAGAGAAATCCAAACGAAGGACTGCAGCAAAGGCAACAAGACTGACATGTTGCTCTAAAGTCTTTGTGTTAGCCAAGATTTCTTCCATCGGGGGATGACGAGCCTTAGAACCCATGGTAATGAATTCACGCAGAAGCTTTATATTCACTCTACAGAATGAAGATGAAGTACCCTGAAAATCAATCCATGCGAGATGTGACAGAATATTCCTCTGGTTAATATTTGCTCTTAAACACTTAGCTTTGAACAAGAAGGTATTGGGAGCTTTCTAGGACCTTGGAGCAAGCCTAAGAAAAGGGCGTCGTCAACAATGCTGATCAGAGGTGATAGCGTCATTAGCTTATACATATGGTCAGTGGGTATTCTACAGAATCCTCTACCTTCCTTTCTCTTTCCATTTCCTCTCTTTTCATCATGACTCCATCTTCATCTTCCATTATTAAAAAGGCTAAGGGTACTCTAGCATTCGTGCCAACTAATCCTTGGGGGTTGGAAAGTCGCATTATTCGCATCTTTGCAATCTCTTGACCTTCACCTTCTCCCTCCTTTTCTAATTTTCCCAACTTGGCCACATTTCACTCGCTACCAGACTCTCCCTCTTCATCTGCGTCTTCCGGGTCCACCACTCTGACCACGCACCGGTGTCGAGAGTGCCACACGCGCCTCTCGCGGGGCCCCAGCAGGGCGTCGAGCATGGTCTGGGTGTCGGATCTGGGCCGCCCCTTGCGCCCGTGGAGCTCTTCCGTCTTTTCTTCGTCCTTGTCTTCCGGCGCTGTCCAGAGCCTCGTCTCCTCCACGCTGGCCATCAATTCGAACTCCCCACGGCAGAGAGCCGTGATGCCCAGCACAACCTCGGTGCGGCCGCGGGGCTCCAGCAGCGGCAGGAGCTGCTGTAGGGTGCCGTTCCATGCGAACTTCCGCGTGAAGTCCAGCGCCACGTTCAGCGGCCGGTGGCAGAGCGCTGGCAGAAGCCGTAGGGTGGGATATATGGGGTTTGAGGTGCGGTTCGTTAGGACAACCTTGATCTGGGCAAAATCGTCCACGAAGATCGAGGGTATTGCGGGGCCACCACCACTCTTGAAGTGGGCTAGGGACGAAACGGGAGGAGACGGCTGCACGACAGATATGTCAATACCAACCTCATCGATTTTGACAGCCTCGATCATGCGGTGCGTCAGCCGGATCCCGCGAAGCTCAATGACACCTTCCTTCTGGGGCCCAGACAAGGTCTTCCAGGTGCCTTTGAGAGAATCCAAAATCTTCTCGCGGAACCAGAAAGCCTCGCGGTTCCCGCGTTCGGTCTCTGGCGTAATTTTGCTGCTGCTGACAACGAACTGCCGCTGTCGTGAAGGATTCAAGGCTGGAATGGAAGCATGTGGGTCTTCGAGATAGATGCGTGGTATGGGGAAGATGACACGGTTGGTATTGCCAGGTAGAATCTGCTCTTCCAAGACAAAACCGTGCTCCGTCTCTAGCCGGACCTGCATGTTGCTCGGCCATGCGTTGCGTAGATCCATCAGTAGCAAGCAATGCTCGTCGTCATCTTTCGTAACCCCTTCTCCTGTCCGCTCTGCGCCAAGCCGTTGCCAGAGCGGCGCGGGAACACCTCCTTGTATCGGCAAGATGTCCATTCTGGCAAGGTCCACGCTGGCATTAACAGTCACGGTTATGTCCAAGCAGACTTGGCGCGTGTGGAATTGCTCTTTTATCTCGTCTTGTGGCACCCCAAGATGTGCATAATCGATCTGTATCGTTCCTGAAGTAAGGCCTGGTTTACCTAAAATTTCAAACTCGAATGTATTTGTGCCACCTGCAGCGATGAATCTCTTGGAGTCGTCAATTTTTCGTAGGCGGAAAGCTGGCTTCTTGGCCAGCACTAATTCGTACTCGTAGAGTTCGGCGGGTGTTGCATCTCGATTAGCCAAGGCAGTCTGCAATGGACCCTGCGTTGAGTCTTGGAAGGAGAAAAGCAGTAAGTCCGCGGGTGTTTCCGTGGACAGATTCTGTAGAGTGACAGAGAACACTTGTTTCTCGCCTTCCAAGATCATTACCGAGGATTGAGGCAGGGTCGTTGACATGACCACAATGACGGGCTGCGCTCCAATGGCTTTCAGACTCATGCTCTCAGGCTTTAGCTGTGGGCCGGGCCATGGAAGCTCTTTGGTCTTTTCTACTGAAGAAAGCCCTATGCCTTTAACTTTAACCTCTGTCTCTGCCACCCATGGCTGTGGGAATATTGGGAATCTTCGTTCGCGACACCCCCGAATTTGCACAATGGCGCCAACTATCTGCACGGCGCCAGCTGCCTTGGGGGTTCCGCGAACCTTGAGGATTTGGGTTCGGTAAGGCCCTACGACAGTGCTCTCTACGGCTGACTCGAAGGGGGCGCCTTCTGTATCCAATTGGATGCGCTCGACATCAAGTTCAACGTCATAAGGATTCTGAAGTGTGATGCGGAACGTGGCGGACTCTCCGGTTACCAAGGTGCGTTCGACAGTAGTTTTGTCGCTAGCTCTTAGGAACGGGTTGTATATGAAAGGGTTGACATCTTGGGAGGTGCGTGCAGTGTTGGCCCCGGGCAGGACGCTCTTCGCATGTGGTACTGGTGCCCTTGATGTTGGCACAGGATCCATCAAAATTCCTCGTACCAGAAACTCGTCCCAGTACTCAGCGGCCAGGCGGCCGAGCCCTAGTCTCCGGGACAATTCCGAAGTCTTGGAAATGTTATTGATCAGGCGAACCTGCTCGTCTCGTGTGATTGATGGCGCTGCATCCTCCCGCCGCGGCCCTGGTGCCACACCACTCCCCGCAGTGCGGAGCAAGTCGCTCGAGTATTTCAGAACGCCTTTGAAATCGGGAAGCGCTTCGGAAAAGTTTATGCAAGCTCGAAGGACATTCAGCTTGATGCTCTGAATTCCAAAGTTCCTAGCCAAGGTTTGATCTTGTATTCTTTCAATGACAGTACTGTCACTATCGTTTGTTGGTGCGCCCCCTGACTGTGATCGGAAAGTGCCACTGAGGCCCACGACTCCATAAGTCTTGCACAGAAGGCCTAGGAATGCATCGATGCCAAACTCAATGTCACCCTCTCCAAGTTCAAGTGCCCCGGCACCGTTACCGTTACCGCTCACAGCGTCCAAGGCCACCAACCCGGCTGCTGGATGGATGCCCACGTCTGCGGCTCCACGGGTTCGTGCCTCGACCAGACCATTGATCAAGACAGAGACTAGCTCACGCACGACCATGGCTTTCTTCCGGTGGTAACCAAGCGTGCCCATGACAGTTGCGATCCCACTCAGTATCAGCGACCGATCAACTGTGGTAAGAAGTTCAGGCGCCGAAGACGGGAATGCTTTGGTTAGTAAGGTTGCTACATACGCACGGCTTGGTGTGATGCCTAATCGTGGTGAAGTCGTTAGTGGCTTCTTCGGTGCGGTTCCAGAGACCACCATGTTTAGAAACTCCTGATCCACCTTTCCTTCCCGAATATGTAGTATAGTCATGATATTACAGAAACGAATTGTCGTTTCTGAGAGCGGCAGCGCTGGAAGTTGTTCCCCTGATATCCGGGAGTAGAGGCCAATTATCCTCTCCAGCAATTCCGGAAGTACAAGCTGCAGTCTGCGCAGCCACTTTGGTTGATTAGGATCCTCGTCGCCATCTTCGCTTTTGCTGATGCTGTTGGATGACCTCTCTCCCGAGTAACAGATAGTTGGAACTTGAAACTCAATGCCAGCCCAGCCGAGAAGAAGAAGGCATGTGAAGATGAGTTCTAGAGCTTTCCCATGCCACAAATGGTCGTTGATGGATTTGGCAACAGTTGCGCCATCAACTAATTCCTTTAGGGCGTCAGTCCACCTACCAGCCTGTAGATATAAAGAGCCCATGACGATGGTGACACGACCTCTGCCTTTATTGCGCCATCTTTCATTAATACCACCCGGTCCAAATCCCTGCACCGAGACTTTGTCCGTAGAAGAGGACTTGAAGCCCTCAGCTGTACCGGGCCTCGAATGCTCTGGGCTGGAAGCACCAGTGCTGCCACCATTTGCGATCTCATCAAAGGTGGTTGGCGGCTGAGACAAGCCACTTCGCACAGGATTGCTAGCCGTACTCGTAGGAGTTGAAGTACCAGAGCCAAAAGGCAAGTTTTTAAACGCTGCCGGCATCGACATGCGGGACTGAGTCTTATCGGCCACCCCTCCCGTGGAAGCGGACCTTGTAAGAGTCGGAAGCGCGAATTGCGAGTTTCTTCGTGGGGTATGACTGCCTCCATCTGACGTGAAGGAAGAACCATTGAGCTGACTGCGGGCGGAGTATCCTGGAGAATCGATTGCGGTCATGGCCTCGAAGGATTTAGCGAGCGTAGTCATCTCAGCAAGAAATAACGACGAGATATCACACATGATGGTTTTAATCGTCGTTCTCTTGGACTGTTCTATAGGGGGAATAGTTTTTACGCCTTCTGGTAAAGGGATCTTTTGGTCCGCAGGTGGGGTGTAGTCGAAGATGAGCACCTGGTGCGTAATTGCTTTGGTGTGAAAATCCCTAAGTTCCTCGAGCTGCTGGTACAGACTCCGGATGTTTCTCTCAGCCATGGTAGGCGCCAGGCCGTTGGTTGATTGCCTTTTGCTGAAGGCCACTTTCTCAAGCTCTTCTCCATCGGCGATAGCGATCACAACGAGTGGTTCTCGGTACAGATCGAAGGGTGACAGGGCGAGGTGAGAGGGCGGCGGCACGTAAGTGACCAGATCGTAGAATATAGCGCCATCGGGGAACCCAAGCGGGGAGAACATGTCTAGATCAAGAGTATATCAGCATCCTAGTCACTTTGGTTTACTTAGGTACAATGCGACTGACTTCGATTTGGCCGCCCATCAGCGCTGATGTTCCGAAGGTGGACGACATGTTCCTCATTCAACCTCTTCACGAACGAGGTAAATCTGTCTCGCTTGATCTGTCCGACAGGAACGACCAGCGCCCGTACCCTCGCCGGCGCGATGGGTAATAAAGAGTCGAGGCTCATCGTGGCATTGGTATGTCAGGGAGCCACTGCATGCTTCACCGATGGGGGGCCGTCACAAGCAGCGGGCCAAAAATTAGGGGCGAGAGCGGGATCGCCTTCAGGATGTCGTCGGGTAGAAGCGGCAGCGTTCCTGTGCAATTCCTGCCTCCGGTGCGCTCGGGATAATGTGTCCAAACCGTGGAGTGAGATGTCGGCTTTGCGGCGCAGGCGTTGTTGGTGTCGCAGTGTCGTGTCCGTGGGATCAGACAGTTAGATTATGACAGGTTAAGCTATCAGTGAGCCTCGTGCGCCATACCTACATAGGTAGCCTTCGTAGTGCTGGCCGGCCGGCCGGTTGGCCAATGAGACACCGCAAGAGAAGCCAGGGGTTCAATACCTAGGTACTAGAGCACGAGGGCCGGGGGGGGGGAGGGGGAGGCAGGCCATTGCACGCTAGCCCCGAGACTTAAACAGCTAGCTGATAACCCCATCCGGACAGCGGATTCCCACTAGGGACATGAACTATTATGGTTTGAGGTCCCGGACGGGTGAGATTAGTTAACTAGAGTGGTCCTGGCGTTTTGTTTCTCGGGTAGCCTCTAATGCAGCAGTAAACCGTGTCCGGATCCCCTACTCGGCCAGGAACTTCACTGTCATTTTGGTATATTTATGTACTGTACCTAGTTAGCTTATATATCAGCACTATGGCGATCATTTCTCTCTGGATATCGTTGCCTTTGCTGTAGTCTAATCCACTATCCTCCTATCGCGATGCTGCGTACCGCACGCTGCTGCCCCGAAACTAACCCCTTCTATGTCGGAGTATCACCAGCGGTACTCTGAGCCTTGCCCTGTCTTGCTTCGGTTTTGAGCTCGCTGTCAAAGATGTCAACCGACACACTCGCTTCCACAAAATCCTCCAGTTCCTCCGTCACCGTCTTAAGCTTCTCCTTTACAGCCTCCGCGCCTTCAAACCCTACAATATGGCGGGCCGGTGGGTTCTCATTGCCGCCAATCTCCGTCAGGGCCTTGATGGTCTCGCCCACTAGGCTGTCCCAGGAAGCCGGTGGTAATTTGGCAAACCGAGAAACGATCCCATCATCAGCATCGTCGCCCAGCGCAGTGTCAGCGTTCATGTTCAAAACATTGCTCAGCATATCCCGCACGCTGGGAGCCGGGTTGTTTTCGCTATCGTAATATGGCAGCTGGGGTGAGAAGACGATCCTGTTCGTCAGAGACTGTATCTCCTTATTAGGCTGTACGATTGTGACCTTAATGTTGAAGGGCGCCACCTCGTATGCCAGTGAATCACAAAACCCCTCCAACGCCCATGTTGCTGCGGTGTATATGGGCATTCCAGGCGTTCCAATGTGCCCACCAATGCTCGTGAGAATCATTATGTGCCCAGTATGCTGCTCTCGAAGTAAAGGTAGAGAAGCTTTTATAAAGTTTACCTGCGAAAAGAAGACAGACTCAAACTGGTCGCGAACCAGGTTCTGGGTTGCAGGAGTTGTAGAGAGCTCCTCTACCGTCCCGACAACAGCTGTGTTGAAGCCACATCAGAGCTCTGTTCACATGCCGTAGCAGCTGGGCATTTCGGACGTCTGGGTTGAAAAATATGCGTACCTTCAGATGTACAGCACAGGAGGATATCTATCCTACCCGTAAACTCCTTGGCCTGCGCAACGGCTGCAGTGCAGTGGCCCATATGCCGCCCATCGCAGCGAATGGGGCGGATGCGGGTTATCCAACCCTCTCTGTCCTTGCGATTGCTCTTACACTCGCTAATCAATTCACGAAATTCAGCGTTGCGATCTTCATGCTCAAGCTCTAGGGGTGGTAAGCATGCGACCACGTAGTCGCCATGATCCAGCAGCTTGCGAATAAGTCTCACAGCCAGGGGTGATAGAGACGAGGTCACGAGCCATGTCCGCGGAGAGTTATGAGTAGCTGCATTAGGGGTCATCAGTCAGTGCGCGTAAAGCTTAGGAATACCATGAGCGTGGAGGTGCGCGTGCGTGGTGGGGCAGCCGCAATTCTCAGCAACTGTGCGAGGATGAGGTTGTTTTTAAAAAGGAGAAAAAAAAGTTAGGGTCAATTAGAAGTTGAAAGTTGACAGAATGGAAAAGGAAACGCGCTGTTGGGCAGCTGCTGGATTAGGTTTTGCGCGGGCAGTGTAAGTGGAAAAGCAAATAAAATAAAATAAAAAATCCACGAAGGAATATGGGATGACGTACGGAAGGACGCTGCAGAATGGGAATGCCGCGCAGGGCCAACGTCCGGGTGCTTTCTTTCGGACATTTTTTTCTTTTCGTCTTAACTTTCGGGCCACATGCGTGCCAGATAACCGAATATTCATCAGCTGAACTCAAGTCGTCTCTCTCCCTCAGCCGCTCTCATGACATCTTCGGGTTGGCTTTCGAGCAGGATTTCAAGCCAATCAGGCTTATTTGTAGTGAAGCTGTCTCGGACCTATGAGCGAGGAACCGTTGCTTTATGAATGTGAGATGAAGTGATTATAGCAAAGTACGGCTGTGGACTATGAAACATGGACATGAAGGCTACCGGCAATGCCGTCAGCTTGTAATACTGCTTCATCACGCCCAGGGCCCTCTTTGGGTAACCTCCATCTTTATGGATCAGGTCTTTTGCGCGCTTCTCCAACATCCACTCCGTGGTATCGGCAGTTGTGTGCTTCACTACATCCCGAAAAGCCTCACAAGGGGGCTAGTGACGGAGTCTCAACTGCCCGACTAGGCATAAAGAGGAGTCTGACCGTTTGAAATTGAGTTTAGTCTACTTGACCCTAGTCATCCAAGACCCTTGGACAGGTCCATCACGGTGGTTGCTCAAAGCGCTCGACGATGTGCAGATTGTAACGTTCCCATGTTTGCATGGACTGGGCTCACTAGCAGCGGTAAAATGAGGTCCAAACTATGTCCCCCAAGATACCTGGCTCGGGTTGAGTCCAGGCCGGTCCCGATCTGCAGGTCGTGCGCTACAAGCAGCGCTGCCAACCTCTGACAAAAGAAACCCCCCTGCACGGGTCGCCTGCAGAAGAGAGCTGTTTTTGGGTCTGGAGGGGCTCAAGGTAACCCCAGTGGAGGGGTGAATGGTGGGCTGCAAACCCCACCACTCGGCATATAAGCCTGGGCGCCATCAAACTGGAGTGGTTCGAACCGACAAATCATCGTGAAACCAGGGAGCATGAAGCCGTGACCGTCTATCTGGTACCACTGCTCCCGAGGTTAAAGCATTGACTGAGCTGGACCTGAGCTTTTAAAGCATTGCCTCCCTGGCTCCTCTGCGTGTCAGGATTCTGTCAGAATTCCCGAAGTTAGATTCGTCTGTGGTCTTTCCTTTCATCTGACCATCATGCAACTCTCGGCCGCCAGCACCGTCGCTTTCTCGTCAGAAATCAACATGACAAGCTTTCGGCTATGGACACGACCGACCCTGTACACCAGGGTGGCAGTTGCGGAATGATTTGGCCAGAGCGGCCTCCTCCCCGTGGGAGAGTTGGATTCTGGGGAGAAGGTTGTTGGTTGAGTCACGGCAGGCGCCAGATGGCGGGCAGCTCTAGTTCCGACGTCGGTGAAGAGGAGGGGCTAAGACTGAAAATTGGGCGACAATTGATTCATACAATCTCAACCCATACCTTTTTTCTATTTTATTTTTGTCACTTGGGCTCTTTTTTTGGATGCACAACGCGGGGACTTCTTTCCGAAAGCATAGACAACAGAATCATTTGCATTGACTGATAGCCGCCCGAAGCATTGCTGTCAGGGTCTACCATCCACACCAGTTGTTGTTGCTTGCTCTCCATCGGGATTCCGTCGCTAGGTTTTCTCGAGCACTCCAAGCACTATCTTTTTCGGCAGGGGCCTGTAACTAGAACACCACCGCCCGTTTTCAGTGGATTCTCTTGCATCTGCAACCGCCAAGATGCCTTCCAGGAATGAGATTACGTACTTTGGCGCCGGACCTGCTGCTCTTCCCACGGACGTCCTGGAGAACGCCGCCCAGGCTCTGGTTAATTTTCAGGACACAGGCCTCGGTATTGCAGAGCACTCGCATCGCTCTGCGCTGGCTGCTAAGATCATCAACGAAGCCAAGGCAGATCTTGCGAGCTATCTTGATATCCCAGATGACTACGAGATATTGTTCATGCAGGGTGGTGGTACCGGCGAATTCTCTGCCACTGTGTACAATCTAGTTGGTGCATGGGTGACTCGGAAGCAGCAGGAGGCGGCCAAGCAGGTTGGCGATGATGAAACCAAGATTGCAGAGATCCTCTCACAAAAAGTAGCCACCGAGCTGAAGGTTGACTACCTAGTCACTGGCGGCTGGTCGTTGAAGGCATATCAGGAGGCTTGCAGGCTGCTCGGTGCGGAATATGTCAACTTGGCAGCTGATGCTCGTACGATCAACGATGGTAAGTTTGGCGGTATCCCTGAAGAGAGCACATGGAAACTCTCAAAGGAAGCTGCCATGGTTTACTATTGCGACAACGAAACCGTGGATGGTGTGGAGTACCCCGGGTTTCCGGACGCCCTCCTCCCCAATGAAGACGGATCTGGCCCGATCGTCGTTGCCGATATGTCTTCCAACATCTTGTCACGCCGAATCCCCGTGAAGAACTTCTCGGTGATCTTTTTTGGCGCTCAGAAGAACCTAGGAAGCACTGGCATTACGGTCGCTATTGTCAAGAAAACACTCCTGCCGCCGGTTTGCCCTCAACCTTCTCCTGCTCTGCTGAGGAAGCTGGGTCTTCCAATCGGCCCAATTGTTCTCTCATACGAGATCATCGCAAAGAACAACAGCTTGTACAACACTTTGAGTGTCTTTGACGTCTACATTGCTGGCCAGGTTCTCAAGAAGCTCCTTGCCACTTACTCGGACAAAGTTGATGGCCAAGAAGCCGTGTCGAAGCAGAAGGCCGACCTCATCTACGGCGCGCTCGAGAAGCGACCAGACGTCTACCGAATTGTTCCTAGCAAACTGGCTCGCTCCCGGATGAATATTTGCTTCCGTCTTTGCCTAGTAAGTAGAGCTCTTCACAATGAGTTTTCTCATTAGGCATAAGTCACCACTTCTGGATATATGCTAACTCGTACCAAACAGACACCCAACGTTGATGATGACGAGAAGATATTCATCGAGAAAGCCAAAGCTTTGGGTCTCGAAGGAATCAAAGGCCACCGCAGCGTTGGTGGCATTCGAGTCAGCAACTATAACTCTATTCCCTTGGAGGGTGCTCAAAAACTGGCGGAGTATGTCCTTCAGTTTGCCAAGGAATAGGATTTCTATGTCAAGATTGAAAGGTGCAAAGATTCAACATATATGTCAGACTCGGATGAAAACGAGCCGCGCGGTGACAGTGACGAAGTGGAGCTATCAAGCAGCGAATAATTCAGGGTGATAGAAGGTATTGGCAAGGAAAAGTATCCTGGTTTTCATCATTAAAAAAACTCTTGACCAAAAGGGGCGACCGCATTTATATCAGCGAAAAAAGTTCGTGAATAAGAGCTGCAATGGATTCTTAAGCACATTATTCACAGAGCATTAGCGTAGGGGTATCATTCGAACAATATCACACCAGTTGTTTTGAATTGCATGAGTGTGATGATCTTGACCCCCAGACTTGCCATCTTATGGGAAAACTTGAGGCGAGATATGATGCATGACGCAACGAAGTTTACACACCCCAAGATGATGATTGATACTCGCACCACTGTGAAGTTCAAGTCTGACCGACAATATTATCTGTAAATATGTCCACGCTTTCGCACCCCCTTAAATGAGACACCAAACTTTGTTCAGTTAAAGACCATGAGCTACCTACCTACCTAATGTAAATACGCAAGGAAACGAATAAAACGATTGCACTCCAGTTGCGCCAGGGTTCCTTGAGGATTTTTGCCTCTGCTCTTTTTTACCCTCCGCCAATCCGTGTCCTAACTATATATATCCTTCCCAGTGGTATCACATCCGGCCCAATAACATATGATAAAAGAAATGACTGGTAAGCCTAAGGGTTCGACTGTTGTTCTTGGCTTATTCATTTGAAGCATGCGACCACCCAGTTCCCTCCTTGAGCTCGTACTCAGCCGTATCGCGTCGACCGCTGAATCGCCGTGCGCTATACCGCCGCTTAGTGTCCGCCTCCTGTATATCTCGCAGTATCTCCATGATGCCGAAGAGCTCATCCATCCTCTCGAGGGCCATGCCCTTGGTCTCCGGGATCACCAGCCAGACGAAGAAGAACATGGAGGCACTGAAGGAGCCAAAGAGGAAATACGTGCCCTGTGCACACACACAAATATTAGCTTCCACAGGCGCGCTCGCGGGGTCCCCGAGAAGGGGTTAACTAGAAGACCGCAAGGGCGAATAATGTTAGAGCACACTTACGTATCCGTTGGCGCCCATGTTTTTCATCATCGTTGGCACAGCTATTCAAATGTGAGCGTTGATAATTCGCCGAGCGACAACTGGAAAGGGATCCCATCCAGTAGCTTACTTCTTGCAACAACAAAATTGAATAACCATTGTGTCGCTGCGGCTTGTGCGACGTTCATGGCTCTCAGCCTGGCAGTTGGAATTTCGCTATGATGATATCAGAGTATGTCCGTATTTACGCTTCGTCCGCTCTGTGAAAGATTGTGCTTACCTTACGTAGATCCAACAGCAAGGACCCCAACCAAACTGATAAAATCTGTGAAGGGAGTTAGTCAAATCACTTGTCACATGATCGGGGTCGGTCTCTAGGAAAAGCTTACGCAGCGAACAGGAATATGCAAACCAATGCAATATATCCAAACGGAGGGATCTAGATGCTGTCAGTTTCCAGGCTTGGCAAAATCAAATTCGGGCAACCTACAGGCTCGCCAGCGACGGGAGGGCTGACGTAGATGTAGGCACCGATGATGAACATGCAAACAGACAAGCCCACGCTGCTCAGCAATAGACTCCTGCGTCGTCCTAACGAATCGGCCGCGAAGATCAGGAAGGCCAAGCAAGCCACAACCTTGACCACGCCCCAGATGCCCGTTGCGAAGAGTGAGCTCTGGGCGTCACTCATGCCCAAGGTCTCAAACATTAGGGGTGAATAGTAGTTCTGTTTTATAGGCAAGTCGGTTAGAGATATGCAAGCCAAGTTTGGAGGAAGAGTGGAGAGGTTTTGTTATCCCTACAATTGCGTTGGCCCCCGTCATCTGTTGACAGATCATCAGTCCAATCGATATAAGCGCACGCCTTCGGTTTCCGGAGATCAACCACATCTCTTTAAGTAGTGCCCAAGAATTTGCATCGCCAACTAGCCTGCGTTCGATCTCTAGCTGTTCCGCCATGCCGTACAATTCGTGTTCGATATACACATGATCTTCCGGTAGACTGTGTGATGAGTTAGCGCCACACCCTTTTGCCAACAACAACAACACACACACACACACACATATGCAGATGGGGTAAAGGTCATTACGAACTTCGTGAGTTTAGATAAGATGTAAGTAGTCTGTTCCCAATCATCCATCTTGGCAGTCCAACGAGGGCTGTATTTTCATATTTGTTAGCGCTGTTGGATGAACAGAATAGCAAGCAGTATGGGCGGGTACACTCACCTTTCTGGGCACCACAGCATACCGAACACCATGCACACAGCTGGTGTTGCTTGCAGGCACAATGGTATAGTGTAGACACCACTTCCTGACCAATATTCCGACGTAGCATAATTTACCCTAGAAATCGATGGTGAGTTACAAAACGACAGAGATTCACGCAGCAGTAAGAGTACAGCGCTTACCAGAAAGACAGCATCGTCCCGATGACGATGAATAGCTGATAGCAGCCGGTTAGGGCACCTCTAATCGCTCTAGGTGCGCATTCGGAAACGTATAGCGGTGTCAACATGGAGGCTGCTCCTACGCCAAACCCTGCAACCAATCGCCCAACATACATAACGGTTAAGTTGTGCGTCGGGATTGCTTGTATTGCGGTGCCGACGCAGGTTATAACTGCCGATGCCACCAATGACCATCTTCGTCCATATCGATCCGCGAAGGGGCAAGCCTAGTAGAGGCGAGGGTAAGTCCTAACTGTGATACCGATATCTCACGATGGTCACTACTTACTACCAATGCCGATATGAAGCAGCCTGCCTGGAGTGTTGAGACAACTGTATGAAAAGTTAGATCGTAATGCTCACGAAACTAAAAGGTGTTTGCCTCATACTATTTTCTGATAATATGTCCTGATCTTCGGTGGTAATTCGGTAGTCCCTGCACCCGTTTAGTCGCGTGGCCTTCATCCAATCCTTAAAACACTCTTTTACACTTACGCCATGAACTGTGGCATGATCAAAATACCTCCGATGGCGCCGAGACTATGTGTATGATTAGCATAAGCGCATATGCTGACACCAGTTGGTCGTAACCTACTCCCATCCGAAAAGCATCCCACCGAAGCTATTGCGCAAATGTTAGCAAGGTCGCTCCACACAGCGTTTCGGGACGTGATAGAACTCCTTCTTACCATGATGCGCACACCAAAGCGAAGACTCTCCAGCCATATATTTCCGGCGGGCTGTCAACGTACAGTTAGCCATCCATCCGATCTTGTTCGTGCCGCCCAAAGGACTCAGATTGTACACACTCATCTCGCATGGCGTCATTGCGGACCACAAATCGCAGGCATTTTAATAGCCTTTTCCCCATCTTGGAGAGGAAATCTGATAGGCAACTCTATCACTGCAAGAAAAAAAAATATTCACACAGAAGGTGTAGAAGCCAAAGTACAAAGGAATCGATCAGCAGCGGCTCATGGTGTCAAAATAGATGGAAGCAAGAATCCCCGTCTTCGGGAGTATTAAACAACCACAGCCTTCCCCGGCTTGACAGGTGAAAAATAGAAAACAAGTAGGAAGGCGAGCAGAACTCCCGGGATTTGGACGCCAAGGCAAGTAATAGGCACAAGCGAGCACTGAGTAGTGCGACCATCGCCCCATGGGCTCCGAGGTAGACTGAACAAGCATGGTGATGGAACGCGCACACCCTGCTTGGATGACTGTTACACCAGCCAAACAACACTCTACCAGGGGGAAGGATTACTCTACGATTTCTACGTGATTTACCTACAGTAGTAGTATGCATGCATACAATCCATCCAATGTGGGAGCCCGGGGGTGGAGGCTAGGGCGCGCTCGCATTGGCTGCGACCGACTAGCCCAGGTCCGCGGGGATTAAAGGAACATCGTGAGATGACTTATGCACTACTGCTGGAGCTCGGCGCAGGGGGGCGGGTTGCTTGGTGCCTTGAAAGCTTGAGCAGTTGGGGAAGAGATGACAATAACACGTTGGGCACTATAGTGCTGCCCCCCCTCCCCGTCATGGTATGCGGGGGAGACGGCTGGCGATTGGTCCCGGGAGGGGGAGGGGGGCCAGCTCTACCCTGCAGTCCACAGGGGCTGGACCGAACAAGGGGTCTCTGGAGAAGAGGGGAGGAGACCGGCGAACTCATTGTCCCGGCGGAGAGGCACGCGAGGGAAGACGCTCTCGAATCCTTCCACTGACTTGTTAGGCGAGATGTCCTGGGCCACAGCTGGAGGTTCTTGGCACGCCAGGCACATCAAACTCTAGCGAGCGCCGGGGCGAGATGAGTGGCTTCCAGAGGCTCGGGACAAATGTCCAAAAGAAGATGGGTGGCATGTTTCCCCCCTCCTCAGATTTTTTTCTCGGTTTTCCTTTATGCCTACCATTGTTCCTTGGTTTCACTCTCTCTTCCGGAGGGAGGGGGAGGACGGCGTCATTCTTTCGCTGCTCACTCCCTCTTGCTGGCGCTCAAGCGGGCGTGTGCGTGTGCGTGTGTTCCACCACTGCTGGCGGGTATCTCGGGTGCTAAATAAGACCGTTGCTGCTGCATGACCACTTTAAGTTGCTTGCAGCAAAATGCGCTGTACGGTCCACGGATGACTTACCCGAATACACCCCTCGCATGAATAAAGCCGTTGACCGTTGACCGTTGAAACCATTTGCTTATTTCACTCACGCGATACTTTATTTCTCTCGTCACTATTCTCGTTTCTGCTTCTTCGCTTATAAACAGTGAAAAGCATTTACCACGATTGCAATACAATTCAAAGTTGCACATCACATAGAAGGGCCCGCATATGCTTGCTTCTCAATGTAATTTTATATATGCTATTATGAAATGGCATCGGGCCGGTACTTGCCCGACACTACCCCCAGCATTTGCCATTCCACAGATAGTAGGTAGCAGTCTCCTTCAGCTGGGTTCTTCCGGCGATCCAGCATGTACGCCCCCCCAGAATAGAAGCATGAAGAGATATTTCGGGTTCCAGGCAAATCTTGCCATCGAAGGAGCTTCCAACCAATCGGGCCATCGTCATAAACCATGACGGAATGTCTGGACCAATCAAGGACGGGCTACTCCTGTCCCCAGCCACGCGTACGTCCGATGCGATCCAGCCGAGTAGGGAACATGCCATAGGCCCTGGCTCAGTTGCTGGGTTCTGGAGGTGAGAACAGAGGCACAGCTGGCCGGGTTGTTAAAGTATCTCGGGTTGCCGTGCGCAGCATGGAAAAGCTTGTGACAGTTTGCCAAAGGCTCTCAAAACAATCAGCCACTCAATGACCGGTACCATGCATTTGCTCGACTAGTGGGATACATGAAACTAGGGACGGGGCATTCTGTCTTTTCTCTCAACGAAACCTGCTGGATGAATTTACACACCAAACTACCAAGTTGCATATCACGTCGCCATCTCGTCCTTAAGCCAAGCGGGAACCTGCGGCAGCTTATCCCAGCCGTCCAAGTAAGTATCCCGCGGGACGCCATCGCCAGAAGGTTTGGCGTAGATTGCCGAAATGTACCATACCGTCTCGCCCTGCTTTATCGTGTGCTGGAGGGTGGGTATCACGGTGCGACTTTCCACGAGATTTGAGTTTGGGTCGGCGTTCACCAGCATGGCGCTGCGGCCGACCTCGTCCTCCTCCAGCGCCTTGATGCCAACAGCGCCCTTGGAGACTGCGAATGCACCCTCCCGGCCTGCTGCCCACCCCTCAGGAGTGTTGAGATCGTAATTACCTATGATCTTGGGTGAGGTTCCCTCACATTTCTCAGGGTCGTACAGGTCCAGGTAGCGGCCGTCGAGGGCCCTCTCGTTGTAGATGGCGAATGATCCGTCCGCGGTCATAACTTCCCTGCCTGCCTCAATCCTATGAACTCGCAAGTGCCAGTTGGGGGTAGATGGCTCGGGGGCGACCAGTGTGGTCTTGACAGTGACGTCGGGGAAAGGCTTCCACACGGATACGAGTACCGGCCGTCCATCTCGAGACTCTAGTCCTGCGTATTCCGACTTTCTCCGTGTTTTCCAGAACTCGCCTCCGTCGTCTGATAGGCCGAGCTGAGAAGCAAGTGCATATTGCTCCAATGTGAAAAGACCCGGTGGCACTGAGTATCCATATGCACTACTATACGCGAAAGCTCCGTACTTCGCATGGGTTCCTTTCATCGGGTAACTACATGCTTGGCCCGAGGATAAGAGCATACAATGATTACCCAAGTAGCTTGGAGGTATCAGTCAGCGGCGGAAAGAGATTCATCGGCTTGATTGTGACAGTTGGGATCATACCTCATGATATGACCGGGTTGTTTCAAACCCTTGACTGTCGGTATGGACCCGGTAGGCAACTCCTCCTCCTCTGAAGTCCAGAACGGGTGGTCGGCCGAGACTGCTAGACAAATAAAAGCAAGGCATGCCCAGTACTTGAAGTTTGCTCAGCATGATCATCCGCAAGGCCGAGGCACTTTGCATTGATAAAGGGGGTCACTTACCGGACTGCCGGGACTGTTGTAGTTCTCGGCCATCTGCTTTGGTATTAGGCTCTTCCTTTCGTCGTTGGGTTGTATGTTACCATGATGTGACTGTGCTACTTACATACATGTTTGGGTACGAATACCCGATAGTCAGTGTCCCACTGGAGCTCCAGATGTTTGGCTGGGTCTGCCACCACCTCAAATGCCTCAGCACTATACCTTTCACCATGCCCCAGGTAAGTGGTGCGGGAAGCTCAACGTCTGCGTATGCGAGCGCACCCCAGAATGAGACCATGGCGAAACGGTAGCCTACGCTACGGCCGAATGGAATGGACCGGCCTGGTGGCTGGTCAGCAGCTTGAGATGATAACCCATGGGTAGAGAAGGATTGGAAAGGGTACTTGCCTTCTTTGTCGTAGTAATGGATCAAGTCGAGTGCGACTGTCTGCGCCCGCTTCTTGAACTCTGCGGCACGTTCTGGGTCCTCCTCACCAGCGAGTTTTGCGTAGAGTAGCTGCAGGAATTGGATGGCGAAACTTGACGAGTAGTAGTCCATCTCTAGCTCACGCTTAGCGAACCTGTCCCCCAGTGATACGGCGGCAGCACGGTGATGAGTAACTCACGGTGAATCCCCTCTGGCCCGTCATTCGACCAACCGCCGCCGCGGTAGAACGTGTCCAGATGTTTGATGTCGCTATCCAGCCGCTCTTGGGAGAACTTGCCCCCGTTCTTCTTCAAGCCTAGGTTAGCGAAGACACGGAACCAGAGCCAGTTCGTGTTGGGCATGTTCTTCTCGTTGATGGAGTTTCCGAGCCACGCTTCGACATTGCCCCGCTCCTTGTCATCCATAGACTGCCAGAAGACGGGAGCTACGGCCAAGGCAAATCCCAGCGGGCACATTTCAACCATCCTCTGGTCGTTGTCTCGCGGGTAGCCCCAGTACTCGGGGCTCTCCGGGTTCGTCCCTGCCTTGATACCTTCCACCCACCACTCGGTCCCTCGATAGTCTCCATCTCCGGCCAGCAAGCATGCCAGTCCCCAGAGCGGCCGGCATATGCCCTCGACCTCGGATGCCGATTGGTCGAACCGTACGGCAGTGGCACCAGGACACCTGACTCTCGACTTCAGAGGTGAGAAGAATGGCTCGAGGGGGTCTAGCAGAGTGCGCATGAGCTCCTGGACGGAGGCTCGGTCCGTGATGTTCACCTCAGAGAAGGGGTGAACCCCATTATAGCCAAGCACTAGGCCGGTCTTGGATCCCATGGTCTATGTGGGTGGTGGTTCCTTGAGTCCGGTGAACTCCTGTGTAAGTAAGATGGTCTCAGTTTTCACGTTCAGAGCATTGGCTCCTTTGCTACGTAGTATAATACAAATCACTTGATCTTGTCTTGGGACAGCACCGTACTTGGATCTATGTAAATACTTTAAGTATGCCGCCTTCGTTGCAGAGACGGACAAATGACGGCATTTAACCGCGCCGGTGGACGGAGATCTACCGACTCCTCGCCCGAGTGAGGGGTGTGGTGCATTTCAGGCTATAGCTAGAGTGGGGCGTGGGGGACAACCTGTAAGTTAATTCCTACAGAACTCTGGTCGGTCCTTGTCATGCCCTGCTAGATTACCTAGGTAAGCAGCAGCGCTTTCGTAGTTGCCCACTATGCCCCCCATCGATCGACCCCACAGGGTCGGTCAGCAATGTCACGATCCCGAGCAAATCCCCACCTCGACTACAGGTGGCCATGGGCGAGACAGCTTATTATTAGCTTCTCAATTCTTGAAGTTGCATTAACTATTTCATTCTGAATGGATGGTGTTTAAACTCAACCGGCACCAAATTTAGACTGGTGTCCTGTTTCGCCCTAGCTAGCCTCGTCCGCAGTGCAGGGGCCTAAACTGCCCTTGCTGTGCTTATTGTGCATATAGTGAACTCCAAAACGACCTATATTGTTCTTTGATGTCTGACCAAGACGCTGTAGCTTGATTATAGTATGATCAGCTCAATTGTGAGCCGCCAGCCCGCGTTGCGTGCTCAATCGCTCAGATCTGTTTACGTCTATCATGATGCAGATTCGTGATCGTTGGTATTACCATGAGGGGCACGTACTTGAGAGTTGTGCACTAAGCTCGGCCTGAATTGACCATACTCAGGTCGTTTGAAAAACTGTTTCAACCCGCAACTGCAGCTGAACAAAGGTCAAACACGATATCTGTCCCCATTTCGGTCATAAGCAAAAACAAACAACTTCTCAAGACCATGTTGGATGCAATTGTCCACCTGATTGGGAGTATTCCGTAAGCTTTCCACGCCATCTAATGCAAAAACGCAAGTTAGTTGACTGATATTGGTGGCGAGGCAGTGCGCTGCTCCAGCAGCTGGTTTCTCAATTCAAGAATCTGCCATATCCCACTACAGATTGGACTGGGAAGACCGTGATTGTCACGGGAGCGAGTGCAGGTATCGGGCTAGAAGCCGCAAGGCATTTTGTGAGGTTGAATGCCGCCAAGGTCATCATAGCCTGCCGGGATCTGGAGAAAGGAGCCACCGCTCGAGCCGACATTGAGGCTTCGACCCAGACTTCAGGCGTCATTGAAATATGGCAGCTGGATCTCGGATCATTCGAGAGTGTCAAGGAATTCTGCCGACGCGCCAAGGAGCTGGGTCGCCTCGATGCTGTAGTTGAGAATGCTGGGGTCTTGACATCGCATCTCGTCCAGCTCGAGGGCTACGAAGAGCAGATCACGGTGAACGTCATATCCCCCTTTCTCATAGCGCTGCTGGTCCTCCCAATCCTCCGGCGCACCGCTGTGCAGAATAATACTACACCGCATCTCACCATCGTGTCGTCAGACGCCCACGTTCACGCTACCTTGGCAGCGAGGAAAGCATCATCTATTTTTGAGGTATTCCGCCAGCCAGCCCAAGATCTGACCCACCGCTACGATGATTCGAAGCTTCTGGAGGTCCTCTTCGCGCGAGAGCTCGCCAGGGGGATGACTGAATCGCAGAAGACACCCGTGATTCTTAACACCGTCAACCCCGCGCTCTGCAGGTCAACCCTGTTTCGCGACGTTCCCTGGCCCCTCAGCTGGGTTATTCCCATCAGCTTGTTACTCATTGGTCGCACCTCTGAGGTGGGCTCACGCAATCTCCTGGCCGCCGCAGGTGCTGGGCCGGAGAGCCATGGTAAGTATATCAGCGATTGCAAGATTTTCACGGAGAGCAGGTTTGTCAGAAGTGAAGAGGGTGCAAAGGTCCAGAAAAGGGTATATGACGAGCTTCTTGGGATTTTGGAAAGAGTCGAACCTGGCATTTCTACCAACATCTGAACTGAATCTTGCCATATGATTTTCTTGCAAACTTCTTAAAATGATTATATCATGTTCACCATTTTCAAATGTCTAAAAGATCCCAAGAAATAACTAATAACCATAGTCGTACATATGGTGACTGAGGCAGTAATTGAATTGGGCAGTTATCATCATCGTATATCTTAGGAGAGAAATGTATTGGTGTCATCAATAGTTATAGGTGATCACACCAAATCTTTTCTTCCTTCGGTCCTTTTGTCCTCGGGGCAATTCATTTGTCTGGAGAACTGATAAACACTTGTGGAAATGAAACCCCCTATAAGGAACAACCTGGTACAGCAGAGGGCATATTGATAAACATAAAGAAAATTAACTCATAATACTCCAACTAGAGATATTTTATTGATGAAAATACTATTCGGGTAAATTGCATTAATACTTTAGGTCAATGAAAACAGAGCAAAGCGGATGTCAGAAACAGGATGCATCCAAGCTGCTTGCAGTTCCTTTGGCACGAAGAGATTATACCAACTCTTTGCGAAAGGTTTATATTAGCATTGCCCTTCGGATCAGTTAACAAGTCGACTGGCACGAATGATTCCACTCCGCATTGAATTCCCATCCCAACTGAAACCATCTACTTCAGTTGTGCGATTGACGGCAAAATGACAGACCAAGGCCATTTTGATGGTGGGCAACTTCTAACGTTTGGAGTAGAGATTGAGTTTCTCGTGGCCTATCTTGGACCAAATTCCAGAGACCCTTGCCCCGACGATCCGCGTAATGTCTACATTTCTAAAGGCTTGCGAGGTTTTGAAAATTTGCCATACGAAGATGAAGTTCATCCGCTTATGAAAACTAGAAAGATGCGCTACAGGATTGTAGACCAATGGAGAGGATCTTCTTTCCATGACCACGGCCCTCACATCCGTCACAGAATTGCCAAGTTCTTGCGGAATAACGGGATACCGGCCGTAAGCGACTCGGGAGACTGGGAGACGAACTGTCTTTTCGCAAGTTATTTCGAAGACACTGCCCAACAACTACACTTCCCTCCAAGCATGTTGCCCAAATCGGTAGAGGAATCGACGTTATGGATGGTTGAGACGGACCAGAGCCTACAGGAGACTGGGCATTGTAACTACGTCTGGATGCCCGTCGAGATTAAAAGCCCCGTGCTGCTCTACAGCGAGGAGTCAATCCGCCTTGTACAGTCAGTAACCAGTCTCCTGCTGTCCGAATTTCGAATTCTATGCAACGAGTCTTGCATGCTCCACGTTCATATCGGCCGTGGGGGTTGCCGGTATTCCATGAACAATCTCCGGAGTAAGCACAAGGGGGTTTCCTATAACCCCAATGTACCCAGCAGCTCGACTTATTGCCCTTCACTGGCCTTTCTTGCTCGATATGATACTAAAATAACATGCTACCTCAGTGATCGCATCTATCCTGTATGCTGCGGCTCCACGTCTCGACCAACTCCATCCCATTCATTGTGGGCCTCTCACGCCGTGGGCGCCAGGTATACGAACCCATAGTCGTAAGTTCGAGAGTGAACCCTATCCTTTTACTTACTTCTAGCCTTTCTCGTAGGTATAATACCCTTGGAATCAATACGGTTCCAAGCATGATAGCCTTGAAATTCTGGCAGTGGATACACATCTGCCTTTTATAACGTTCTTTCGCCCCTAGATCATACTCCTCTCGTCCTGATAAAATGGCAATCTTCAGTTATACTACTAATGATGATTAACTTTAGTGATGGCCAACCTTGACCAGCAAGAGTCCCACCAGGCAATGGTGAAACACATGACTCCTAGTGTGCCGAATCCCCTTCTTTCCGCTCCAGAAGACCGCGAAGCATCTAGGGTACGGGATCAGTACCGAACTGTTGATGGACTGTAGTAGGTAGACGTGTTATTGCTCACAACCTACGAGAACCACTTCTGACTTCTTCTGATCTATAGAGTGTACCAAACCGTGAAGTTGGGCAAGTCGAGTGCTACGTGTAAGTATTGATGAATATGTACGTCTAGGTCCACATTCTCGATGATCCCATTACTTGACCAATGGAAAGGCCATCAGCGTGCCACAGCTTTTGGCCTCACTCGAATCTGGCGTGCTTCTACGGCAGCCGAATTATATGAGTGTGTCGGGACTGTTTTCAACGATCCTGAGCACGTCTGCCGTCACTTTCGGTCAGCGTACAACTTTCAGTAAGTTGCTTGACCCGTAATTTCTCACTGCCTTTACTTTCACTACCGGTGCTGCTCACATCCGTTAGGACCACTAGCACCAGATTCTCTATTACTAAAAAGGCTGATGTGGATAAATCAACAAGGAATATATTGAAGCGGAGCCAGTGGAAGCATACCATCGAGTTTCGACAGCATGCTGGAACTCTTAGTTCGGAAGCTATCGGCAACTGGATTCGTGTCACTGTGGGTATCATCGACTTCTGCGTCCATGCACCGTTCGATTCTGGGATCAGCCCTGTGCTCCGACGGCTCGAGAGGCCGGACACCCTTGCGCAGGCGTCTTGGGAAGCGAACGAGCCGTTTGGGGACGAGAAGAAGATCAACGTCACACATACTCTGAGCAGCACTGCCGGTGAAATGTATACGGTGTACGACTTCCTTTGGGATATAAACCGCGGCGCCCAGGCAGAATACTACAGGGCACGGGGGCTGCACCCGCTTCCACCGGACGCGAGGGAGATTCCTGTTGTTGGCGAATCGGAACAAGAAATGAGCAGATCAGGCGTAGAAATCAAAACGAATTTGGCCTAGAAACCGCCAACCAGACATTGAGTAAAATTCGAGCAGGTAATAGTTGCGTTGCAGTGGTCACACGGTCTGCCCATCGGACATTCTGGAACGGCATCAAGCGGGTTATGCATTTCACGACCATGTATATCAGTTATCGAAACGCAACTCTACCTTACATGGAGAGAACATGATGAGGCGACTTCTTTTTTCTTTATACTTGTAGGCAAGCTGAACGATTTGGGGTTCTCGCGGGGGGGGGGGAAATAAAACGAAAAAAGGTGTACTTTTGTGGTGTTTTCAAGGGCAGGCTGCATCGACTTTTGTGAGCTGTGGCTTAGCGTACGGAATGCTATTACATGAAATTGTACACGAGACGTGACAAGAGTGGAGGCAACTGTGCCGAGTTCTCACAATAGTTTCTAGCTAGAATATTCTCGTCGAGTAATTTCCGATCGAAATCGTATCAGGGCAGAGAGCCGGAATCGGCATATTGCGTGTCATCGGTTATGCCGTTTTCACCATAGCTTTCTATACTCGGATATAGTCGTCGAATAGTTTCCGCCCGGAATAGCGTGGAAAGCATAGAGCCGAAATTGGCATTTAGGTGACATCGGGTATGCCGTTTTCGGAATATACCTAGGTAAACCAGGGTGAGCTAGACCCTTATCATACTGGTTGACCCACGCAATCTAGCTCTCGGGAGCTTACCAACGGGGGGGAGTGGAGGCTGGGGAAGTGCGGAGAGACAGTTGTCTGGGGTAGCCACCAACTGAAAGTTGCCGCTACCTGCCGGACGAGTTGATTCCAAAATTGCTGAAGCTCAGAAACCCATAGGAACTCGGGAACTCTTTCTTTGTCAGTTTGGTCTTGTTCCAACTTGTAGGCCAAGCGTTTTCAAGCTGCGTATTGTTTCCGCTCGCCGTCCAAAAGTTTGCAAACAAATTTAGGTTGAACATCAGACATATCTAACTTAAACCGTTCTTGGATTTCTGCCAATAGGAGCTGTTTACTTTGATTCTCATCAGTAATCTCAGCGTTTGTACAGCCAACTTGGAATTTGCGCATCCTATTCTGCATCATATCCTGCTATTCCTACCATTAACACTACCAACATGGCGACCGACGTGCCTCGAAAGCTTTGGGAGCATCCTAATCCTAAAGGAACGCAAATGTACAAGTTCATGCAGCAGATTAACAAAAAGCACAGCCTGGATCTCAAGGTTGGCCCTTCTCGCGGTGCTATTTTGAAGGGTAAAAAACTGACCATGGCACAGACATTTTGGGAACTGTACCAGTTCTCTGCCGCTAAGCGCTCTGATTTTTGGGCACAAGTGTTGGATTTCGTGAACCTCATCTATAGCGGCTCTTACAAGAAGGTCGTTGATGAGAGCAAGCCCATTGATAGTATACCTCGTTGGTTCGAGGGCTTGCAGGTTAATTTTGCCGAGAATTTGCTGTGGACCCGCACGTCCAGTGACCCTACTAGTCATCGTGGGACAATTGGGAAGGAGGACGACAAGATTGCAGTCACCGAAGTGCGAGAGGGCGCCAGTGAGATCCGAGAAATCTCGTGGGGTTCACTTCGTAAACTAGCTGGGCACTATGCATCTGCCCTTCATGCTCACGGGGTGGGACGTGGAGATCGAGTTGTTGTGGTAGCAGCAAATAGTATAGATACGCTTGGTGTCTTGCTGGCGACGACTTGGCTGGGAGGCATGTTCAGCAGCAGCTCAACCGATATGGGAGTTCAGGGTATTCTTCAGCGAACTGTCCAGGTCAACCCAAAGGTAAGGATTCACCTCACTCCTCGACCTCTCTCCGCGTCCATTTCCACTCACGACCCTTAGTTCATATTTATGGATGACGCTGCCTTGTATAACGGCAAGCGTTTGGATTTGCGCCAGAAGATGGCAGAAATTGAAGCTGGCATGAAAGATTGCGATCAGTTCAAGGGAATCGTCTCTATTCGACGATTTGGAGAAGCTCTAGACGTCTCTAACGTTCCGAGAGCGCAAACACTAGATAACTTCCTCAGCAGTGCCAAAGCAACACCGCCTCCGATCACCCGGGTGGAGTTTCACGAACCATTCCTCATTTGCTACTCCTCTGGGACAACGGGGATTCCCAAAGCGATTGTTCACTCTACCGGCGGCGCTTTGATCAGCTTGTTGAAAGAGAGTAAAATCCACGAAGGTGCCAACCCAGACACCGTTGCCCTGCAGTACACAACAACGGGCTGGATCATGTACCTAGCGAGCGTAGGACAGCTCATCTGCGGAGTTAGGGCCGTCCTCTACGATGGATCTCCTTTTCAGCCAGACCTGAGAACCTTCATCAAGATAGTTGGTGATCAGAAGGTGAATAAACTCGGTATCAGCCCCCGCTGGATGCACGAGGTAGCCAAAGCCGGCATATCGCCCCGAGAGATCACCGATCTGTCAAACTTGCAGTGGGTAACATCAACCGGCATGGTGCTTTCCAACCAGCTTTTTGAGTGGTTCTACGACCAGGGTTTCCCATCACACACGCACCTCGCCAACATTTCCGGAGGGACGGATATCGCAGGGTGTTTCGGTCAGGGTAACCAGCTCTCACCTGTTTACGTTGGAGGCACCCAAGGTCCAAGTCTGGGCACCCCGATTGCAGTGTACGACTCACTGCTCCCTAATGGCCCCGGTAAAGAGCTTGCAGACGGCACTCCGGGAGAGCTGGTGGCGACGGCCGCGTTCCCGAACGTTCCGGTTTACCTCTGGGGTGACAAGACTCCGGCTGGCTCCGTGGGCTCTAAGTACCATGCCGCATATTTTGGGCGTTTCGACCACGTATGGGCTCATGGTGACTTTGTAGACATCCACCCCATCACGAAGAATGTCACATTCCTAGGCAGAGCTGACGGGGTGCTCAATCCAAGTGGCGTTCGCTTCGGTTCGGCCGAGATTTACTCAGTGCTGGAGAGATACTTCTCAGATCGTATTGTTGATTCAATCTGTGTTGGTCAGCGGCGGCCACAGGACAATGACGAAAGTGTAATGCTGTTCCTCTTGATGCGAGAAGGTTTTAAATTCGACAAGAAGATTGTGGTGGAAGTCAAACAGGCCATCAAAAGAGATCTATCGAAGAGACATGTACCCAGATATGTTTTTGAGACTCCCGAAATTCCGGTAAGGTTCACTCAATCGTACAAGGGGCTAATACATACTTACAATCTTGCATTTATAGACCACCATCAATTTGAAGAAGGTCGAACTTCCGGTCAAACAGATTGTTTCTGGGCAGATCATCAAACCAAGCGGCACGCTGCTGAACCCGCAGAGTCTGGACTACTATTACCAATTCGCCAAGGATGAAGTCTTGAAGGCAGGCCTAGAGAAGTTATAGAGTTTGGATTCATAGAGTGGATTATGATAATGATAAGCTGGCGTGAGAGCATCTTCAGACCCCCCCTCTTCAAGAAGCTAGACAGAGAGTGAACAGTATATGTGTTTAAAGATACACCGTATACTCGTCCATCAAATAAATGAGTTCCCAAGCTATAATAGTACAGCT